>JAOQGH010000001.1:149267011-149282921 GCA_025769975.1 Gallinago jamesoni
TTTTGTGGTTGGACTTGATGATCTCTGAGGTCCCTTCCAACCACCACAATTCTGTGATTCTGTGATTCTGTGAAATATAAGTTGAATATTCAAACAGCAACAAAGAGAAATGTCAATTTCTGCAATTTAGATAACAGATTTGACATTTCTGGTCGTAAGTCTAAAAAATGTTACAGAATAAGACAGGGAGAGGAAGGAGCGATAAGGAAAGAAAAAAAAAGAACCTGCCAGGCATTCCTGAGTGAACCTCTGAATTATAGATAGCACCTTTTATGGCTCTTAATTGCTCAAGAAAGCAAATAATTGTTTTTTCATGGTGCAATGACGTTTTGAAAGAAGCAAAAGCATCAATCGCCTCATTCCCACATCTCAGCCAAGAGGATGGCACTGCATGTGTGAGAATTAGTGTTCTCCTGGCCTACTAAATATGAGCATTCTAACTCATTTTGATTCCCAGTCTTGTATAAACTTTCTGTTCTCTCTAGCTATTGCAAGCATGTTGTGCGCTCACTCATTTTTGTGTTTTCTGCCAGACCTTGAAATTTGCTGATGTCATGATCAGGTGTGGTCAGAAGATGTTTGCGTATTACTCAGTGCAACAGGCTGACTTTCCCATCAACCTTCTTCCTTCGTGCTTTTCCCCAAAGCTGAATATGTAGGACCTCCTTAAGTAATAGTGAGGCCTATGGTCATTTAAAGAATAAAACCTAGTACTTAGAAGAAAGCTCTAGTAGTTTTTAACTCAAGTTTTTAACTTGATAATACTTTTAGTGAAATTATATTCACTTTCAAGTAAAATACTAAAAGGATAAAGACTAACATTTAATGTACTATTAGGATATATATATTTGTGCCAAAAAAAAAAAAAAAAAAAAAGAAAATTAGATAGCAGCATTAATGCAGACAAAACATGCCTGGTTTAATCTTGATCTCCTATTGGTATGAAAGAGAAGCCTATATAACTGTGTTAAAACTGAAACCTTCAGCTGCTACACCTCTATCTCACAATAATTGTAACGGTTCACATCATCCCTAAAAATATTCTACGTGACAAAGATGGCTCTTTTGATGTAGCCATCTAGTTTTCTACAAAAAGAAGGCAAAGTGATTAAAAAAGGTTGTGGTTTCATTCGGCAGATATTGTCACTCTTTTTAAAACTTGTACAGGGATGCACGAAGCATTAGATACTAGAAAACAGGCATAGTACAAACACTTACCTTGTCATTTTTGAAAACCATTGACATAATGGAGGGCTTTCCCACCACCTGCTTTTAGGTACTCACGCAGCATTTCCAACCAAGCCTGGATTTACTAAGCTCCTTCTATGCACAGTGGGGAGATAAAGGTATTTCCATGTTGAAGCTGGACCAGTTTCACTCCCAGTCAGTGGGAGTAACACCTGCATTGCTGACTGCCACAGGCTCTGCTTCTGTACATGCCAACTGGCTCCCCTGCTGAAGAAACAAGCCATGGCAAGATACCATGAGACAGTTCTATTCCTGTATGCAACCTCAGAGCACTCAAAATTATATTTCTGCTTGAAATCACCCCCTAAATCAGACTTTCTCTCTCTAAAGAGACTCTAGATGACTGAGAGAGAGACTACTTCCTAAGCTAGGCTGAGTACCTAAAGTTTTAGTACCCAAAGTCAGAAAGCATGAACTATCCCTGAGTTTCAAGAGAGATTTTCACAGAGCCCATTCAGAAATTATAGAAAGTATGAAATTAATTTGAAGCTTCATTTGACAAAATTATTCTTTACTTCTTACTCTCATGGATGTATGAAAAAAGGAATACATTTTGAAGCAAATTTCTGCTGTTCACTTTAAGGGTATGTTGTCAAGCTAATCATTACACAAGTTCCAGCAACACTGCCTGCACTGTACTATTCAGATTTCATCAACTGTTAACTTTATAAAATCAAAAAGGGATAAAGTTCAAGAAAATCACTGATAAATGAGCATTGCTTCGTGAACAATAGTCCTATAGCTACTGTTCATTGAAATTTAGAGAATTTAGGGGTCAGAACTGCCCCAGGTTTACATTCTCAGATACATTACAGGCATTGCCTTTGATCCAAATTAAATGCTTAAGGACTGTATTGGGTTGCACCATTCACAGTGGAGAGCAGTTAAAAAATAAAAGAATCTTAATTTAGCCTCACTGCACAACAGGTAGTTACGAACACAGCACCCCAGTGCCCTAAACGCATAAAAAAGTTCTTTAAATGAGCTACTTAAAAAGAACAGTCCTACCTCATTTGTCGGCTTTCATCCCCATGAGATCTGGAACTTGATGCATCAGCCCCTGTGACGAAAACTAATGTTTTGTTGTGTGGATTGCTTTAGACCCAGCTGACACCTGGGTCAGCCTGGAGCAGAACAAGGGAAGAAGAGACAGACTCTGGGTTCATGGTGTCAGGTGTTCACCTGGTTGCCGGTGCATTGGTATACATCAAGAGGAACTAACAAGGAGTCTGCAATATTACAGTATTCCCAAATTAGTAAGAACTGGAGAAGGTCACTGTAGCATAAAGTTTAAATAAGATGATCTAGAGTTTCTAGTAAAATCATCCTCCTGCTTATTGACCACAATACTTAACTGAGAAGTTGTTAGGTCTAGGAGAAAACTTCAAAGCTCCTTCAAAACAAAAAGTCAGACTTTGGATTAGACTTGAGATTTTCAGGAAGACATAGAGAGTGTCCACAGCATCTGTGATTGATTTGCTGAGGAGTCAGGACTCCAAGCTTTCATTTGGACTGGGATAAGCAACAACTTTATTTTATGTCAGAAACATCTCTTACTTCAGGGTCTTAATATGTGAACTTCCTTCTTGGGTGATTCCTGAATTTTACTTTGAATCCAGCTTCTCAGAGAGTAACAAGTAATAAGACAGATACATCTGTGTGCTTGAGCTCAGACTGTCTTTTCACCCCTGTAGTTCTTTGTCATCATAGTAAGAACATGTAACTGTAACTGATGCCTATCAGACGACCACTGAAAGCCAATACAGAGGTCTGTGACCCCCTACAAATTATAAATCTGGGTATAGTGAATATTAACTTTCCTTGATCATTAATATAAACACTAGAATAGTGTAATTGACAACAGTTTTTAAGTGTTTTGTAACATGGTGATGGCATAAATGTGCAACCATTTTACCTCAAGTATGCAAAGATGAAGATAACCATAGCGACAAAGAAAGATGGGTATCTTTGTATGTAGGGTTAATATGTGACAAAAAGCTGCTAGACAGAGGACAGGACAAGCACAAGGGACAGCAGGTAGGCAGGACATCCTCACAAATGCACCAGAAATATGGCTGGAAAAATCAAAATCAAGATAAACAGTATCAGGAGCAGAGAAGACCCCTTTTTCCTTGCTGCAATAGCAAAAAAACATGAAGGCATAATCAAGGTAAATTGTAGAAGACTTCAAACCCTGACGTCTCTCATGGTCAAGCTCTCAAGCCTGATCACCTCAAACTTGGTGACAAATCATAGAATCATAGAATGGTTTGGGTTGGAAGGGACCTTAAAGATCATCAAGCTCCAACCCCCTTGCCATGGGCAGGGACACCTCCCACTAGAGTAGGTTGCTCAAAGCCCCATCCAGCCTGGCCTTGAACACTTCCAGGGATGGGTCATCCACAGCTTCCCTGGGTAACCTGTTCCAGTGCCTCACCACCCTCACTGTAAATAATTTCTTTCTAGTATCTAACCTAAATCTCCCTTCTTCCAATTTAAATCCATTGCCCCTTGTCCTGTCGCTACACTTCCTGAAAGAGTCCCTCTCTGGCTCTCCTATAGGCTCCCTTCAGATACTGAAAGGCCATTATAAGGTCTCCATGGAGCCTTCTCTTCTCCAGGCTGAACAACCCCAACTCTCTCAACCTGTCCTGATAGGGGAGGTGCTCCATCCCTCTGATCATCTTCATGGCCCTATGCTGGACCCGTTCCAACAGATTCCAAAGGACCATCAGTGACTGTAGCCATCCATGAGAATAATATCAGCTCCTTGATAATGCCTATTAACAACTAATTCAGGATAAGTGTTAAAGACTTACTGTTTGCATACAAAGCGGTCATTAATATTGTGTAAGATTTAGCCATTATCAAGAAGCATGTTGTTAATTAATTCATTAAGTAAAGTTAAATTTTAATATTTAAAGGCTTGATTTTTCAGTCTTCTAAACACTACTGTCACAGTGATCTTTAATTCCCTAATGGATATATGTTCATTGGCAATGCTGTCTTTGCCTTTGGCTTTATCCTATTCCATGAAGTAGGCAGAAGTGTTACCATTAAACTAAATGGAAGCAGATCTAGAGTGAGATGGCTCCTTAGTATGTTTGGTAATATTCCCTTTTTCTTCACTTTAGCCATCTTTTCTGTCTCTCTCACACACATATACTGATTCTCATGCCTCTTTTTTCTCACTTTTGAAAAGGATTTTCACTTTTTTCTCTTGCTCAAGTTGAAAAAAAAAAAAAAACATGCATTTCTCTTTCTTTTTTTTTTTTCCTTTTTTGTTGAACATTTATTCTTCATGAAAGCCTGTAGAGGAGCCACTCATACACATGAGTACATCGATGTCTTTTATTTAGCCACAGAGCCCATAGAAACAGGTGGGTGGAGTGCAAGCCCCAGCCAAGATGTCTAAATCAGCAGCGATGAATCACACTGTGAAAGTGGTGATTTCTCTTCATTAACTGGAAAGGGAGTCCAGGCACTTAACTTTGAGGTGATTCAAGTTAGCAAAACAACTGCTGCCCAGAGCAAAGAACTGATGAACATTGCTTCATTATGCTGTCAGGAGTTCAAGGCCCCTGTTTAAGTGCAGAATAATGCAGGAACAGGAATGAGCTGCATAGGCTTATGATGGATCTCTTCATTTCGTCCCAAGCTTCTTGCTTCCAGGAAATACTGGAGGCTTGAGCTTTGGAGTCCTCACATGATTGGTGTTGGAAAATATGAGGCACTAAGACTGATGGATTGCATGACACTGATGATAAACAGCATGGAACAAAATTATTTCCTGCTGGGTAAAAATGCACTGATATGTTTTATAAAACAAAAATTGACCAGGCCATATGATCTTTCTATCATTGCAACAGAAGTGCATCTGAATTGCTTTGAGACTACCCTGCTTTCGTTACAAAAAGATTTGTCTGTTGTAACAAAATTACATGTCTTTGTAGCAGAAGGATCTAAACGTCCTAGTGGGGTTGTGTATTGCCTCCTCTAATTTTATTTTTGTAGCTTGCCACAAACTGCCATTTCACCTGACTTGGGAAAACAGGAAGTTTCAGTAAGAATCAATCCTTTTTTTTCTCTAAAGATGCAGAAATATGTCTAGCTTGGAAAAGCAGTACAGCATTCTGTACCTGACAGTAAGTAGCTGAACTAATTTCTCTTATTCTCCTTCAGCAGCATAATGACATAGCAAATGTGGTATATGGTTTCCACCGAAATGCTAAACCATCTTATATTTCATGACCCTCAACTCTCTATAAAGTATGCTCTATAAAAAAAGCTCTTGCTGATACACGCATCTAGAAGTGTAATGAAATGAAATTCTGTGCTGTATGTTCAGTCCTCTCCTCAAGGGAAATGACGAATTGTAATGCAATAAGGGACAACGCTGGAATGGCGGAACATTTATATACTTAAAGTAGGCTCAAAACAGAAAAGCTACATGTATGCTTACCTCAGCAGAAAAGACAGGCTTTTACAGGACTGATGGAAAGCACCTAGAGCAGCAAGTCTTGTCTTAACGTACATACCCTGAAAAACGAGAAGTGGGATTCATCCTCACCTGGTTTTTCCAATGTCTATAATCTATATCTAAGCTAGTCATCCCAAGTGCCTAGTTAGTGGATGTATTTTCCATGTACATGGTATGTACAATCTATACTTGAAATCTTATTTAGGATGGGAGATGTTTGTTCCTCCCTTGTTTAACTTTGAGATGCTTGTTCCTCCCTGTTGCCTATAAAGGAAGTTGACCTGAGGAACCCAGCCAAAGACGTCTCTATGGTACACGTGTATACCTAATCCTCTCATGACGCTGAATTTAAGTTACTCTGCATGTGTTAATTTGTAATTCTTGCCCACTCATGAGCAGTATTCTTGAAGCTATGCGAAGCACAGAGAGAATGACAACTTGGTAAGATATTTTATCTTGGGTAATTGGTGACAATTTCCCAGTGACACATTCTGTCTGCAGAGTGGTTTGCAAGATCACAAATCTCATGTTTACATATACTGCTCTCCAAGGACAGTGGAGGACCTGGAGCTCAGTGATGCTTACCATATTTTCAGTCAAATTAAAGTTCAGAGTAACTATAAAACTATCCTGTCCTCTTTGGTGTTACCACAGTGCTAAAATTAGTGTTGAGTTTCAACTTCTTAACAAACATGTAAATATTTATACACACTTCATCAACATTTTTATCCCACCTGAAATTTTCTCTAAATGACTTTTAGGTCACTTTTAAATACATTGTCGCATTTCAAGGGCTGTCTCATTTAGAAACACATTAGCAAACAATCTGAGTGCTGTCTGTTCCACTGGTACTAGGTGAAAATTGATCTATTAATACACAGTACATGAAGTTCAATTTAACTTTTAATTTGCCTTGTTCCTTAACAGGTAGGAGAAGAGCACTCTGGAAGTGCCTGCTAATCAATGCATTTTATGCTTACCAACAAAACCAAGAATGCATATGAATAAGAGACTTCTAGAATCAGTGCCAACACCTCAGAGTTTCCAAGCTTTGAAAGCTGGTTCAAAGACCTGAAGCCCATTATGTACCTCCATCCTAGTAGCCAGGAACTGCAGAAAATAAGGGGAGGCAAAAATTGCATTATGTTGGAACAGAGAGCTGGAAAATAAGTGGCATTTTTCAAGGGCAGAAATTGCTCTGAGAGGACCCTGTGAAGGGTCTGATGATCATATAAGGTCACTGAGTCTGAAGAACAACAGTGGAGGAGGTTTTGTCTGGGAATGGTGTTCTTTTTTTACAGAAGGTGGTCTATTGGGTGATTGTCCATAGAGCTTGTCCTCAGGGGAGTTGGCATCAAAGTAAAGCCTGTGACAAGAAAGAAGGGTTTGCTGCAATAAAATTTCCAACACGCAAGACAGAACAGAGAGAGAGAGGAAAGAATTCCTCAGCAGTTATTAACTCTTCCCTTTTGCACACTTCAGATGGCCTTTTTCTCTGTTCAACTTTTTCTTTTTTTCTTTTTTCTTTTTTTTTAAAAACCAAAGAGACTATGAACTGAAGCTTCTGTCTGCATTTCACTAGTGTTACAGCGTCTAAAGTCCCAAGCGGGAATGGAGTGCCAAAAGTTAATTCATGGGAGTTCATTGGCCCAAGGTTTCTTCTCCTGTTGACAGACCTTTCCTAGAACTTGGTTTGACTTGTGGCTGGCCTGTTGTCACTACTTCCTTGATTTTCTAGTTTTTCATGTGGGACCTCTATTTTTTACCACATTTGTGGTTCCAGCAACAGACTTACACCCTGCATTAAAGTCACAAACGGTTATCTTAGGAGTCAGAAGGGTAAAGCGTGAACATCGAGTTGTCAGATAACTCTAATAAATGCTTGCGGTTCAGCAGCAAAGGACAGCCATGTAGGCAGAACCTGAGTGGGTGATGTCTAGTGTAACACCCTTCATCTTGGGATCACATCAGACCAGCAAGGCTCAGCCCCCAGAACATGATCACAGGAAGGGGTTTCCTTTCCCAGGACACCATGGTGAAGGAGCATTAGTTTGCACATGCCTCTTAATCATTGTGAAATTTGGATATAACAATGCCACATGTAAGTTGGCCGATAACACCAAAGTTATAGATGCTTGTGTCTTATGGACAACAGCATGATAAAAGACCTTAAATAAAAATATGTTTATATCACGAGTCACCATGAAATAGCTTCCAAGCAGAGTGCAGTAACTCCATATAGCTGCAGCTAAAGCACAGCTGCTGGGCCCAAGTCAGCAAGTTGGCACTGGCTCAAGGTTGCCTTGAAAGTTATCTTTTCAGTGGTAATTTATCCCATCCACGTCCTTGAAGACAAGGGGGTCAAAGTGTCAAAAACCAGGGAACTCAAAAGGTAGCATTCTAGACCTGCTGCAAGCAAAGGATTTTTTTTTACACAGATTTGGAAAGGGATTTTCCAGGATTCCATGCTGAAAGTTTCTACCATTAAATGGAGAGGAAAAAAAAGAAGCAGAACAACTTCCTTGACAAAGGAAAGTAGTTTCAAAAATAAGGACACTGTGTGTTACGAAAGTTTTCCTTTTCACACCCTCTTCTCTCTTTCACACCAAATTCTTACACATGCTTACTAATTTATGTCTAAAACTATATAGTAAATATTGTATATCATTATTTTCTCACTGTTAAATACCTGTCCTTCTTCTAGTTGCTGAAGACATGCTGAAGTTACCAATAATTTTGTGTCATTGTAATATAGACATTTAAGTATCTGACTATTCTTTAGATATAACAACCATCAAATAGCTATTTCAACTTTCCACCAAACTGATTTTTAGTGTCCATAATATTGTATATAAATGTCTGTATGTCTATTTTACATTTCAGGATATTTATATGTGTTAATAACAAATCCATTATAAAAATAATTCAAAATACAGGGCAATTTCACAACTAATGGTTAAGTGTTTCATAGTGATAAAATGGCAACTGCATCAAAATTAATAATAAGGAAAATTTTAATATACAGTAATAAACAGATGTGTACATCAAAGTTAGAAGCTAATAGACTAGAAACTATTGAATATCTAAAATTAAAATGCCAAAGCTGGATCAGCGAAATAATGAGAAACTGATTGATTCAATTACCTTAGAGGAAATGAATTCAGCAGTATAGAAATAACCAACTAGGTCGATGGGTATCAAATAGAATATTTTATAGATTTTTTGAGAGAGTGAGCAGTCTTTCAGATGAGGAGTGTATCATGGAGTAATGCATGGCCAATGGGATGACCACCTGCAGCTGTGATTCGTAAGATGAGTAAGCTAGAACCTCATTCAGAGTGACAACGTTTGTCCTGTTTAATTAATTAATTATGCATCAAAATCCTATCAGGTGACTTAAAACAGGTCACAGCTAAACTAATTCATAGAGATCAGGTTGATTTCCTCCATGGCCAATTTATGGCTGATAATTTGTGTAAATTATCTAAATTAATACAGCAAGTAAATAAATTAAACATCCCCTCTACAGTAATCCCTGTTGATACACAGAAAGCCTTTAAAAGGTAATTTACTGAAGTTCCGAAGTGAGTTGAATACCCAAGGTCTCTTACTAATACTTTATTACTGTACTTTAATGTCACAGCATCTCCTTTTTCTGGAGTTTGCCAATTCATACAGCAAGGGTGGGGGAAGAGCATTTGGCCCTCTCTCCTTAAGCATTCGTCTCACAGCCAGATGGGATCAGCACTGAGGGAAGCAGTCCTTCCCTGCTAGACTTTATTCCCTGTGTAGCTAATGGAAAGAATTAGGTGCCTCTTAAAGCCTCAGGAGCCCTGGCTGCTTAGGCTGAGATATCTCAGGTTACCCCTGCCTTTTGTGTGCGGAGTTTGGAAGCTCCACAATGACTGCTGCTCCTTATTTCACACACAGACATGTTCCCGGGGATGGAGCCATGCTACGCGCCAATCCTTGTCAAAACAAGCTGGCAAAACAATACCCCTGAAAAATCTGCTGTCATCCTGACATTTGCTCTCTGGAGGGAAGGGAAAATAAATAAAAAAAAAAAATAAAAAAAAAGAAAGAAAAAAGGGAAAGGGAATGAAAGCAAATGTCTAGACTCACAAGCCTGCAAGCCTGCTGAAGGAGGTAGCACGTCTCGTGGCCAGCAGCCCCACGGTTACAGCACCCATGTTAGGGATATGTGGGTCCCACCTGAGGGATCGCCCTGCTCCAGGAGAGCTTCCTGATGAGCAAGCTGTGGGCTGTTCTTGATGGTGTTGTAATCCCGCCTGCTGATGCCTTTCTGCTTTGTGTAATATTCTGAAATACTTAAAGCAAAAGAGAATGGCTCAGTGAGAGGGAAATTTAAGCCAGCCTCCAACCCTCTTTCTAAAGCAGGTCTTGGCTTAAGCGTGCAAAGGTAGCAGCATCAGAAGAAGAGGCTGAGGCAACATTGTCAGAGGACTCTCACATTCACCCCGTGCCTTTGAGAAGGCCAAGAAGAAACAATCTTTAGACAGGGGAAGAAGGCGAACTCTTGTCTGCAGCATCCTGAGCAAGGCAGAGGTGCAGCCCAGGTGCAGGGAGGCCATTCCTGTGCCCAGTGAGCTGACATCTGCTCTGAAGCAGTGAGTGAATAAAAACAAACCAGCAGCAGAGAGAAGCAGTGTTAAGTGGCACAACATACCACAGCTTCAGTCTACCACCATCATCAAGGACTAACAGGCTTTGAATCAGTAACTGAAGAATAAAACGAATAAGGCTTTGAATGACGACCAGCGGGCAAGCCACAGGGGTATGAGGAAGAAGAGACAGTACATGTTTCCACCTCTGGCAGTGGGGTGTCTGTCCCCTTTTGCTCCTGTCAGTATGAGAACCTCACCTAGCAGACAAATGTGGGAACAACCATTTTGAAGAAGATCCAAGAAAACTCCTCTGATTTTTCCTTACAGCTTGCTGTCATTTTTATGTATCTCAGTCTTTTGGCAAAACTGAAACAAATATCATAAATTATTTTCAGCCACCTTGAAACGGTAGGGGTTTTTTTGTAAATACGTTATTCAGAGAAAAACACTTTGCCTGGGTCTAATCAGAAACTAATTAGAATCAGCATATGCTTTTCTGCACAGTTACAGTATCATCTGGAACAGCTAGATATACAAACCCAGGCCTAATCAAACTGAAATGCTTAGAGTTAGGAGCATTATCATCTGAAGAGTCTTTTGCAGTTGACAGAAAAAGAAATAGCAGCATGATTCAACTTAGCTAGTATCTTGAACCATCCTCCAAAAATGATTATTGCTCCCCCTTGATTATAGAAGGGGTCTGAGAGTGTGATTTAGTTGCCTGAGCACTGGTAGCCAGCACAATTTCAGATGTCCCAGAGTACACACCTGGCCTGCACCTGCCCCTTTGAAAGAGCACAAATCTCTCTTAAGTGGTGTTATCATCTGCCAGACACAGGCAGGTGTCTTGGGTACCCTGGACAATCCCAAATGGCATCTAGGAGTTGCTCTGTAACCACTTTTGCGTGCTTCAAGTAGGGCCTGAGGTAAGCCCAGGCTCCTGGGGCACTGTGGTAGCTCCGAGAGAAGAGCAGCCAGAGCGACAAAAGCTGAAACCGTGGCTAGGTTAAGGCTAAGAGAGAGCCAAGGGGTGAGGGGGAGTAAGCCAAGTGTGCAGAGCTCTGTTTGTTCTTGGACGAGGCACTACTGCGTCATGAGGGGATTGCTCAGGCATGATCATTATAACGCTTATATGTCAAACTCTTTACCTGAACTCATTCCCAACACATATCACACCTATCTATGCACAAATCCCACTTCTCTGTGGTGTTTTTTATTCTATACCTATTGACATTATCACAGTTAGACAAATTACACTTAATGGAAGCGTTATATAAAGACAAGCAACCAAAGCAAAAACCAGAATGCACAAAACTGTAATCTCTGGTCACTGAAAAATTATTTTTCAAGTTTTCTTTCCCATATGATGAACTTCCCTCTTGTCCTTTTGGTGTTTTCCTTTAGATAAAGCTAAATGTTTTCATGTATCATATAAAAAATTCTTCAGTTTTATCGTTAATCATAGAACCAAGACATTCATATGAAGCAATTCATTTTATGGCAACACTCTAGGCTTTTAAAAGGAGTATGAGAGGTTTTCCATCTTACAAGGATCAATGTTGTTGTACAACCAAGATCAATTTCAGTCCATTTCTCAAATCATCTGAAGTCCCATGTATTGAAGAAAAATCATTCAGCAAATATAATTTCAATTCAAGTGGCAATTAATGATTCTATATGACTACAATGGTATTTGTAACACTGGCCACAAAAGTTTATCACCAAGACTTTGCCATGCAAAATGCAACAGTCTCTCACCCTAACCACAGGTTTTCGTCTAAACAAATGAGCAAGAGAGGACAGATTTGCACTATTGAAAACTGTTCATATGATTTACATGTGATAGATAACAATGTATAGTTGAATATGTTTAACCACTGCATAACTTCAAAGCCCCATCTTGCCACAAGGATGGGGCTTAAGGAGTCTAAGGCAGGTTCCTAAACTGGAAACCTTGGCTGTCTGCACAGTGAAGCAGCATCTGAGCCCTTTCCCCGGACTGTCTACCCTGATTCCTGATTTGGGCACCTATAGTGGATACCTAAAGCCCAAATCCTGAGACAATGCCCCACTGTGTGTAATTCTGAGCCTGAATAATACCAAAATAATGAAAGAACTGTAGGAAATAGCTGGAGGGCTGCAAACAAGCAAGAATATAAATAATTCAAAAGAATATAAAGTGTCACGTAAGAATGCCAGATTATAAAACCCAAGATGCAGAGATCTGTGCCAATATCCTTCAAACACTTTTTAAAGACCAACTAAGATTGCCTAAGAATTAAAAAGACAGACTAGGAAGACTTTCATTCATTTGCTTTATGTGAATTAATACTGTTTCAATCTTCCATGTTTAGGAATAACAGAACACCACTCAGGTATTATGTTTTAAAAAATCTTCAGTAGTCAATAAATGCTCCAGCATGTTCTACTTGTTAGGACCACTCTGTGGCTGGTGAAGGTGAATGTGTTTTGATCACAAGGTGTATGGAAGATTATTTGTCCATGATATTGAACAAGTGGCAGGAAGATTGTTTGTACATGATATTGAGCAACCACAATCTGTGGAATCAGCCAAAGAACAATGGGTTTGTAGAAGTTTCAACCTTCAGCATGTGATAAGAGAAATACCTGCGGTGCACAATTGGTTTTAAACAACTGAATCGCTGCTGGTAGGATTAAGACAGAATGTCACCTGTGACAAGGATGATGGAGAGAGACACTGTTGAAAAGTCTCAGAAAGAGCAGCACTGTTGGACATCAATAAAGAGGACATGATGTAAATCCTTGAAGATGTCAGACTGTATAATCCAAAAAAAAAGATCATTTTTCAGCTATTCTTTGCATGATCTTTGCAAGATCATCCAAACACATTTGACAGAAGTCCAGCTCCACACCCTAAAGGCCTTGGATGGCCACCATTAGTGGTGTGGTTAACTGCACCCACAACAGGGTGGGGTTAACTGCAGAGCCAAGAGAAAGTATGAGTGAATGCATAAATATCTGCTTCAGTCAACAAGAACAGTGATGTTCTTCCCCTTGCAACAGCCACACCTAAATGAGACAAAGTAAATATTAAATATTAACCTACTGATATATACATACTTAAAATATAACTGTATAACACACTTTAATTTTTCATCTGGAATATTTGTGCACCAGGGCATGATATGACCTGACTAGATTTAGCTTCGTCTTTATTCTAAAACTTGTCCCTTAAACAACAAAAAACTTAAGGGAAAGAAATCAAGGTCAATCCAAAGCTAACAAGAGCACAACAAAAAATCCTTGGAACAGACCTTGAAGCTGAATGATATGCTAGATCTAGTTAGTAGTGAGATATGCACTGCATGCGCTTGATGGCAATAAAAATGTTGCTATCAACATGGAAACGCTGAGTTTAAGCTTAATCTTCTCCCTGATAAACTCTCCTTTCATCCAGCCTAAGGATTTATAGCCTAGACACCTAAAAGTATTTCATATTCCAACTCAAGACCAAACTGTGTATCTGTTTGTCCCATTTGTGTAGGGATTGGAAAACAGTGCATTTAAAATGCAAATAAAGTCCAGACACTAGAAGCTGATTAGAAGAGCTGGGGATGTGAGGAGGTCCCTAGGGAGCCACGTTGTATGTATAAACCCAGTGCAGTCATCCGTACTGAGAGCTGACCCAGGGCTCACCATCACTCCATGCTAACGGAGCTGTGGCTGAGGCAACAAAAGTGGGGGTGGCAGTGTCGACCTGGCTGCAGCAAAACAGGGGAAATAAATGCAATAAACAGATACTTAGTTGTCACACAATGTCTATAGGCTTGTAAAGAAAATAGATGCCTTTCTTGTGGTAAAAATGCCGAGAATGGTCCCATAACATTTTTTTCTCAATAGTAAGAGAAAGATCTCTTCACTTTTTCAAATGCCCTAAGATGCACCTTTATTTTTAAAATCATGGATAATAAATATATTTATGTTTCAAATATTTACAGTTTTGCAAAAGTTTTGTGTAAAGAATCAATAATTATTGTCAGCAGTCAGAGAACAGTAATTTTACTTTGCTGATAGAGGACAAATTAAAAACAGCTGAAACCAGGAGTGCAATTTATTTGTACACATCATTTTCAGGAGCTTTTCCAGTCTTTCAGCTTTTTTCCCCACACTTACTGAAGTGACAGACTCGTAAGGAAAGCCGGTGATTGGCACGGGGTGACAGAAGTCTAAGAGGTGTGCCAGAGCTATGGCATGAGAAACGTAAGGACAGAGAGAAATCTGCTTTCCACAGATAGAGTCAGTCATTGAGGGATCAGTCAAACTCATGCAATGGCCATGAACACCTCAATATACACTTTGCACAGAAGTACCTAGATACATGGAGTTTTCTCTAATGTCCAGGAAAAGAAATGGCAGTGCCTTTCTGGTCTGCAACTTATGACTATCATGTGATGAGGAGGAAAAATTAGTACATAACACTTAAAAAGTAAAATTCATTTTCTGAAGGTAAGAGCAGAATGCACGAGCAATCACTTGGGTTTTGTTGTTGATTTGCTAGTAGTAACATTCAGGTTGCAACATACAGCTTTATAACACAATAGACTTTATTTTGTATAGTATCTTTTATTAAAAACAGTCTCCTGAGTTGCTTTGTTAAATAATGGACTAGTCTCAGTTAAACAGTAAATACAGTAGCAGGAGAGGAGAGCAGTCTGGAGCTGTGAGCAAGGAAAACAGTGTCTCAGTGCAGTTTAAGCACTAGGGATGGCTTTCATCCTTTAAATGTTATGAGCAGGGTCTCCTGTTAGTACATTCGTGCCCACTACCAAGCAATTAGGATATGTTCATTGGAATAAAAAGATTTTTCTAAAGAGAATTTTGCTCTCTGCAATGTTTAATTTGCTTTGCTTCAGAACAGCAGCTGTCACTGTTCATGTAACTTGGTGCGGGACAGTCCTAAGGCATGAAGGAAGAATTCAGACCCCACAGCTGCCACCCCAAACCCTAGACTTTACATGTCACCCGGTCCTAGTCCATCAGCAGCAGAGCAAGAGGGGAACTATCAGTACCCTCCTATTTATCATTGCCTGGCAGTCACTTGCCAAGATGCTGAATATTTTGTCTCCAGGCCAAAGGGTTCAGAGTGATATCTTCCTTGTTCTTCTAGTTAAATGTGGAAATACTCAGCATTATTCTACATTAATGCTTATGGGGACGTCATCCCTGAAGTAGAGACAGCAGAAGTAACGTCACTTCTCTTAAAAAAGTGTCCCAAAGTATACAGTATTTATGTATGCACATATAAATAAATCACAGAATCACAGAATCACCTACGTTGGAAGGGGCCTTTTAAGATCATCTAGTCCAACCAATGAAAAAAACAAAAAACAAACAAAAAACAAACTGTACAAACAAAACAAAAAAAACCCCACACAAACCAAACACCACACCCAAAACAACCACCAACCCAACACTCATCCATATCCCCGAGCACCATGTCAACCCGTCTTTTGAACACCTCCAGGGATGGTGCCTCAACCACCTCCCTGGGCAGCCCATTCCAATGCCTGATAAC
>JAOQGH010000001.1:149283021-149294713 GCA_025769975.1 Gallinago jamesoni
CCACCTGGGCACACTGCTGGCTCATGTTCAGCCGACAGTCGACCAACACCCCCAGGTCCTTTTCCACCAGGCAGCTCTCCAGCCATTCTTCCACAAGCCTGTAGCACTGCCTGGGGTCGTGTGGCCGAAGTGCAGGATGTGGCACTTGGCCTTATTGAACCTTATTCCGTTGGTCTCAGCCCATCCATCCAGCCTGTCCAGATCCCTCTGGAAAGCCTCTCTACTCTCCAGCAGATCAACACTCCCACCCAACTTGGTGTCATCTGCACATTTGTTAAGGATGCACTTGATCCCCTCATCCAGATCATTGATAAAGATGTTAAAGAGATAAAAAATAAAAATAAAATAAAAAAGATAAAAAGAAAAAGAAAAATCTCATGGAGCAGTTATGGACAGGTCAACAGATCTAACAAGCCCTCTATAAACCAAAGAGACTTTCCCTGTTACCCTTGAATTTGTCGTTATTCAATACCTGTAGATATATGTGTGAAATTTTCAGGATGCCTTTTCAAATTAAGGCAGAATCTCTACTGCACCAAGTTCCAGTCTTCTCAGTATTAATTATTATTATGCTAAGATAGAAAGCATGACATCACCCTCAGCTTATGCACATAAAAAACCCACACCTACACAAGAAGACAGTCATTGCCATCAAGAGCCCACCAACAAGGTAGCAAAAGACAAGTGAAGGCAGTGAACAGTGGGACCAAGAAGAACAACAGAAGGAAGATGTCCTCTTTTGACAAATGTCACGTTATGCAACAAGACCTTTAGAGAGATAATTTTTGTTCCAATTTCCAGAAGCTTTTTTTCCCCTCTTCCTCCTAGGGAGAAATGAGATGATCTTCCCCACTGGCCTGTGCCTCCTTTTGACCATGTTTTGCCACACTCCTAGCCATGCACATGTTTACAGTGTGTTTTCAGAAGATATTTGGCATCAAGGATTACCTTTTAAAAGGTAATCTTTGCAAGTAAAATAGGCAACGTGAAAAAAAATATACTTAATGTCACATCTTTCACAAAATAATGTGTTTTCAATTAGATTAGAAAAATACCAGCAATATCTCCATTCAAGCTCATTCTTTCTGGAGGCTTATAACCCTCTGTGTTTTTTGTCCTTTGGGTTTCTTTTTTTTTTCAGGGGGTAGAGCCAAGACATAATTTAATAGAGCATATTTTAGTTTTGTTTCAAGTGTGTAGTCCTAGCAGGAGCCCATAATAAGCTCTTCTCATTCCAATTCCCCTTATAGGAGTACCCTAGACACTCACCAAAGCAGCACATTAAGAACAAACCAGACAAGCACTGCATGTGATCAACAGAGCACTGTTTCTCCATTTTAAAGCATCAAAGTATTCTTTACTACAAGGTGTAACATTTGAAACTGTTTATAAGGATTCCTCATTTTTTTTCCTTTTTATTAAAAAGTTGTATACCTTATGCATACATTGCAACTACTAAGGAGAGTAAATTAAGCATTTGCACAAAAATTCACAAACACAAGAGCTCAGACTGTGAAGTCCTTGGACACACACTCCTGATTCCCCCTGCTAAGGCTAGCCTGCATTTTCTGAAACCAACCACAGCAAAACAAGACCTTACAGTAGGAATAAATGGTAAACACTGGAGGATGGATTAATAGCTCTGTGGCACTTTGAAGTCTAAATCCAGGAGTGAGAATGAAGTGCAGTTAAACGCTGAGTATCATGGAAGTCACTAAACATGATTCGTTCCCAGTTCTCTTCAAAAGTGAGTTTAAAAGTTGAAGTGGGGAATTAACTTCAGGCTGGAGGTCTGTATTTAGACCTAGCAAGAAATCATTGAAAAGAAAGAATGGCAACCCTGAGACACAAATGAAATGAGCTGCCAAGCAGATTTTTCACAGTCATGATAATTATTTTTGAAATCTCACAGCTTGCTTTTCTCCAAGTAGAAAGCAATTCTCCTCACTATTCTCTTTCATGACAACTTGGGCATCAGCTCTCTCAAAACTGATTTTCACTTGCAGTGGTATTGTTAATTATTATAATGAGATAAGCAGGAATTTAGGGCTTTAAAAAAAAAAACAGATATGGTGCCTCATTGTTTACTTAATTAGAACACAATAAAGTGTAGAATTTATCCTTTTTAATGTTTTGCAGGCAATTTTCACACATGTGGTAAATCTGTTATAAATTTCATGCATAGTTAGTTTTAAAGCTTCCCTGATGTTTGTCAGATACAGCTGAAGCAGTGATTTTTTGTTGTAGATACAACTAGGTGGCACATTGCCATGAGTTTCCCCTTTTCTCCTTTCTTTTTGCAACTCAGATGTCAAAGCAAATTATTGATCAGCTAAGATATGAGGGAACTGGTTATAAGGAAAAGAAAAAAAAGATAAGGCTAATTTTTCATTAGCTTTTCATTGAAATTTGCAAGTTTCTGAAGCATATTCTCATCTAGATGGACTGAATCCCCCACTGTGCTCCTTTTACTCTCTTGTCCTAAGGCAGCTTGTCATTGAAATGTTCTCACCTGGGAAATAATTGCTTGTTTCAGTCGGGATCTTGGTGACTGTGTGTCCTCCTCAGAAGAACTATAACCCCAGCTGGCCTTTTTTGATTTTCCTAACAGAAATGCCAAGAACTGAAAGAACTGAAAGAAGGAGAAATATGTCTGCACAGTGTTTGAGAGCTGGCCCACCGCCACACTAAACCAAGAGCCAAAGTCTGCACAGGCAAGAGCTGCCGGTGCTGCCTGAGCACAAGGGAAGAGCACCCCATGAGGAGAGCAGACCATGAGACCCCCACCACACCAATGAGCTGCTTGTGGGCTGCTTGCTTTGAATAGGTAAACTTTTGGGAAGGCCAATGGGCACCTTATGCTAGCAAATGCCCTTGCAGCCACTCACCAGACATCATGTAGACCTGGTTAGAGAAACTGAACGTCCCTTCTCTCTGCATAGCTGTTCTAAATCAAGGGCAAGAGGAAGTTCTTGGGAAATGTTCTGTTGTCCTTTCCAACCGTATCTGTTCTCAGGACATAGACAAGAGAAGGGGTGGGCTCATCTGAACTTGCTGTGTCAGTTCCCTTCACCCGCAACGGTGAGGAACACGACTCATCTCATCCTTAGACAGACATTTAAAGCAGGACAGATGAACCACATTTTCAAGCATCTATTTTAAGGCACTCAGAAAGTCTGCTATCTAGCAGAAAATGTAGATGACAGTGTAAGTGTCTGAAACTACGCAAGACAGATCCCAGTCCAGAGTCCAGAGACAGTTATCTAACCCTTTCCTGCACGCACTCTGGAAATGTTTGGAAAACATACATTCATCAGTACCTCCCATAATGGCAGACTCAAAATGGAAGTGAAAAATAGTTTACCTTTACTTTCATTTTAAACCACTTTGCTATGCTGTTTAGAGCTTTGGTTCTTTAATGCAAAAAACTGAATTCCTCTGGTGGTATAATCAGTGTAATTCTTTAAATTGCCCATTCAACAGGCATTTCTTTTAATATTTAAACATTAAAATCTAAATGCTTATTAATAACAAAATAATATTTTATATTTTATAATTAATCCTTTATTAAGATAATTATATATATAACATTGAATAATATTATTTTCCTTAGTAATATATATATATTTCTGATTCCCAGCTCAGAGTACAATTCCTTTATCAATTCTGGTTGCACCCCAGTTTCTTGGATAGTTCCAGTATTGATAATTTTAAGATTTCAGCAGTGTTAAATCAAGTCCTCACAATCTTGAGACCTGTCTAAAAAGCAAAAGTGGTGGTTATTGTTTTCTGCTTTTGAGCATATTGACACAGACTTGAACTCTTTTGAGTTGCACTGGGCCAAAGGAATGCCTGCCTGCCTCCTTTTTTTGCAGTACCCATTCTTTGCTGTGACTGCAGCAACCAGACATCATGCCCGTTTTGCAAGGTGAAGGGCAGTGGCGAATAAATCCCCTCCTCCGAAAAAAAACTTAGCACAAAGTTATGTGATGTTTAAGCAGTTACAGTATGACAACACCACCCTCCTGAGCTGCAGCTGTTATTTCCTGCTCTGAACATAAATAGACTAATGATTTTCCTCCTTACCATTTTTTCATACCTCTGCAGCTTGTCAGTGAATCCGGTAACATTTCTAACATTACAGCCTTCTTGCTTTCAGTCTCCTGCTGAACAGCATGTCAGTAGGTGGCAGCCCATGGCTCATTAAGGCAGTTCTGCGGTGCTAAATTCATAGGAGAGTCTGGATTTACAGCCTTTTCAGTGGACGATTTATTATTTTAATGCTTTTTTCCACCGTGTGTTATACTGGGAATGATGGAGACTAGAAGTAATGTGTCTAAATCCAAATTTTACTGCAAATTGCCCAACTTTATGTTCTCTAAACTGTGGCCCACAGTCAGACATTATTATTCACCGTGTACAATTTGTAGTGAAAGATGGGCTGGATATGTACAATCATGTGTTACTGTAGTATCTACCACGGGGAAGTGACAATAGCAGTCCAGGATATGGTCTTCAGCAATTTTTTTACAAAACATGGAAGAAGCAAAAATAAAAGATGAAATTTCTTTATGATCTTTTAATTCCAAGAGAGGACTTTGCAGAAGCATGTCCAAAATTGTGCATAGCGCAACCAAAATCCCAACCACTAGAAACAAGTCCTGTCAATTGTTCTTAAGTCTAGTGACTTAAGAACACACAGCACCACGAGCAATCAGAGAAAATTCCTCCATTGCCCATGCAAGATAAGTAAAGCAGGGAAGTGAGCTTCTGCCAAAGCAATGGTACACACAACATAAGCACATGAATGTTTGCATGTAGATGTGCCTCTGCACCTTCTTTCTGGGTCTTTGTCACATCTGCTGCCACATGGCCAAACCTTGTCAAGCTGAGGGACAGGAATGATGTGTTTTCAATGGTGGATATCTCAGACCTGGCAAACTGTTAATTTGGAGGTGAGGTGGTTTTTTTTAAATTTATAATGTTAAAAGTTGACATGTGCAAGGTGCTGCAGAGGACGGCCACATCTCCAAGCTCCCAGCAGAAACAAATTCCAGCACAGCGAGATCCAACTGCTATAGAGCATTTGTTGGCTGAGAAAAAAAGCCCAAACCCTCAGGACAGTCTCAGCAGGAATGGAGAAGGGGTAGAACTGAGAGGTTGGCAGTTTATCCTGGCATGTCTGTCCCAGCAGAAAGGGAGCCAGGCTTGGAGAGCAGAGGCAGTTCCTCCTTCCCTTGCCTGGTACAGAGCTGCTCTGACAGACATTGAGGGCAATCCTTCCACCTCTTCATGAGTATGAAGCATGGAAACAGGTTCGCTCCTAGAATCATAGAATCATAGAATGGTTTGAGTTGGAACGGACCTTAAAGATCGTCTTGTTCCAACCTCCATGCCTTGGGGGCAGGGACACCTCCCACTAGAGGAGGTTACTCAAAGCCCCATCCAACCTGGCCTTGAAACCTGGCAAAGACCATTACTGTCCTTCTGCCTTTGTTGGCAATACTTTGTCTGCAGCAGCCAGCAGGTTACAACTAAACAGGTTACACAGGACTGAGCCTGCTAAAGGTGAAGAGAAAACAAGAGACTGTACTGTTCCTCCAAAGGCAACCTGCCATGAAGGAGCCAAGAAAGGACTTGGTGAAGCTGTTGGCATGGATTAACACATCCAGTTATCACTACCACCCCCCTCTCTTGTTTCATGACCTGTAATAGCGCAAGCTTTATATTGAATCAGGCTCACAAGTATACACAAAGATGACTTGCTTTAATCTGCCCATCCTCAGCTAGAGGCTGGGTAGAAGTTCGAGCTACCATTTCATTAGGATTGGTATTGACAGAAAGAGTAGGGAGACCATGAACGGGTTGAAACCACAGACACAGAAGATTTTGGTTACTGTTCTCAGACCTGCTACTGTGGTAGACACAGGCCCATGTGAAATATGAGGTGCCACACAACTCTATGGACAGTGAGACATATTATAGGTTCCTTAGGGAGCTATCAGCTACAGATACCCCTGTCAAACATATGGTAACAGGTCAAGCAGCAATCTGGAAACACAGAGGGAGGAACAGGTAAACAGACTGAAAATACTGGAGTGCCTGAGAGTAGGCAGACATCATAACACTTAACAGGAAAACCATATTTGTCTGATAGGAAAACAGGGGCAGGAACACAGAGGCTTGCCCAAAATCACGCAGGCAGTTTAGTGAAGTTGAGCTCGGGTATGTCACCCTGTGTTTGGTCCTGCTTCTCCTGGAGGAGCTGATGTGGTGTTAAGGACAGACCGACGGATAATGTCTTTCAGATGCCAGGTCTCCTGTTTAAAGCATGGCTGGTCTTATAGAGTTGTCAGCCACATTTTCTAATCAGGAGCTAAAGAGCTGATTTTCCAAATTACACCAGAGGTAAGGATCAAATGTTAACTTTTCTAAAAAATTTCTCTTTGAGAAGATGTCCTACAGTGAAATACTTGCTGCAGATCCCTTGGAAACTACCTTCTCTTCCTCTGAAATCCTTCTCCCTGACTGATATTCAAATTGAATTGTAGAAAAAAGATGCAAACACAAAACCTTTTGAAAACAACTGAGTTGGCTGATAAGTTAAGTGCATGATTTCCATTTTCTCTCTGAAAAGGAATGAAGGAGGTTTCTCAATAGCAAGCAGGGGCATGAGCACCAACATCCTCTTCTGCACATGCATGCATATGGTCCACCCATCTGGGAATCACTGCCACACCTGGAGGCTCCCTTGTCCCTTCTTTTCCAGGTCTGTTTCTGGGAAACCCAGGTGCAACATCCAGACTCAGCCTGCCCTCTGCATCCAGCCCAGACTTCTTTTCCTGGCAACCTTTGCCAGGCTCCTCTGAGTCAACCTGTTGCCACTGCTCTCTTCTCATCTGATGTGACTCAAACGTAGGCTCACCAGTGAAAGGAAAATTGCAGCCCTCAGATAAGGTCTCTTCCCACGCTTGACTTTCAAAGACACAAACTCAGAAGGCTAGTAAATCTAACCAAACTTCAAAGTCAGCATTTTAGACCTCTCCAGTTTCTGCCAGCTGGAAGCAGCAAAGCGCACACCTTGACCCTCACAGTGTCCTTTGTACCAGCCTCTCCCTTCTGTCTACAATCCTGTTGAGACAAGCCTTGTGGCAGACAAGGATTTGTACAGACAAGGGTCTGCATATCTTGTGGTATCATTGCCCAGTAATGACACTAGCCATGAGCCTATTCACCTATTTTCTCATTTTCTCCAGATATCTTCACAGGCATTTTTACACTAGCCCTCTGTTGTGCCTGGGACATGTGCAATGAACTGTTCTGGAATAGCATTTCTCAATCCTCCTTTAAACTTCAGCTCAGGACTCAATTCTAATGATGTATTGATTGCCTTTACGCACATAGTGAAGTCAAATATGTCAATATTAATGTCCTAACAGTTCCTCAGACAAGTGAGTGTTGCTGTGCAAGTCCATGAAGACACCAAACAACTCTAGGAGATAATATCAGCCTTAAAAATATGTGGCCTAAGTGGCAATACTTCTAAGGGAAGGGTTGATGGAACTGTCATGAAGGCCTCATTGACAATCATTTTGAGTATCTTTAACATGAAACTATGAGGCTTTTTGCACATTCCATCACCAGGAAAAACGAGGCATTAGATAATCTGAAATGGAAACAACAAAATCTCAAGCTGTTTTCAAATTTGTTGCTTCATTATTGAGATACAGACATAGAACCAGCAGCTGCAGTATAGTAACAGATATATTACATACCTATCCCACATACCTTTCAGGGTTGCTGTTCTCTGCATGAGTATGTTACAGATGTGACATGCTGACTGCATGTTGCATAAGTATATAAGCAGATAGATGAATCTATAGGCTTCCACTCTATGATTTGGTCTTCTTTGGTCTTAATCCACAGTACACTTGTCTTCCAAGCCTATTAGCCACCCTTTGCATTATCAGTATCCAGACACGTGCATGAGGGTTATTGCATGAACTAGCAGATGCATATACACATAATAAACAATTAACACTTAAGCATGCATGAATTTTCTACTAAATGGGCTTATTACCACCTCCCTCAGAGAAAGAGATACGAGTGACCACAGCTTGTTTCTGCAATGCATCATATATGTGACCTTTTCTGCCATTTGGTTTCCCAGCTTGCCTTGCTTACAACAAGCCTCTTCCTGGTGAAACAGGCAGATTACTCCAAGCCAAAACTCTCGTGCTGCTGATAGCACAGCTTGTCTTACTCACCACTGGGTATGACTGTCACCTAAAAGTAGGTAATTCCAGTGACACCTTATGGGAAGGTGTCAACCCTCACTCACTCATATGCTCACTTCTGCGTAGTTCAAAGGAGGCGAAGAGGGGGGATCTTCTCAGAGCTAAACTGTAAAAGGAACGTGAGGCTTGTACCTTAGGTAGGATGAACCTCGACCTCAGTGCTTTCAGATAGATTTACTGGACCAGAATCCCAGTCCCTTTGTGTTTTCCCTCACTTGTGTTTTTCATATCCTGTCTGCCTTTAACTGAAGGTTTTTTTTCGGGCAAAATCAATGTCTTCCCATGAAAGGTCTCCAAGGAGCAGCTGTTAGACTTCAAGAGACAGGAATCTTCACAAGCAGCCAGGTAAGAAAAAAATGAACTGATTCTGCATCTTTTAAAAAGTTTTTACATTCTCCATCTACATTCTTATGCAACATTTGAAATCAGGGACATAGCTGTGCCTAAGCATGAGCGTAAGTTAAAGTCCTTTGCTGTACCACCTTTTCAGATATAGGTTTTGCAGCCTTCCACAGTGTTACTGCTATACATGCAGCAGGTACGAAGTTTATGTCAAGGCAGTTTGGTGACAGAGCAGCTGTAGCTAATTACTGTGCTTGCTTATCCATCAGTGACCAGGAGTAAGGAGAGCTGCTCTTGGGTCCTGCCCCCAGAGCCTGGGTGCAGCAGGGCTTACCGTGGATGAGCATGTCGTCTGTCTGCCAGAAGGCAGATGTTGCACTCCACAATCTGGAGAGCACAGAGAAGAAGATAGGTGAAATTTCAAGAAATTGCAAAAACTATGCTATGCTATGCTAACAAATTGCTATGTTTCCTATATCCTCATGATTTAGGTCTCCCAAAGAGGTGGCCAGCCAAAGCAGGCGGAGGCTTTAGATAACAGTCACGAGAAGCTGGACATACTTCTTGATAGGCAAATCTCTTCCCTGTGCAAAGGTGAGAGGACAGGAACTAACTTAGAGCCTACTCTCTCACACCAAGCGCTTGAAATCTTCATGGGGAGAAGGAGCCTGTGTGATGTGGACTCCTACAGTATTTGCTCAAAATAAATCCTAAACATGCACAATTTAAAAAAAATATGTGCCAAAATATGTCACATTTTGCAATAGGATTTTATTGTTTTTATCCCACAGTTTTCACACTGTAAACACAGAAAAGTCTCAGAGCGCTGAATCTTTAAACCTTTTCCTAGTCAGTTGTTAATTAATGGGTCTCTTTCTTTTTGTAGAGCTACAGTGACCTCCAGTGGCCAAAGTGAGCCTTTCGCGCCTCTAAACTTATTTTAGGAAAGGTAAAACTATCCCTGATTATTATCTATGTGTGCCAGGTGGGTCTGTAAACGGACACAGAAATTGAATCCTTGTACTTCTGGATCAAAGCTGAAAACTACCTACGTTATCTCGAATTAAGTCACAAGAGAGAAGTTTCAGGAATTCATTATCTAGCCATTTCTTTACCTGGTATGCCTTGAATTAAACCTTTTAGCAACATCTTTGAATTTCCAGTTTAGTGGGATAAATTTCATGTCTATTTATCAAACATAAAACATCACAAGCTATAAAATAAAATCACATATTGTGAAATATAGAAAAGCAGAATTCAAGTTAGAAGAATGAACAGCTGATGTGTGGCAGAATAAGAATGTAGAAATGTGTACACTGAGCAGCTAAATATCTTCTGACACTACAGTTCAACAACGTTATGTATCTCACCTTCTGATGAATGCAACGACTTTGTACAGGTGATCATTCTTTCCCATGCTGGGCTGATGACCTTTTGTGAGAGAAGGGATGTAATGGTGGAGTCCCTTATATACCCCATAGTATGGCAAATCCTATTCCGTTAACAGCCCCTGCTGTCTCATGTCATGTACATGCTCACCCATTGCCAAGCCAGCAAGCTCAGCCTCTTCAGACTTGGCTTGAGATGGGAGCTACCATCTTATCCAGCATTAATTTTTGTAGGTAGAACTCTTTATTATGGTTTCCAAGCTTCTAAAATGCTATCATTAGGCTGGTACTTTTCAAGGACATTTATTGATAAAATATTGATAAAAATTGATAAAAAACAGTAATCTTGACTGTTGACAGGCATTAATGAAAAAAGTGTGGTTTTAAGACAAGACCAAGATATAGAAAAGCAACTCTTACTGATCCTTTTCAATGTGCTATTGAGTTCATGTATGTTAGTCATGCAATATCCATAGGGGCACACACAGGCTCTCACTCCTCTCCACAGAAGTACATGCAGCTATAAAAGCATTGTTTCATGTCCCTGCATCTCAATACCAAATTTCCAGGATATCGTTCTAGGCCTGGATAGGACAAGTATCAGAGAACCTACAGAGATTAAATCTTTAAAATGGGTAGATATTACTTCTTTCTTCTTCAAGAGCTTGCCTACAGCTTCATTCACTGTGCAGGTGACTCCCAGCAGCCAGTACCCCTGAGAGATGAGAGAGTTCTTGGTTGAATAAAGGACTGGAAGACAAATGCAACAGAGGCATCATAGAACTAAGATGTTTCAGTAATATCAGAAAGCTCTGAGTAGCAGCCCATAAAGGGGCAAAAGGGAACCAGTAAAGTTGCTTAAACAGTGACAGAGCCCAATTCTAACTCTCACAGTTTGTTTTCTGAGGATCTTGTTCCACCTATGCATCAAAATGGCAAGTCCTCTGGATCTCTCACTTGTAGACAAGCACAACTATAGTCTTCCTGAACAATTTTCTTCTCCCATTATTAAAAGTCTACCTTACATGTAATGCTTGTAAGAAGTTACCACAATCTTTCTGTTCATCATTTAGCCCAGTCACTACTACGATCTTGGCTTTGGGAAAATGTACTGGCGACAGATGTAGCCACTGTTCAATGCATTGAACCCCCATACGGATGTATCCCTCATCACTGGGAGGGAAAGCTCAGATCATGGTTGTGCTGTGCCTCTCTGTTGACACAAGGTGACCCTGAACATGTGAAAAAAGATGGCACAATTCCAGTTTCTTACTTCCCAGAGCTTCAGCACATTTCTATGGGGATAGCATTTCACAGGAGAGCACAGGCTGTTAGACTATTGGAAAGAACTTTCTGGCCAAAGGAAGAGACACCTGCCACTGTCAACCTGGATGGAAAGGAACAGCAAAAGGGTTTCATGAACTCCATCCAAATTCTGAGACAAGATCAAGTGAGACTTCTTGCACACCAAGTATTGCCTTCCTGTTGCAGAAAGCTTTCATAAGAAGAATCCCTGTAAAAAGAGACTGAAGAACAGGGTTTGGGATTCAGCAGAGATACAAACAACACTGTACAACCTTGGATACTACGAGAAAGAAGAGAAGAGAAGAGAAGAGAAGAGAAGAGAAGAGAAGAGAAGAGAAGAGAAGAGAAGAGAAGAGAAGA
>JAOQGH010000001.1:149294813-149321359 GCA_025769975.1 Gallinago jamesoni
AGAGAAGAGAAGAGAAGAGAAGAGAAGAGAAGAGAAGAGAAGAGAAGAGAAGAGAAGAGAAGAGAAGAGAAGAGGAGAAAATTAAAAAACTTATCTGTATGCTGGGAAAAAAGCAGAACTGTGGTGATACCAGAAAGATCAACTGCTGAATATATTTCACATTTCAAAGATGTTTTAAAAACAAAATTGTTCATATCTGCATCTACTTGGAAAGGTAACAACTTTAAGGGATGATGATCTATTTCATATGAATAAGGAATCTGCATCTCCTGTGGTGATCTCGTACTTTTATGAACCAGAGCAGACTAAACTTTCTCTAATATTGAAGTTTATCTCTGAAGTGCTGGAGAGAAGATCCTCTGGGAAGAAAAGACTAATTATCAAATTAACTAGTTGAGCAAATTCTTCTAAGGACTAAGATAAATCTAACAATTTTTTCTTAAAAAGTTGAATTTGGGTTCTTCTAAATTACATGCTTGCCTTAGGCATTATCTCATTGAAATATTAGGTGCTTACCTGAACGTGAAAGAACAAACCAGTCCCTTCAGTATTATTATCAAGACTCCTTAGGCAAGCAGAGAGGCAGTACCTCCAGAGATCAGCTAAGTCTTCAAATGCACTTAAGATCAGTGCCTCTATTTCTCCCTTTATATTACACAGAACTTAAAACACCTTGGCAACAATCTAGTCTGCTTAAATTATGTATGTCCTTCTCCCACTGAAAGAAATGGAAGATATCTCATGATCCAGACTGGGAAGTGGTAGGACACAATTTTATGTAATTGTCTAGTGGTTACAGCAGTTATTTGAGATGATGAGGAAGAGAGAAAAAAATATGGTGGACCAACTATGTTTACAGAGAAAGGGTAGAAACAGACAATTCCTGTGTTTGGTGTTGATGTAAGACCAACAATAGTCTTTGTTCTCCCTGACTACATCTTACTAAATTGCAGCTACAGATAGCACCCCAGATAGCCTGTAAACATTTAATATAGATAGTGATGAGATTACAAGTGGGGATCCTTATATACTTATCAAAAGGCAGATTTCTCTTCACAGGCCGTCAGACAATTTTTCTTGTATAAACTTTCTCCTGCCTCTATTACTCAGATGCTTATGGGTACTGCATAGACTATCTATCTGCTAGGAGTTTACTGAAAAATAGGCACTGGACTGAAAACAACTATTGAATAAAGCTGGGCTATTCTACACAGCTCAGCAATAATTTCCATATGATTTCTTATCTCTGCAACCTTCTGCACAGCTTGTTGAACAGATTTCTTCTCATTGCATTTTCCTAATTAGAATTAGCTGGGACCCTTCTGACAAAGCTGGATTACAAAACACCAGGTTTGCAGAATATACCCATTTCAGTGAAAATACATTTTGACTGAAATTATTTATTTGCCTGCGGTGCTACCAGGAAAACAAGATCGCAAGAGTTGAAGATAGTCTACCCACCATGTAGTCTGAGCCAAAGTCTTTCAGGTACCTGTGCTAGAGTGGTGGATACCACCCATTTTGAGAGACAGGGCACTAGCTGGGCTCCTCAGACATTTACTGTCACCACCCAAACACCAGATGACTCTCTGAAGCTGTGAGGCTTTTCATCTTAATCAGACTAAAACACTTCCCAAAAGTGTTTGACGAAGGACTTTCTTTGGTGAAGGAGTCCAGTCTGAAAAGAGGCAGACTGTCCTTACAGAATGCGCTTCAAAATATTTTAACACTCAACCATATCAGGCAGAAATGGCCAAGAAAGTAGTCTTTCTGCTCGTAGTCTCTGCTTCTCCAAATCATATCTACCATCTCTCTCTGTCTGTGTCTTCCCATTGTAAATCAAAACATCACTGTCCAAGATTCAACAAACCAGAATGAAGCCCCATGTCTTTTTTCACAACAGCAGAGCCTTCCAGGGTTTCACTGTCAGGGCATCAAGACCACTTTTTGTGACTGTTCAGGCCACGTGGGGAACATTGCTAAAAGTTTTATTTTGAGAGATCAGTAGAAGAAATCATGAGAAATCATGTGTTTCAAATAAAGATGGTCTCCACCATGAAGAAATCCATTCAGTTACCACAAGTCCCCATACACTTCTACCAATTAATACAGGAGTGCTAATACTACTATAAGCTGATTGACTCCTGGTAGGAATGCAGCCAATATCTAATGACCCTTTTACTCTGTTGCCAAGGCTGAGCACCTCAGAGTGCAACAGCCATTGCTGCACACATGGGTGTAATAATCACAGGCATCATGAGAGCAATAACATTTTCTGTTTTCATGAATCACTTTCAAGCCTGGAAAGAATGTGAGTAGTCAATAGCACAGATGGTCTATAGCTAATTCATAATAATACCAATAATCTGATAATATATAATCTGGGTAATTCATTAAAGCAATAATCTGATATTAGAGATTAATTACATCTAACAATCGATGAATAATGTTCTGTAGAAAACTCATGCAATTATGGACCTCCCAGAACATGAGCACTCAGGATTTCAGTGCATTCAGATTTTATGTCTGGATAGCTCCTAAAAGTCTGCAGCATCCCTTAAGTAGTCCTGATTTACTTGTCTCTCAATTTCCAATTACCATTCTTCCTCAGAGATAGTAATAGAATCACACTGGTGTACTTTAGAGCCTTGTCTTTCTGATAAATAGCACAACTGCAGTGCTGTGGTCCACAGATCTTTGAGAAGGACAGGAAGAGAGGACAAAGAAGGAGGGGTATTTGCACTCTACGTGAGGTAGAGGTTCCAGTGCATGGCACCCTGCTATCTGTGAGGCAACAGGCTAGCCCAGAGACTATGGGGAGGATCAGAAGGGCGACCAACAGGGACAGGAGAGGAGACTTCAGACTGCTCAAGGAACCAGCAGATGGGGATTCCATTGTGGATTGCACTGACGAGCAAAGGGGCCAAGAGGCTGACTGATCTTCAGGAACACCTTGTCAAAGAAGGTTGCTCTATGCCATCATGTAGAAACTCGAGCATATTCTGCAGGAAGCTAGTATGAAACAGAGATATATCCCAACTGCGCTCAAATGGAAAAAAAGGAAGTACCCTGAAGGTGGAAGCAGTGATGGACTACCTAGGAGGAATACAGAGCCATTGCTCAAACATGCAGTGGTGGAGTTAGGAAATCCAAGGCTCAGCTGGGCTATTTGCAAAGGGTTTTATAGATATATCAAGGACAAAAAGAAGACATGGAAAATATTAATTCACTGCTGACTGGAACAGGGAATTGAACAACACAGGACATGCAAAAAGATGAGCTACGCCCTTCCTTCTTTTCCTCAGTCTTTACTAGCAAGGTCAACTCTCAGGATTCCCATATTTTTTAGTGACAAGTTTTAGTTTGGGCGCAAGGTAGTACTAGGGTAGAACAATCAAGCTGGGGCCCACTTAAGCAAACTGACGATACAGAAGTCCATGGGACTGGGCAGAATGCTTCTGAGGATGCCAAGGTTGCTGGTTGATACCACTGTAAGATTGTTGTCTATCAACTCTGAAAGGTGGTAGTCAGAGACAACTCTCAACAGCTGGAAAAATGCAAATATTAGCTCATATTCAAAAAGAACTAGAGAGAGGCCCAAAACAGCTACAGTCCAGTCTACTTCATCTCAGTCCCCGGGAAGACTATGTAACAAGCCCTCCAGGAAGACATTTCCAAGCAAATATGTTTGCAAACAGCCAATACAAATTTTCTAAGGACACAAACAACGTATTTACTGTCTATAACTGGTCCTGTGGATAAGCACAACACAGTGGATATAATTTGCTTTTTCTTTGATAAAGTGTATCACATTTTTTTCCTATAAAGGTCTTGTAGCTCAACTGTTGAGATGCAGACTGCATGAATGGACTACAAAGTGGTTAAAACAATGAGTGGATCATTAGACTCAAAAGGCAGTGAGCAAAAGTTCAAAGCCCAGCTAGCAGTCTACAGGAGTGATGCAGGTGAAGTCAGGACAGGGACTGATACCATTAAGTGCTTCCATCAGTGGGCAGTTGATAATGAACTGCTGTTAAGGCACCAAACCAGGGTAAGGGCAGAGCTGCTGCTCAAAGAGATTTTGACAGGTTGAAGGAATAGGCCAATAAAATCTATGTGAAGTCCAACAGATTAACACCATGCATCAGCACAGGCCATAGCTAGGGAGCACCTCTGCAGAAGGAACAGGAACAAAGACAGTAACGTGGCCTTGCAATTGATGAAAGCTAACTGTATTGGCAAAAGTGTGACCAGCAGATAATTCAAAGTGATTATTACCCTTCTAAGTGTCATCATGATGTCCACCTGCAATACTGTGTCTGGTTGTGGAACCACTAGTAAAAGTGATCTTAACTAACTATAGAGAATCCAGAGGAGGAGGTCTGAAGTGGTTAAGAGGTTGGAGGAAGCAGAGGTTGAGAGTACTGGGTTTGTTCAGCCTGAAGGGAAGATAATGGGTGGATCTAATGGCTACTTCTACTACTTAACAAGAGAGTTATAGAGAAGGTGAAGCCAGAGGTGCAAGAGACAGATGCCCAGTTGCAAGAGAAAGTCCAGTTGGATATGTGGGGGAAAAAAAATTAAGTTAACAGGCTGATCAGAGATGTTGTGGAATGTCCTTCCTTGGAGATTTTCATATACCAACTGGAGAACCAGAGCAATCTTTTCAGACTTTGAATCTGGCCCAGATTTGAACAGGAGGTAGGATTAGATAGCCTTCAGAGGTGCCTTCAAACCGGAATGATTTTGAAATTCCAATACGGTCTGTGTATGGTGTGGTTGGTTGGCATAACTATGTGAAATCTGTGATTTTATTCTTGCCTATTGCAAAACTTCTTAGAGGTTTTATAACTTATTTACAGAGTAGCATGGTAAAATATATTTTTAAGGAATAATTATGTTAAATAAAATTATTCCTTAATGTGAGGAAATTCTAACAAGTTAGAGCACAGGAAATGTAATATTCACTGGAAAGAACTTTTGTACTGCACTCTCCACTGTGACTGAATGTCTCACTTGACATTTAACTCAGTTCTCTCTTTGCTTTACACCTGTGTAACAATATTTCCCTGACGCCACATAGCTATTATAAGAATTAACATGTCAATTTCTGAAACACATCCATAAAGCAATGACATCTATCTATCTATCCTTCTTTCTCACGGCTCACCTAATTGAGATCACCTCAAGGTTACCAATGCAGTAACGTCCTGTACCTTTCAGGTCTCCAGAGTTCAAAGGCTGGAGTTCAAAAGCTGAATCTGGGCTTTCTAACTCCATTCAGGTTTCAGGAACCTCTGTCATTTGGTTTGCTTCAGATGATTGTCACACGTACTGACATACTCTATAGTTCTTTAATACAAATCACCACTAAGGAGCACATACGTGGAGATTAGTCTTCTTTGCTCACCTAACACTGACTAGTGCTTGTACAACAGCTAATCTAAATTGTTCATCATCCAACTGCCATTTGTACCATGGGTCATTATTTGAGTATTTCTTTGGCAGTTGCATTTCTTAGGCTGGGCCTCCATTACTCCTTCTAAATGAAAACAGTGTTTACACAGTACATCTGTACTGTCATTTGAATGGGTTTTCTAAATGTTCAGCAGCTACAGCTTTTTCTTGCAGTTGTTACAGGAGGTAAATGCCCAAAACAAGGGGTTTAACAATGCAAATTCAACCCAATCACTTAGAGCTGTAACATCACAATTCAAAAAGACAGAGCCTAAAACTCAATATGACCACGCAGAAACCATACAATGTTAAAAGTGCTCGTTACTTTAATGTTGAGAAAGGAAAGGCAATGATTTGTGAAAAACCTTGATGGAGATATTATATAATAAGCAGCAAAGAAAATCACTGTAATGGTTTTATATATCCTTTATTCAAAAAGAACCTTTCCTGAAAACATTAGCATTTGAAAGGCGTATTGTTTGCAAAAAATCTAATAAATACTGTCAAATTGCTTAAATACATTGTTGCTCAATAAATTATTCTCAAGTTGGAATATGGAAAATCCAAGGAATTGATTGAACCCATACAATATACCCTAATTTATCTCTTCAGTTATTATTATTACCACAACACTCTAAAAGACACTGCAAAAGCCTGTCAGCTTAGGTAACCTCTCTGTAATTCCTCATAGGTGGAGCTCTTTCACCCAAAAATTTAACTGTCCTTTTTTTACCCCACCTTTCGCAAACTACAGATGCAAATGCTATGTGTCTCAGCAACATAATGCACCAAATGACAGCTTGATCCTTTTTTTTAAAAATATTAGAACAAAGAATAAGTGATTATTAAAATTATGACTGACTTTAGGAGTCAGTAATACTTGACATTCATGTGGGACTCAAAGGAGAAATAAACTCCGTAGGCAAATGCCACATACAACCTCCACCCTCCATTGGTCATGGCTAATAACCTGCCCATCATACCTGAGGACAAAAGGTGGCTGTACAATAGAGCAGCCAGTCACTAGAGCTTTCCCAGGAAGCTTCACCCAGCGGTGCTAGACAGACTTGTGAGAAAGAGCACTAATGTTACATTACAGTAAATATTAACAAGCTGTCGGGCCTAAAGGGCCTGATCCTGAAGCCACTCTATGAGCACATCTCCTGTTGACTCCAGCAGGAGCTCAGCAGGGAACAGCCTGCAGCCCAAATACGAGGGTTAATCAGCAGAACAATTATTTTAAAATGATTGCATTGTAACTACTTTGCTGCAGTCTTCCTTTTCCTCTTTAGCCTTCAACACTTTGGAGTTCACAAGATATTTTCACTGTTACCCATTAATTACAGACCAAATCCATTTATCCATGAAACATTTGTAAACAGAGATGCCCTTTGGGATGCAAGGATTAAAGTATCAATTGCAGTGGATTTGATGGTTGCCAGTGAGTTAGAAGGAAGGATGAGAGAAGAGGAAATCTGGAAATGGCAGAGATCCAAGTTTGTTTCTTTATTCACTTAAACTGAACTACTTCAATTACACTTTGGGGAAAAAAATATTTCCATTCTGTAGTTGTGCTTTTCTACAGCTGTAACGATCTAAGGATATAGCAGAATAACCTCTGTAAGTAGAGATAACATTCCATACCAGCTGGCATAGAGTCCAATTTTCTAGCTATAGTGGTTGGTCCAACAAAATATACTACCTCTACCTACAAACCTTGCCACAAGAAACTAGCTGATGAGGATTAGATGATTTTCATTAATAACCTCCAAGCCAAAATCTCTCAGGTGATCTCCCGGTAGGTAAGCCAGGAAGTAGAATCAATGTTCTTTCTTCTCATTTTGCAGCCTAAAAGGCCAATTGTACCCTGGGCTGCACGAAAAGAAGTGTGGCCAGCACAGCAAGGGATGTGATTCTACCCCTCTTCTCTGCTCTCATGAGATCCCACCTGGAATACTGCATCCAACTCTGGTCCCCTGACATAAAAAGGACATGGGCCTGTTGGAGCAGGTCCAGAAGAGGGCCACATAAATTATCAAAAGGGTGGAACACCTCTCCTATGAGAACCATCTGAGAGGTGGGGTTGTTCAGCCTGGAGAAGAGAAGGCTCCAGGGAGACCTTATTGCACCTTTTCAGTACTTAAAGGGTGCTTATAAGAAAGATGGGAACAAACTTTTTAGCAGGGCCTGTTGCAATAGGACAAGGGATGATGGTTTTGAACTAAAAGGGGGTAGATTTAGACTAAACAGATAAAATGAATAAATATTTTACAATGAGGATGGTGAAGCACTGGAACAGGTCACCCAAGAAGGTAGTAGATGTCCCGTCCCTGGAAACATTCAAGGTCAGGTTGGGTGGGGTTCTGAAGATGTCCCTGCTCATTGCAGTGGGGTTGGACTAGACGACCTTTAAAAGTCCCTTCCAACCCAAACTATTCTATTATTTTGATGTCCCAGTCTGAGAAATACTGATCATTCTGGTATTATCACAGAGTCATCCTCCGTGTTTCACTAAGGTTGCCCTCATTACAGTCGGTGGCAAGAAAGGTGGTCTACCCTATTGCATTCCTAACCCTTTTTCAAGTCAGTTTCACTGTTGAAACCTCTTCTCTTTCTCTTCCTCCATCTCACCTTCTCTCTCTAGCTACCTTTTCTTTGTAATTCTCCCTTCACCTCCAGATTCCTCCTGACACATCCTCCCCCCAAAATTTTCTTCATCACTTCCATTCATATATAGGATCTCCAGCTCCCACTGGAAAAGCTTGGCAGCTCAGACTCTTATTTCTGCACCATTTAATCTCTAATGCTGGGAACCTTTGTCCCAAGAAAATCAAATGTTCAGCTGGCAGTAAGAGTACATTCTAGTTATACCAGTCATTTGTCATAGTTCTGCCCCATACTTGTGCCACGCAGCAGGGTAAATAAATAACATGCATCTGTCACTAAAAGAGGTACAAACACTAGTGTGTTCTGGAAGTCCCCATAAAAAAAAAATGCTGAAGTTTGATGATACGTAAAAATCTCCTGGAGGGAGAGGAGCTAAAAGATAAAGACTGACGACCCCCTGAGCCCTCAATAATAGAGCAATTGCCTGCTACAGCAGAGGTGGTAAAGCTCTGCATGGTCATTAGCACGTTTGCTTCTCTTCTAGCCCATGAGGAACTAGAAGTTCTCTCAGACTTAATTGCAAGCAAAACCAGAAAACTGTGTCTCCGAAGAATTATTTTATTACTGTTCCCAAAAGACAGTCCTCCAATAGGCTTTCAAACACATTAATCCAACCACTGTAAGAAGGAACATGCAGTACTAAGTGGCTAGGAGAAAAGCATTTTGTGTACTCATAAAAAAAAATAATTATCTAAGTCTGCCCATACTTCAGCCACACCTCATCAGCCTGGTTTAGTTTTCTACCTCCAGTTACCACCAGCCGGCAGTGCAAAACTCCTCTTGATGGCCACTATCGTTTTTCCATTGTTGTTCCCTAGGGTCCAGATAACCGTCTATTTTTGGAGGGGCAGACCTCCAAGACCTCCTTTGCAAAGGGCTGTTGGTGATATGCTGTACCCCTCTTATTCAAGACCTTTATTCAAGCAACAAAACATTTAACTCCCTCTTGCCTCATGTGTGCAGCTGTCTGTTGAAGAACCCCTGAATCTAAATAAAAAAAGGGAAAAGGAAAAAAAAAATAATAATTAAATCAAAGAGTAACTAATATATTCTTTCCCTTTATTATGACAGTATATTTCCCAGGCATTTTGGGGTTTTTTTAGCTAATTTAATGTCCCATAAAGGCTAGTCAAAGGAAGAATCTACATGAGAGTAGGAACAGGGAAAGATCAGATTTAACACCACAGCTTTTAAATACAAAGATTTATCAAAGTCATAAGTTTTAAATAATTGGTTGATCTTATAAGACCCTGTGCAAAGCTGCACTTGAAAGCTATTGGAAATACTCATTATACATCCATACACCCATAACAATAACGGTAGAGTTACGAAAGTTATTAGTGTTGTCAACTTAGCATATAAAAGTCAAGAAAGCATCGAAGATACCTTTTTTCTCTGTATAAAACTAATCACATATTGAATTTAGGAATTCATTGGGGATGCACTAGGAACCTGATGTTTTGTTTCAGCTATCTCTAAGTCATTATGCAGGTGTTAGCAGCTACTAACATGGAAATTATTAAAAAATAATAAGCTGCAGAACAGCTGGAACTCTCAACCCTTGTACGTCTCTTTCAGACTATCACTTTGGAAGATGTGACTTTCATCCTGCCTTTCCTCATTGCCCTATACAACGTTATGTTCAAGCTGGGGAAATCAGAAATCACCTCTAAGTCAAACAGGGTCTGAAATCTTCCCACAAATTGGTTCTCTTTCTCCAGCCTAAATTTCATAGCCCAAAGAATAACAGTGTCATTCTTGCACAAGTGATCAAAAGTTAGGAGAAGTTCATCCAGAAAGGGGTGGTGGTAAACTACATCAGCAGCTAAAATGTAGTCAAAGTGACAGGAAGACCTAGGAAAGTTCTTTTCCAGATCAATTCCCCAAGACAATTCCTTAACACGAGGCTGGTGCTTGCATTTCAGCTTTGTGTTTTGGAGAACATTGTACTGAAGGTTTCCCAGCAATTCTGGCAAATCAGTGGCAGTCACAAGTGCACCTGTGACAGGGAAAAAACAAAAGTAATCTTTGAATATACTCCAAGATTTGAGTAAAAGTCCATTCACAAAAGAAACTGCACAAGTGATTTTACCAGGTAGCTCTCACTGTGGGGAACAGAACACTGTAAATGATCCAAATAGCTCGTAGCCATTGTACTTACAATAAATACTTGGTTCCTGGTAGTTCTAACTCTACAGATTGCCATCTAAATGCAGCCAGGGATGGGTGGGGAGAAATCAGATACTTATTGGGTCTTGATATCACATTGGTTAAAAGTGCAGTGATCAAGTAGGGCTTGAAAAATACCAAATACTCCGAAAAAAAAGTCATCATGAGATTTAAGCATTGCCTCAGGTTATTTCATTTTCACATAGTAAGATTTCTTAGACTACAGAAAGCTAAGATTCTGTTAAAATGTGGAAGTCACTGATTTGGATTACTCTTGAGGAAGAATAGTCTACCATAAGAGGAAATACAACAGTATCTGTAGCAGCAAAATCAAGGATCAGTTGCTGAAAGAAAATGCTGAACATAAACGGAAAGAATGTGTCACAGAATCACAGACTCTGGGAGGTTGGAAAGGACCTCTGGAGATCATCTAGTCCAACCTCCCTACCAAAGCAGGTTCACCTAAAGCAAGTGGGATAGGAACAAGACCAGGCAGGTTTTGAATATCTCCAGAGAAGGAGACTCTGCAACCTCTCTGTGCAATCTGTTCCAGTGCTCTGGCACCCTCAAAGTAAAGAAATTTTTCCTCATGTTGAGACAGAATTTCCTGTGTTCCAATTTGTGCCTGTTGCCCCTTGTCCTGCCACCAGGCACTACTGTCCTGACATCCAAGAGCCATTTGGTCAATGGAAGGTGATGTCATACCTACATCTGGCTTCATCTAGCTTCATCTGGTTGCCACTGACATCCTGTGAGGCAACTAGTTTCTTATTTTGGTCCCCTCTTTAACACTGACAACATTATCTACTACATTATCTACTAGGACCTCCTTTGTTGCATCAATACAATCACAGCTTTACCGGAAAAAATAACAGAACAGGTTTCCAAACAAGTCTTTTGGAATTTACTTTTTCTTGCTCTTGGAAGCTTTCAAACAACAGCGTTTCAGAGGAATTGAGCCCCTTCCTTTGCCCTCCAGTATTCATTCTGAGAGATGTTTCCAAGAGCATAAGAGCAACAGCATGTACTCACCCAGTAAACTGGCTACTATGGAGACCAACCCAGTTCCGGCTCCAATTTCAATAACATTTTTGTCAACCAAATTGTATTGTTTAGAATTAGTTTCCAAAAAATAACACAGAACAAGAGCCTGTAGGGAAGGGAATCCATGAACATATTGAATAAATAAGTGACTTAACCACTTCACTAAAAATGTATTGTCATTTAAAAGCATGCAAAAAAAATCTTTTGTGATTTTATGTCTGTTCAAATGAGCAATATTCATTCAAGCGCTGTCCCTAAAGGATCACAGCTCACTATGATCTTTGAGCTCTTTAAGCTGACAAAATAAATGCCACAACATGCCTTAATATAGGCTTGCAAAGCATTACAGCCAGAAGGAACAACTGCAATTATCTAATCTGTCACACTGCATAACATAAGCTATAAAATTCCAGTCAGCAATTCCTGTTTATAACTGCACTTACTTCTGGTTGAGCTAAAACATGTCCTTCACAAAGGCATCTTGATATAAGGAGTGCTTGTAAAAGAAAATCCACAACAACCTTCATTAAGCTCTTCTAATAGTTGATTATTTCTAACAATAATTAAGTACCATAATGATTCAAAAGGGACCAATAGATTTACGCTTTTTCTTTCAGTTCAATTTTTCAGGTCCTCTGTGCTTACCTTGCTAAGCATAGCAAACCTTTACAGCAAACAAAGCCACAGAGCCCTCTACAACAGACTCTTTATATATGCAGTTAGAAACTGTGACTAAGCTACTTTAGCTCTTCTGTCCTGTCCCACACTGGCCAGTGAGTTTTAGTTCACTGTTGAAATAGAAATTGCTATTTTTATTTCTCTAACAAAGATAATGTCCAGCTTGTCTCCAACACTTTTTCCCAGACTTAGATAACTATACAGTCTCCATTGGCAAATACATATGATGGTTGCCACATCCTCTTGCAATACAGAAAAGGAAAGGCAATTATTAATGGTTCAGTCTAGCACAGTAAAATTGTGCTTTTAGTTTTACATTTAATCAGTTAAGAAGTAAAAGGAAAGGAGGAGGAAGAATGTTGACCCATTGGACCCAATGTTGACATGCTAGAATTCAAACAAAGTTTTTGCTCTCTACCTGTTCATTCAGAGCAAAAGAAAAGTCTTTTTTGCAAACTTACATATATAAGTATCTCATAATCAACAAAACTTTGATATAGGAATAAGACTGTGAGCACCAGGACTAATTAAAGCTAGGTTCCTAAGGATTGCATCTAATGATTGATTGACATTTAAAACCACATCATATTTTCTGTTAGTCCAATATATTCCTATAATTTCTTCTTTTGGAATTTTGCCATATTCTGTTGTAGAAACTGACTGGCAGGATCAAAATTTCTGAGGGCAAAATTAGAGAAACTTTGAAATCTGGCTTCCTTTCCTGCAAACATGCAGAAACTTTATTTTCCTTGAAGTTTCTGCCCTCTTGACAAATTTTGGCTGGAATTTTTCAGAAGAGTTCAAATACTGCTGGATGGAACAAGAAAGGAGAATGTGAAGAGACACATAAGGAAGGGCTGCCTTACTTTAACAGCAAAACCGGCTAAACTTTCCCAGGAAAGAAAAAAAATATGTGCTTTTCAACATCACCCATGATTTTGTGAGACTAACTTGCAGTCAGTCAAACTTTCCTTGAAGATGTGCTCTGAGACCACCAAGAGGTACAGTATAAATGACTGTTCCAGGTCTACTTAGACAAGGAAAATTGTTTGGAGTACAAAACATCAGAGTACACTAACTCTCCTCAGCTGAACTATGGCCATATTTCTTAAAATAGTGCAATCCTAGGAGGCTGATACCATTGGGAGAGAAATGGAACCTCTTGAGTTTTAGACCTCTCCCCCTGTAGGGGGTCCTGGAAGTGGTTCTGTTTCAAGGATGTTCTCTGAATGTTCTCTGACACACAAGTGTCAATGGTGCATCATGGCACCTTCCTGACTGTAGCGGCTTCTTTCACTCTTAATTATTTCAAAACAGTCAGTCAGCTGCATTGCACAGCTTCAAAACCTTGAAGAAGGTTCTTTGTATGGTGAGCATGTTGATGGTTCTTATATCAAGAGCCAAGGACAATGGTTCTCTCCCACTAGATTTCTGACTGTCTAAGAAACTGAAAGCTCACGCTGAATCTTTTCCCCTGTCTGTGCTTTTACAAAGTAAATTTGTTTCTCACACAAGTAGGTTGAGTAGCTTCTATGAGTGCAAGTACCTTGAGAGCTCATATCACAGCTGTTTCTACAACCCAGATCTGCCTGTTATACAGCCATCTATATTTGTGAAATATACAGAAATGTAATCATCCTAAGACCGCTATATTTCCTTCAAAATGTGTTTGTAATTGGCCAATAGGATCAAAAGTCGAGGTGACACACGATCATACGTCTTGTGTGACAGGGGCACAAACAAGAAACACCATTTAAGCTTTGAAAACCAGGAATCCATACAAACCCAGGCTAAATTCAGGTTTAGGATTTGCAGAATGCAGACAGAGAAGCAGAGAATGTTTTCCTTGGGTTTACAACATACAAAAAACATATTTTCATGCAAAACAAAAGTTCAAGAAGACTCCAAAACTAAAAAATAACAATACTACGTAAATATTGTACCGATGGCCAGACGACTGCCCCGTAACAATCAGTGGCTTCTGTAATTCTTATCTCATGGCCAGCAAAGCGAAAGCCTTCCCAGGCCTTATGAGTTATTACAGCAGGAAAAAAACGCCTTCTCATGATTTCTGCAACTGTTTGTTCATCTTCTTTTTCCCCTGGAAGCAAAAGTATAAAAGTTCAAGCAGGCTGAGTGGACTGATAATGAAACTACAAATTTATATCGAAAAGCTGATTTGGAACCAGGAATGTGTATTACATCAGTGAATCAAAATATATTTCACCATTAATGGTTAGCGTGATACATGGGAAGCCTCCTGAATTCTAATTGAAGTTTTCAGTTTATGACTAAATTCTTTCGTTCTTGTTTTGCTGAAGAAGTCAAGTTCCTAAAAAGTAGAGAAGTGGAATGTTATCATATATTGCATTCCATTTCAGCAATCAAAAAGAAATTTTTTGGCCTCTTTTTCCCTTCAAGAACAGCTGCCCTAGTGTAGACATTCATGGTCTTAGGTGTTTGGATTTTTTATTATTTCCCATATCCTTTTACTGTTCACTTTCCCCAAATTATGGTTCTCTTTGACGGTAAACAAAAGGAGCCACAGTATCATTTATAAGTCTGTCACAAAAGTTGTGAAACAGATCCTAGCAACACAAATTATGACAGACAGGAGTGAAAGCACCAGTGCTGTCAGGAAAGCTTATCCACCCACCCCAACAGAGCCCTGTCAGAGGGATTCTTTCCAGTTGGCTTGATATCCTGAATGCCATCCCTGTTGCTAGGCAAAGGATATTTATGATAGCTAACATAATCCTGGATAACTCTTCTCACAGGAGAGGATTCATTCTTTTATAGCAGAATGCCAAGCCAGTTTCAGTTTTGTCATCATCATATAAAGCAAGCTGCACCACCATGTTAAAAAAAAAAAAAAAAAAAAAAAAAAAAAGAAAGTGAAGATGTGCAGAGCATTTTAGACTTCTCAAAGTCTAAGATCATTCCAAGTTTTCACAGAAAATTTTCTTTCACAGCCAACTATGATCTCTTGGCTGATTAGCTAAAGTAAAACATGTTTACAAGCTACACCTCCTAGAAAGCACATCAGAGATTTAGGTAACTGGGTTACCATCTTGTACAAAGCAGAGTTTCTGTATCAAGCCCACAGTTACCACTGAAATCAAAGATATCAAGATTGGGATCTGCACAGAAACTGCAGGCCCAGTGGCTATTAAAAATAAAAAAAAAATTATGTTTTCATCAGCATAAAATACATTGGTCTACCAAAGATTCTTCATGTTTCCTTCCCCCTCAAATCACTGCAGTCACAGGACATGATGGCCTCAAATGTTGTCTTTTGCTCTGCCATACGCCACAGGATTTTCATTGCCACTACCTATCGTCAAAGTCTCTCTCCCTTACTCCTGATAGAAGGACCAAGGAACAAAAGCAGCGGTGAACAAAGAAAGAGATGATACCAAACAAAGACATATCAGGAAGATGCTCAGGCTCCATTAGACAGTGTTTTAAGCTTGTAACTCAACTTACTCTAAACGTCAGAGGAAACAAGATAATAGCAACAAACAAGAAAGAAAAAGCAAAAATGTTCATGTTCAATCTTATTATGTTGACACTAAGACATAAGCTGAAATTTTAAAAAAAGAAAAGAAAACAAATAACACCACCAACAACAAAAAAAACCCCACAAACATAATAATCCAAGAATTTATTGTGGAGGGGGAACCCTAATCATGGGATACAGCATAATTAAAAATAGTACATAAAAATAGTAGCATATGCTACTGGAAAGATATAAGCAGTATAATTTTATAAAGGTAACTGAAATAAAATAGTCAACATTGAAACTATGATATTTTAAAATGTTAGGAAATAAGAAGTATGTGGCAACCCATTACATTACATTTTCTGCAAGCCTCTAATGTTAAATTGAGAGAAAACACATGCGTCATTGTGCCTGCAAGCAGGGAACTCTGCACAAACATGAGTTAAGCACCAGAGAAATGCTGCTCCAGGGCAAAATTAATCTTTCCTTATGAAAGAATTAATATGAAGCTGTCTTATTACACAAATTGTAAGTGTATTTAATATATCATCCTGTTTCCAGGCATACCAGATATAGCCTGACTTTAATCTTCTCTGATTGCTTAGAGCAGTCTGATCTTGTTTTGTGATCAGTACTAGCTGTGGAAGTAAAAAGCTATTACTTCTATTACCCACCAATTACAATCATTTTTCTTGATTCTTCCTCCCTTGACATCTGTTTTGGATCCAACTTTGTTGGGAAGCCGTAACTTATTAAAGTCTTAACTTATAGAACTTCTGCCAGAAGATGTATAACATTTAGCAGTACCACAGCTACCCCTCTAGAGCTCAATAAACATTTCCCACTTATTCCCTGTATTATCAGCAATCTTTCTGCTTAAGGCTTGCATGGCACCTACAGTAGCAAAGTTTATAGGCTACTGCTCCCCACCTGAGCTAAACTGTCCATACGCTTGAAAAAAGAATCCCAAATCTGCTCATTAATAACACCTCTTACATCTTTGGCCATCTTATCTCATTAGTAATCTCCCAGGTGGGTTATCTGGACTTTACATAATTTTTGTATTTCAGTCTTCCCCTTAAGAAGGTCTTACTAAAAAGAGTATAGGTTTCATCAGAAACATCATATGGTAGACAGGTTTCAAAACCCTAATTAGAAATTTTATAGGGACCGGGATGCTAATGATTCTGATGAAGAGTGCTGTCAAAATAAGGAGTGCAGACATTTAGGCAGATTTACTTACTTACATACAAGTTTCCCTTCATACTGCAAAAGCCACCCTTCTATTTTCTGTTTTGTATTTTTCAGAATAACTAAGCTTCTTGTAGAACTGCACAAAAGGAAAGAAAATTTTTCTGTAACCGCCTTCAGAGCAGTCAGAACAGAAAAACAATGAACAAGTGGGAAATCTTTCAAGCAACGTGAAAATTACTATCAGAGTAAGCAAAATCCAAGTGACATGAAGTCTTTTAATACCTGCAAACATTGAGAAAGCTCTGCTGGTACTTTTATCAAACTAGTTTCTTGAGAGTAGATATAAAAACCTTATAGGAAGTTACTCTTCTTGAAGTGTTTATCCCTGTGTTAGTCCATAGTCTCTTGTTCAGGAAGAAAAATTCTGGGAATTACAATGCATTGATTTTATTTTAATGACATTTTAACACAACATGAGCTGCCTCATCAGCAATATAAAATACAGTCAGATAAAATAAAATAAAATATTGTCAGATGAGAAGAGGAGGCTTGACTGACTGGCTTTCAATTCTTCTAAGAATGGGCAATACGGGCATTTCCAGCAATCCTACTCAAGCACTCATACTACACTGTCAGAACTTAGAGGTCTGCTATGACTGTTTCCTCCCTTTTCCATTTAACCAGGTAGGTTTGCTCTCACTCTTGTGTGATGTGGAGAGGCGTGAATGTAGTATATACACAGAAATATTTTCTTCAGCCTATTCATCTTTTTGCACGAGCATGTATACACAGAAACCACTGGACTTTCAGGTCCTAGACCTTATTCACATAAAGATGAGACAGTCTGATCCTGCTCAGGTAACCTACAGAAATTTGAGATAATTTTTGTTAGTGAAACAGAATCAGAATCACAGAATCACCTAGGTTGGAAGGGACCTTTTAAGATCATCTAGTCCAGCCAATGAAAAAACAAAACAAAACAAAAAACCCACCCCACAAACAAACAAAACAACAAAAAAAACCCACACAAACCACACACCACACCCAAAACAACACCAATCCACTACTAATCCATGTTCCCGAGCACCATGTCAACTCGTCTCTTGAATTCCTCCAGGGATGGTGCCTCAACCACTTCCCTGGGCAGCCCATTCCAATGCCTGACAACCCTCTCAGTAAAGAAACATTTCCTAATATCTAACCTGAACCTCCCCTGGTGCAACTTGAAGCCCTTATCCCTTGTCCTGTTATCTGTAACCTGGGAGAAGAGACCGACCCCCATGTCTCTGCAGCCTCCTTTCAGGTAGTTGTAGAGAGCGATAAGGTCTCCCCTCAGTCTCCTCTTCCCCAGACTGATCAGCACTCCTTTGGTCTCGAACTTGTGTTCACAAAGAAGCTCCCATCTATAGATGCCCCAAATTCTTCTTGAAAAAGCATTTGAATGCCTTTAAGTTTTTTGAGACTTTCTGCCTAATAGGTTAATTTCTCAGTGTTCTTTGAAATATTTCAGGTAAAGTATTGTTTATCATTAAAGTCTAATGTCTTTGGAGTAAGTTTTTTGAATTCCCTTGATTTTAACTTAATGTCAGGGCTGAGGGCGAAAAGTCATATACTGCTGACACATCTTGCACTACATCAACCACATCATTAAGAAACAGCATAAACATAATTCTCAGAGGCAAAGCAGTCATTGATACTACAACTGAAATATGAACATAGTTTTCCAAAGAGATGTACTAATCATGTGGAAGACTGGAGTTGTGAAGTCCGTGGCAGGTAAGAGAACCGTGTCAAGATGCAAAATCTCACGAAGGGAACCAGAGGATTTTGCTGACACATTCAAATGTCAAACAAAATGGCTTATTTTAGAACAAAACCTAAAGAAAAGGAATAGGACACGAGATCTGGTGAGTCAGAGTTGGAGAATGCCTTCAAGTGGGGAAGAGAAAGTAGAAGTAAAATAACAGAAGATAGATTAGGTCAGAATAGAGTAAGATGCAAACTGCAGCATCTTTAACAGTGAAACAAATCACACAAATGAGCCTTAGGCTATCTTTATTGGATCACTTTTTGCTAAGAACAAGTAGAAATAGAACCTGTTTAGAGACTTGCTGCATGATCAGCTGTTCCCCTTAAAACAATTGTGACATAAAATCATGCTTGGCAGTATATAGCTCCATCAGGAAACGGCAACCTTAAAATTCAGTTGGGTATCTTCCATCAAAATTAATAGCATATGTTAAATCTCTCACTGCATAACAAATGATACTGCCTACATTAATGATGAAAAAAAAGGGAACAGAAATGGGCTCTGTTAAACGGCACTTAAAATGCAGGAAAAGCAGCAGAAACAAGGGGACCGAATTAAAATTCTATTTAAAAAAAAAATAGACACCACTATCTAGATTCCTGAATGTAATGTGGCTGAAAACAGAAAGAAAATGACCCTTCCACATAAAAGCTGTGAAGAATATACTAGCAGTCAAGAAAGTATAATTTTCAGACTCATTCACAAATAGTATACAGAATAACAAAACATCATTCAAGTACTTTGCTAATGGATTAGGACAGCATTAATTCAGAAGCAACATCCTCACCCTATGATTTATCAAACCAACCTACAGGGGAAAAATACAGATTTGTCTCTTTCAAATGCTTGCCTGACCCTACTTAATCTCTTGAGGTCAATTGGTGTCACAGCCCAAGGTGATAAGGAAATAAGACCCAGCCGCCTTCTGCTTCTCTCCTGCTTTGATGGATCTTCTCCAACTGGCAAAAGGAATGAAATCCAAGCCTTCAGCATGAACTTGACCTGACAAAGTTCAGCCCTATAGCAACATATCCTCCCTTCTTCAGGAGCAGTATACTCTCACCTGTAGAGTTTAGATTTAAAATTTACCTTTTAGACTTGTATTTGCAAATGTTTTAAGAACCATGTATCAATAGCCATGAAGATGTACATGGTTCCTCTAAGATTTCTCACCAATTGCCTCCAAGTTGGATGAACACAGGAAGACTACCTGTACTGACATTACTGATTGAGTAATGCAAGAGGAAAGTTCTAAGCATTCATGACAGCCAGAATTCTTCAAATCTCCCTATTCTGGACACACAGAACTGGAGTCATCTGAAGTAAAGATTCAAGATGCATTTTGTCGATATCAAAGAAAAGATTCAAGATGTATTTTATATATATATTATAAATGTTATATAGAGAGATTATACATTACCTATATTACATAGACATCTATGTATATAAAATAGCTATCTATATATCCCAGCATCAAGAAGTTACCTGCAGAAGGGGGACAGGGAACACATCTGCAACCAGTCCTGTAACTAACAGAATAGTCCTGAAGTTCCAGGTGGTATCACTTCATTTCATTCCACTGATTTCTATGTTGTTCCACTGCAGCCTGAGGACCCTTAAAGGAAGGGGTCAGGAGGGAAATCTAATCATGCCCTTAACTTTCCAGAAGTCAGATGTAACTTACACCTTTCTGAGAATATAAAACAAAGTACTCTTCCAATACTTACCTAAACTACTCAGTTAATTTTCCCTTCGTTCATCCTTATCTACGAAGAGGGAAATGATCATGTAACCAAGGGTAGGCATTTCAGGACATTCATTAGAAGCTCAACCTGTGAAGTGGTGGCAATGACGAGTTATGTTATATTATATTGTTTAACGTCAGGGTAATATAATGCTTGAAACTTTACACTTTGAAATGCAGAAATACAAAACTGCCACCCACGAGCAGCTTCTTCTCAGCCAAAAGACAAGATGCACTTAGAGCATGATGAGACAAGAACAGCAGAGGGGTATGCTCAGTCTATGTATTTACCCTGGTTTGAGAGGTGCATTTTCAATTTGCAATTCACACCACTGATATCCCAACCCTATCCAAGTCACGGGTCATCCAAAACCATTAGAAGGCTGAAAATAGAAGTACCATAGTCAGATTATCTCATGACCACATAATGAATTCAGATGTGCCAACTATTTCCCTTGTTACTTCATCATGTTTGTCTGTTATTGAAAACATCTTCAGGTCTAGGGTCAGCAGCTATTTAATCCCTAAAGATGACTAGATGATTTCCCTTTGCAAAAGCAGACTGTGTTCTTAAATTAGTCTAATACACATTATAAAAGGCTGACAGCCAATTTGCTGATGCATGGGAAGGCTCTGGGTGAGTAGTTTAGACTCTGTAAGCCATTGTCTAGTCTAATCTTTTACATCTCTTACCTTGCCCAGTCAAGAGGGCTTTGTACCATTGAAAGCTCTTACTTCCTTGTAAAGACATGCCAGAACACGCCAGGTACCACAGCCAGTGGGACAGAAGGGACTCAACAAAATGCCTGTCAATTTTCGTCTACCAGTAATTCTGTTTTTCTAAAATATTTTCTAAAATATTTCTGTGAGGAAAGGACCCAAAAGTATCCTAACAACACCAATCCGTGATAATATGCCACCTTTCTTGTGTGGCAGTTGAGAAATACATAGTTTATTGTTGAAATGCAGCTACTGCGAAAGGGAAAGATGTGAAAACAGGAAAGATATGGGAGGGAAGAGTATGTTACAGATGCATGCTTTGGTTATTTCAGTGCTGCCTCCACCTTCTGTTCTATCCATACACAAGAAGTTTCCATTTGAGTTTAGTAATGTCTCCAGCAAAAGCAGGTCTACTTGCTGGGTGAAAAGGAACAGAGAAGTGTGAATTCAAATTAGTACACCTGATGTTTATTATACTATTTGAATGCTGCCACTTGCAGCTCTTGCAAAAAGAGCTCTGTTAATTGCAAAGTCCATCGTAAAAAGAATAGTTCAGTATTTTAAACACTCAGAAAATGGAGAAACTGAGAGATGGACTTTCCTCAAAAGGATTCAAATTCCACTTCACTCACTCAAGGGGTGTGTTCCATGCTTGCCCTCCCCTCCATCACCACCAAAGCTGGACCATCAGGAGAACTAGGATTGCAAGAATCATACTAGAAGGACAGCAAGAAGGAAAAACCCATCTACGAACTGGGAAGTCAGTTGTGATTCGGCAGGCTTGGACTCTGCACTCTTGTCCCTGAATGTTTCTCAGACTTTGTAGCAAAGTCTTTGAAGTCAATAGAAAAGTGTCAGTGGGGAAGGGAGTGAGAAAGGTAAGAAGTGTCTTTAGAAGTAACCCATGAAATAGGAATGAAAGACTAAATCACTCCCTCTTCCCAGCTGGGTATCTTAACTTTTAAGTTACAGGGTTAGGCCATGTCTCACTTGCCTCCATTCCAGCTATGTCCCACTTAAGGCACCTTTCTGGACTCTACCCAGAGACTTGAAATGATGGCAGGAACTGCCATCAATTAGGACAACTGTCAAGCAGGGTGAGAAGAAGGAGTGTGTCCCTTCTAAAATGCCAGGAGGTATGTGAAGGTTACTAGGTCAGCATTTTCTCAGATATTTATGGATTAAAAACTGAGCCCTGGCCAAGTGAAGGGAGACGATGAAGTGTCAAGGACAAGTACGCCTTGCAAACTTGCTCTCCTCCTTTTTTTGACTCCGAGATAAAATTATTCTGGAGTGAATTTAAATACTGAAACTGTGGTAAAATAGCTTAGTATCCCAAGAAGTGAAGAAGGGAGTGGCAGAATATGATCTCAGAGAAGTTTAGCCAAGGAGAGTTGAAGCTAATGATCAAGAGAAATCACAGGAAGAAAGACAAGAGACATCTAATGATGCTGGTGTGATGGAGAACTGATTGGATAAAGACACCAGAGGAAAGATCAGACTGGGTGAGAACCTACCTGTAAGCTGAGAACCAGTAGCAATGGGAATCATGAACCAGAACAAGGCGTTTTAACCTGGAGAACTTGCGACAAGCCAATAAAGAAGGAAAGGAAAAGGCACTAAATACAAAGAGCTCAGACTGGAAATTGCAGAGAAATTCAACTGCAATAAGAAACCTCAGAAAGAGAGATTGAGCCTGGGTAAGTGAAGTTAGTGAAAAGGGAACGAGGAAGGCGGTAGAGGAAAAGGATGAGAACAAGAAAGGCACAGGCTCAGGGTGACTGAGCAGATAAGTCTCCCCGCAGCAGGTTCAGCACCCTTCACCTCCAGAATGTGGCATGGAATTTTATATGCCAAAGCCTGGTATCAGATGAAACTGTAAAGACATCCCATTTTCCATTCATGTTTCTTCATCCTCTTAAACTAGTGTTTCTAGACATGAAAGAGAACCACTGCTATTGGTATCAATGCAGTTACTCTGTCAGCTAACTGGAACATATTTCTGCATTTGATCTGAAGATTATGCCCTATGGACTAATTTGTCATATGTTGACCTAATGTCCCAGAACTCATTTTTTTTCATAATTCAAAAGCTAAGAAAATTACATGCAGACTCACTCCTCCCTGCCCTGAATCCTGCATGAAGAAAGTATCCAGATTAGAAAGCCAAGGTTGCAGAAGTGTAGAAATGCTTATGCAACTATACCTCAGCTCTTGTACGCTACAGAATACAGAATTACAGTCATCAATATTTCAGTTTTTAGTAGTTCAACCTTTAATATTTATACTTCTAGATATTTCTTCCCCCGACAATCACACTGCATTGCATAGGATCAACTTGAGCTCTTTGTTCAAATTAGAATTACACAACAGGAAAGGAAATTGCACTAAAGGAAAACTCCAGATTGAGGCACATGAACAGTGCTTTGTGGAACAGCAACCTATACCAATCCCTATCAGCTGTCTTCTTGTGCAATGTCAGCTTTCCAAAGAAGGTGATTAATTTGGGGTACTTTAAAAAATACTTTAATTTTTTTTAATTAAAAAAAGTATTTGAAGGCAAAATATTACACAGTAATTAAAGTATTGCAGTCATGCCCAAAGCTCTACCTTGCCTCGCTGAACAGGTAGGAAAGCAAACCCAGATGCTGGGCTCTCTTGAAAAGCAGAAGCCCCAAATCCTGGCTCTACATGGACCAAGATTCAGCTGAGATGTTAAACAAAAATATTATGAAAAATAACATAATAAAATACCCTCTCTCTTCCACCGTCAGCTGTAGACCATAACTAGACCCCCATCCCAAAACAACACATGCACTTGCCCTGAAACCTTGTCTATTCCTGATGACCCCTAAAAAGGAGATTACTCCTGACGCTTTAGAATCTTGAAAGCTGTGCAGCCACAAACTTGCTTAAGAGAAAAAGCTGCTAACAGCCCCTGCAGGTATTTGAAAATTAGATTCGAGGCTGTCTAGACAGAAACTAAGCTCGTAATAACCAATTCTCCCTAATTGACGCCCCGCAAACAAACCTCTCCTGAATAGCTTGATCATATCCACGGCTTCATTCCCTGGAAGTGGTGGCAGGCAGGATGCCAGGTGCTGGTAGGAAACTGCCAGGACCGGAGCGTGCCAGCACAGCAGATACCTACTGCATAGCTAGAATACTGCAACAGCGCTATCTGTTGTATTTTCTGTACAAGTGCCATAAACAGAATTCTTCAGAAAAAAAAAAAAAATAAATAAGAATGAGAGGACAGCTCACTGTCAGCAAGACACCATGATCCCCATGCTTAATAATATTGCTAAGTGCACCAAGAAAACACAGAGAAATAAGAAACGTTTTACCTTCTTGTCTTTCCAATTTTCTTATCAGCTCATTTTGTAGATGATTATGTTGTGGTGACGTCAAATCCATACTATTCCACAAAACCTGGGAGAAAGAAATAACTGACTTTATTTCTTTTTCCTCACATAACACCTCACAAAAACCCAAATTAAATTATTTTTACATTCATTATGCTGTAATTTACTTCTCTTGATAATAAAGACATGTAGACACATAAATACCAATATTCAAAGCATAAAAGAACCAGAAGTGGCAAACTAGTTCAACTGTTCTACTCTCAGAGGGGAAAAAGAAGTAGATTTTTTTAAAAAAGAGAGAGAAAAGCTTTGATAAACATTTAAAACTATTTTATGACATTTTAAAATTAGAATCAACTCAAATCAGGGTTGGCAGGCTTATAAATGATTGAAAGGAAAGGTAGCAACAAATGTCTGAAAGAGAAGAAAAATCGTACCAAAAGGATCTAATCTTGTTTGAATTAATTGGTGTAGAAGGGAAAGAAACAACTGATTAGTAAAAGTTATACACGAGAATAAGTAGGAAGCAGGAGCTCTAGACAACATGCAGGACAGAGTATGTATGGGGCTATATAAATATACACAGAACATGCAGACTCGGGAGAAAAAAATTAGTAGTAGGCAAAGGATGACAGAGAAAAATGCAGTTTTCAGCTGTCTGCAGAAAAGCAGACAGACAACCCATCGTCTCCAATTCTCCTTATTTTACAATCAGAAAAACACTAAGTTCACAGAAAAAACAAATCAGTGCTCTGATAATTTTTAAAGCTCTTACACTCTTGTATGGAAATTTGACTATTTTTTGCAGGAATGCTTACAAGCAGCATACAGCTAATGACCTACAGACATCCAAATGCCCAATAAGGATGCAATTAAATAAGGCAGTGGGTGGTGAAGGAGTATCTCTACCTATTAAAAAAAAAAAAAAACCAAAAAAAGAAAAAACAAACAATCAGACTACAAATTCTGAATACCAAGAGAACTTCCTCACGGTGCAGCCTTAGACAGGTTTTTCCCTCAAGACTTCAGACAAAAAAAGACAGCATAGAAGAGCCCTGCCGTGTCAGAGAGGATGCACCATATTCTCTTGACTTCACCCTACAAAAAACATACAGGTTTAATGTTTAACCTTAACATCACAGTGCCAGCAGCCATCAACCTATTTGAAGGTGAAAAATAACTTGGGGGGCTTCTAGACATCACTGTAACTCTTCTAGAATAAAAGTACGGCTATTATATTCATGTCTATCGATGAACTGTGCAATAGTAACATCTTTATGTGGGAAACAGAAGAGGATTCAAAGTCTTTGTGTGCATCTTCAGAATAACAAGCAGCGCTGGAAACTGCCGGGGCATTAAGCAGTAAATGTTACACACACCCATCAGCTTGTCAGCTACCTCAGAAGCATAATAAAAGACAAATTTTCTTTCACATTAAAAGATAAAAAAAAAAAAAAAGAAGAGTTGATAATAAGTCCCTTTGCATTCTGAAAGACAAGCAATGTTGCACTATAAAGATCACCCTAAAAAGGGTTTTTGTATTTTGTGGTCCTCTACTTTCTTTTTTTTTCCTTTCTAAAAGCAGCCTTTGAGGCACGCTGAACTACGCAGCAACCTGTCTGGCTTTAACACACGAATTCAGGAGTATTACAAGCAACTAAACAGTGCGGGACAACTCGGTTGCTTAAACTAAATGACGCCAAGTAATTTAAAGACACAGACCCTGGCATCAGCTGTGTTCCAGTCCACATTACCTGAATCTCTCAACGCTTTCCGAAGATGGGACCCAAAGTCCTGGTCTGCGGGGCCGTTTCCCTCCTGGGCAGCCAGCCCCAGGGCAGAAGTGCACTCCCAGGCGCGTGTCACACGCTGCCAGCATCCCCACACCAGTGGCAGTAACTAATAACCCCCGACAGCTGCGGCAGGAGCACAGCGTGGGCACCACGCGCCCCGTCCCTTACGTCAGGGAGCACAGATTTCCTAACACCCTGCCAAGGGAGCTCCAACCAACAAAGGAACCAACTTCAGGGTATTTTATTTTTTTAATTTTTTTTTTTTCTTAACAAAAATAAGATAGTGGGGCAGCATTGGTAACCACTAAATCATAGAACGGTTTGGATTGGAAGGGACCTTAAAGATCATGGAGTTCCAACCCACCTGCCATGGGCAGGGACACCTCCCACTAGAGCAGGTTGC
>JAOQGH010000001.1:149321459-149338989 GCA_025769975.1 Gallinago jamesoni
GGGACCTTAAAGATCATGGAGTTCCAACCCACCTGCCATGGGCAGGGACACCTCCCACTAGAGCAGGTTGCTCAAAGCCCCATCCAGCCTGGTCTCGAACACTTCCAGGGATGGGGCTTCCACGACTTCCCTGGGCAACCTGTTCCAGTGCCTCACCACCCTCACTGTAAAGAGTAACCGAAAAGCTAAATATCATTCTTCGAAGTCAAAGGGGTCTTCCAGGCTCAGAGGGCAATTTGGGGAGGGGCAGGGGCACATTTGTGGCAGGGATACACAAATGCATGCTCATGCTGGAACGCAGAACTGTAACAAGGTACACAACCCCGAAATCCTAGCCCATTTTACAGCCAAATATTCATGAAGACAACTGTCAACGTGCAGAAATATATTCCTATCACTCCTCTTTTGTGCATGAGATCTACATTTGCTCAACAGGTCACATAGAATCATAGAATTGTCTAGGTTGGTTGGACTAGATGATCTTAAAGGTCCCTTCATCAACCTAACTCTGACAAAAACAAAAAAAAAACATCACTAAACCCTGTCACTAAGCACTATGCCAACCCGTCTTTTAAATATCTCCAGGGATGGTGTCTAAACCACTTCCCTGGGCAGCCCATTCCAACGCTTAACAGCCCTTTCAGTATAAACATTTTTCTTAATATCCAATCTGAACCTCCCCTGGCGCAACTTGAGGCCATTTCCACTTGTCCTGTCGCCTGTGACTTGGGAGAGAAGACCAACCCCCGCCTCTCTACACCCCCCCTTCAGGTAATCCTACTTACTGCCATAAGAACAAACACCATTATCTTTAAGGCTTCTCTTATTTCGATTGTAACCAACTCAGGACAGGAACCATCTCTTACTTTACATGGTTTTTAGCAAAATTAGACTAGACTGGGTTTTCTAGGTGCCATTGAAAAATAATAAGTCTCTGTCCAAGAACGCTAAACAAGCCCTAGAGAGAACTGGAGGTCTCTATTTCACCAGACTTGGTAGAAGAAATAATTAGGAGCTCTACTACATTTAGGAACTATGAAAAAAAATCACCGAGACCCAATCTACACTTTTAAAGCAAAATTCAGTAATACTAATGCATGATTTACAAAAGATTGCTGTAAACTGGCTGCACAGGCTGAAAATTTCCTGAAAATGTTTTTTTTTTTACAAAATTAGTATCAAAAGGGATAGTTTTTGCCTAGTAAACACTGTACATGAAGTATTAGACTCCGCAACTGTAAGAGCTAAACCCTACCCAGTACACCTCAGCCCTTCATCCTTCTAGGGGAGGCTAATGCTTCATAAAAAACTGAATTGTATGGACTTGGAAACAATTAAAAGTTAAGTAGAAATATTACATGAGAAGACAAAAGAAGAAAGAGAACTAAAAGGTAAGAACGCAAGTACAACTGGCAGCATTCAGTGCTTTTCCATCTTAATCCACAGGAGCTATCAAGTCCAATCTACGTCTTCTTGAGTAAACATGCTACAATTATTTTTTTTACATTGGTTAAAATCCCTCCAATTTAAGTTCTGGACACAAAATGCATGACAAATACTTGACAAATATGGATAATTTATTTTTTTATCAAAAATTCATTAGAATATTTACAAGCTTACATCATAAAACATGCACACACAGTCTCTCTTTAAGACTTTATTTTTCTTTAAGATTTATTCTTTTTTCTTCCTCTCTTACTCTGTGATTTCTTTTTTCTGCTCTCAAACACAGGTTTGGCAGTCACCATGACTACGTTTCCCAGTTCTTCATCCTCACCACTTGAGCTATTGCACCCTTTTTTCCCTTTAAAGTCTGCTGTCTCCATTGCAGAGGCATTGTTCCTCTTTTTGCTCTTGCCTAAATCTCCACTTTCTGATTCCTCTACTGAGGAGTCACCAGAAGTTTCTGAAAGATACAAATTGCCAATAAAACCACCTCCATACAAGTGTTCTTTTCCGTAATCTGAATGTTTTCTTCTCTTTCCACTTTGGACTTCTGTCGCCACAGCATAATGATTTTCCCAGCCTGCAGTGCTTCCGCTTTTCCTTTGTTTGTGCTGTTTAAGTTCAGTCTCCATAACAGCGGTGGCTTCCCGAATTTCATCGGCTTCTTCTTGTTCTTTTCTCTTCAGACAAGTCACGGCTCTGCGCAGTCTCTGGCTTTTAATGGCTTGTTTTTCATGCTGCTCTAGTCTGAAGAATGAATCAATTCGAAGCTGAGTCTATCAAAAATAAAACAGAGAAACACCTCTGGATGTTTGTGAGAGGGGAATTCAGTTGTTATCTCAGCTATACTATAAAGCACCCCAAATTAAAGCAGGACAAAGGACTAATAAAATTAATATGCATGCAAATGCATGCGAACAATAAGATGTTTATAGTAATACCTATATTTTATTATAAATTATGCAACAAGAACCCTTACAGAAACTAAATAGTAAGCAAATTCCAGTGAAATGTTATAAACATTGCGCTGATGATGATTAGACGTATGTTGTTATTTCCAACCCTAATGCAGATAATCTCTGTAGTGCCCTTAAGTATGTCCTTACAAACACATCCTTAGCTTCAAGCTGTTAAAACAACAGAATGTTTACTAAGCAAATGTTCCAAGTGCCCTTTACATTTGCATATGCTACTGTAACAAAACGCCCACTTGACTCAAGTTCCTTGTAGGACACCCTGCTACAGTGTCAAAATTTAAGAGTAGAAGTAGTAACAGAAAATGTGTGTGTTAATTAACCCCAGCTAGGCTTGCTGTGTAGACTGAGCTAGTCCTCTATACTCTCCCTAAAAATGTCCAGGAGAGACAGACACTTCCAAAGGATATTCCAGCTAACCTGAAAGTATATGGACTTAACTACGGTGTTTGGTACCTTTCACTCCTTTGAGTGACAGAGAGAAGCTAGAATGCTAGTGCAGTTCTTGCTTGTGGCAAAATCTTAATTATTACTAATAAAATATTAATATTATTAATGAGCACTTGCCCAACGGCTCAGTCTGCACTCCTCCTTGATAGGGATGGTACCAAATGGTTAGTCTCACTTCAGCAATCTCAGGGACGTTTTTAAAAATAATTTTTAGACACAGCATGCTGTCTTTTAAAAGCACTAAAGGTGCTTGAGGTACCTGTAGTTCCAGCTACATCCAGAATAAACAGCAACCTGGACTTGAGACAGGTGCTTGATAGATAACAAAACTGGAAACCAACAATTTGAATTATGTAGATATAATTTAGCACAGCCTTATCATACAGAAATGAAGTCTAGACAAGTAAGTTCAGTGACTTTTAAATATATATTTAGATAACAAAATATGGCCAAATTGCAGTTTCTGAGAAATGTATTTTAGATTATAGCCTTGCTGTTCATTTTGAAATGCTTCTCTTACAGATTTCCAGTTACACTTGAACTATACTTAATTTTATACTTCACCTGCTGCAAGTTCAGCTGTTTGATCACAGGCGAAAGGATTTCATCTACCTTTGTCCTAGGCCAGCCAAAGTGATTCTGACAGAACATGCAGAAAGTTAAGGAACTTGACAAAATGGCTATTACCAGTATTTTGTAAACACATGAAATGAAAGTTCCTCAAATAAATAATGTCTGGAGGAAAGTTACTCTTCTTCAAAGCTTTTTCTACTACAAAACCAGAAAAAAGTAGTCTAAGTTATTACAGTTGTTCATGTGGTTGGTTCCAGTATTATGCTATGTATCTTAATGATGTTGTGACATCTCTATTAGTTACATATCTTTTTCCTCTAGTATCAACATTTCCAAAAGCATGTCTCAGTGACGACAGAACTCATCTTGGCCATACAGTACTGCCATAAGACAAAATACTTATAAGTGAACCTTATTTTCACACTTTCATGGAAGTTTCATTTACTGTTTAAACCAGTATAAGCTCTGCATGCATTGCCATCTGCTTTTCAACAATTCACTGCAGCTCAAGCTGCAAGAGGTGCAAGAAATAAACATTACTGCTAGAAATGCAGTGATTAACTAGGGGTAAAACGCAGACCAAATCACCATTTCTGACTAGGAAACATGTATCAGGAGTGTGCAAACAATCCCGCTCTAGGCCTAGAAACAGGCACAGCATGTTACAGAAATGATACGCCACAACAAAATTGTCAGTCCAGCTACGAGACCCTCTTTGCATGCAAAGTGAAGCAGCCCGTGCTCTCAGGAGGACAGAGGAGCCCTGAGGGCCACACACACACGTGGCTGTGCTCCCTTCCGTTCCAGAGCTGGCATTGCTGTAGGAGACCATATGCAGATAGGGCAGACAGCCCCTCACATCAATGAGATGTTAAGAATTTGACAGTCTGTTACTGATTTACTAACAAGCCTTATGAACTTTAATCTGAGTACTTTCAGCTCTCAAATCCTGCCATACAGTAAAAGGATATTCTCTGATCTGCTCCACATCAGGCTTCCCCCAGGTGAATGAACCCCTTGTCTCATCCACCACAGGCTTCAAGTATGCTTCTGCCACTGCTGGATTTGGGAAACCTGAAGAAAGCTGCAGCTCCCGTAGTTTCTTCTTGACTTTGGTGTCATGTGGATTAGGTCTCAATTTCTTATTCTTCTGAGCCTCATTCCACCACTCACTGAAAAAGAGAGAAAAGTATTCATGTACCTTCCTAAAATGCTAATCTCAATAGCCTTAGCCCCCCTACTTCAGTTACTACAAGAGATGAGGTATGAAATTTCCAAAGAAAAAGTGGCCAAAGTGACATATAATCTGAAAGCAGAAAAGACAAAATATACACAGTAAATCAGTAAATGCAGCCACTGTAAACCACGGGAGCAAACTCACCTGGATTCCCTATAAGTTGCTACACTGAAGGCCTCACCTGGGAAGGATGTTCCACACATAATGATCATTTTTGGAGGCTTTTTGGTATAGGAGGCCAACAAAAAAAAAAAAAAGAAAGAAAAAAACCCAGACTTCTAACCATCCTCTCCATTGGTAATACAACTGGCTTAGCCCTCTTCAAATCTTGTTCTTCCCCACAGCCTACCTGTCTGTCTCTTTCCAGGTCATCCACTCCTCACTCATCAAGTCTCTTTTCTCTATGAGCAAGCTACAGCACCTTCTCACAAACTCAGGGAGAATAAACCTCCACTCCACTACGGTTCCAGCTCTGCAATGAACTCAAAGGCAGTCGCACAGTTCTACAGCTGTTCTATTGTCTTCGTTAGTCTCACTGTAATTGCTGTATCAACATGTCACCTTTTTTACCTGCCATTTCAGATAGTGATAATAACAGAGTCAAATTTTACAGTTAACTTAGTCTCCTTAATGGTGGTCGTATGTTTTGTTGTATGCTCAAAGCAGCAGAGAAGTAGATTCACTAATAGTCATGTTATGAAGAGACAAAAAAGCAAAATATGATGAAGCATACGCGAATTTTAAGAGAGGTTCCAAGCCATGCCCGGGAAATTCATTTAAGATCTCCATCGCTGTTACAAAGCCAACGTTTGGGATGCCCTCAGTGTAGTCACTTCCAAGCAAGTATGCCAAATTAATTAGCTTGCTTCGATCCAGCCCTGTAAAAGAAAGTGCATAAACCAAATAAAACCAATGGCTTCACCATCTGCTGTCTCACAAATTAAAAATTAATAAATTATCTGAAAGGCAAAAAACCAGAACAACATAATGGCACTAACTCTCTAAAATAGTATTTAATTCAACAGCAGAATTTGCTAAATTATATTCTAAAGCTGTATCAATATGCTAGCTCAAGCACCGGTAGTTGTACTAATTCAGCAAATACATCTTACCAAAATTAAAATGTTACAATAGAAAGGCCATCAGGAAATTCTGGGTTTCTGAAAGCTAAGAGATACTATTTTACATGTATTTCTCCAGTTACTGTCCTGTTCTCATCTAATGCTGACACGAATTTAATAAGTCCCAGATCAGAAATAAAACCAAAAATATGAATTCTAGTCCATGATATCAATGCCTTTGCTTCTTAAAATTGTTCCCAAACTGGAAGCCTTTTGTTTTGCGCAAGTGCAGTTACTAAGTAGACAAAAAGAGCCTGTGAAACAGTCAGAAAGAAGGAATAACTCAGGTGACCACTTCTACTTGGTACACTATAAGATCTGAGGCAACCAGACCAACTTTCAGTGACTAGCCTCAGGAGTTTAGATTTAAAAAATAATAATAGAAAAATAAAATAATAAAAAAATCAGCGGAGAAAGGCAGGGACACATGTCTAAGCACACAAAGTGAAAGCATTGGCATGCTGGCCAGGATATCCGTCAGTGTCAAGAAAGAATTGTGCAATGCATGGAAAAGGAATAGAAGTACAACACCGCAGAGGAACGTGACATGAAGACCAACAGTCACTATTCTTTTCCCATAAATAATAAATAAATATGCTGGTTTATTACATTAATAACGGCTTAAAAACAAACAACAAAAAAAGAATCACACACATGCTTTTATACCAATCCTTTCCAAGTAAGCCACACTGGCATACCTAAGTAGGTATGTGTAGGGAAAAATTTCATTCAATTTGCCGAGAGAAGAAACCAAAGGCATATTTTTCACCACATAAAAATGCTGTGAAATTTTACATGTTTAAGACATTAAAATATTACCTTCAAAGCCTATAGCCTCTCTCAAATTTGAAAATGTCAAAACTGACTTTAACAGATGTCTGCTTAAACAAAGCTTAAGAAAAACTTAAAATTGGCTCATATTTCCCTTAATGCACTACCTAACACTGAAGTTTAATAGTCCAACATAATTAGCAACGATTTGATTTAGAATGGTACAAAGGCAATCTGAATGAAGAAAAAATCTATTAACTAAATAAAAAAAAAAAAAATCTTTTACAGAGCATATACATATGACGGATCCTCTTCTAATACATTACGTGCCAGATGTCCAAAATTAACTTCCATTTCTAGAAGACTATAAAATCTGATGGCATCAGAATATAATTTTCCCACCATCTCAGAAAAGTCATGCTGACATTTACCCAGAAACTGGTACCATAGTACATACCTCTAGCTTTAACAACCATCACACTAATTCAGTGTATTAAACGCAAGTGTAACTAACAGCTGCAAATTCAGAGGGGTCACCTGGCAGTAAAAACAGCAACCCAACTGAATGCCTTTAGAGGCTCTCCAAAGAACAGGCATTGTAATAACAAGACACACAAAATTCTGAAGGAAATACAACTTCAGACAGATACACAGCGGCACTGCCTTATTAAAAACTGTATCTAACAAACCAATGCCTGAGGCTTACCTAGCTGGTTTTGAAAATCAACACACTGGTAATATTCCACATATTTGTTTTGACTGAAGAAATTTTTATAAACGTGTCGTGCACCAAATAACCAAACATCACTATCATCGGTGATTGTGCCAGAGGTCTGATCAGTAAGGTCCAATATAGCACACTGTGCCTCTGCCTCCATTGGAGCCTCAATATATGGAATGCCAAACAGACGGAGAAGCTCCTGTAGGATGGAGAGAAATCACTTCTTATTTCATCTGAGAAGGGAGCTTTTATTATGCTTCCACTTGACTATGACCTCAAGTTGCATCAGGGGAGGTTCACATTGCATATTAGGAAAAATTTTTACACTGAAAGGGTTATTAAGCATTGGAATTGGCTGCCCAGGGAAGTGGTTGAGGCACCATCCCCAGAGGTATTTAAAAGGCAGGTTGAAATAGTGCTTAGTGACAGGCCTTAGTGATGATTTTTTTTTTTTTTTTTTGAATCAGAGTTAGGTTGATGGTTGGACTACATGATCTTAAAGGTCCCTTCTAACCTAGGCAATTCTATGACTCAAAACTGCTAAATTCATACTTGGGAGGTATTTAATATTTCATAGCAAACCTAAATTTCTGCTAACAAGCACCAAGCACAGTTAAGTGAAAGGGAAAATCCCACTTCTCTCAGGAAGATAGTGCCACATAAGTCAAGCACTACTTGATCACATGATTACTACCCAGTTAGAAAATCTGCTATCTTAATTACACAAGCATACTTAAGTATTGCACTTTCCATTACCAAAACTTTAACATGGAGAAAAGCCCATGCATTACAATTATGTGGGCTCCATGAAATAAACAAACAGGTAAAAAACAAACAAAAGAAAAACAACCAAAAAAAAAAAAATCAGTCATTATTTTAGCTCAGAAAATAGCATGAAAGCATACCAGAAACATTCATACCAAGCAGAAAACAGTGGGCAGACTAGTTATCCTTTGGATAGTGTTTTGATATACATGTATTTTGATGTATTTTACACAATTTGCTTTTATGGAGTACATTATTTAACCTCAGTTAAATATCCCTCACCTATAATGAAGCAACATTACAAACAGCTTTTGAGAAAACATTTGACTAAGGTGAAGGGGAAAACCAGATCATCCTATATCAAATCAAAACAATTCAAATAATACTACCTGGCTTTCCAAGAACATCTGTCCTGTTACAGAAGCAGCAACACGTTCCTGCTGCTGTTTTTGAGCCTGAAGCACATTCTGCTCAGCAGAAAGATCATTTTCTAGTCCTTCCAGTTCTTCCTGAAAAATAAACCAAGATTTTTGTCATATCCTAAGTATACCTGAACTGTTGAGAAGTAAAGCACTAAGTTTCCAACTATAACTATTCTAGCAGTACATGCTCCATTAAGTCATACTTGGAAATTGTCATAGCTTCTCTAACGCAGTAAATTATAAAGACCAGAGATAGGTGTATTCAGAGCGCTAAAACCTTAAAGTTTTGCTTTGATTTCAGAGATATTATGGTTAACCACCAGCTTTAAAGAAAAATTCGTTCCCACAAAATTAAACACATAGATGAAAAAGCAATGAAACAGTAAGAAGCTGTTCGATAGTCTTCCTTAAAAAACTACTTGGGGACAGAACATTTCATTACTAGCTCAAAACAAATAACACGTAGTTACCAAACTGATGTCTTTCCACTCATCTGCTGCATCTTTATTGTCATCTTCTGTTTCAACATTCTGAACGCTTGTCAACTGTGCTTCATCAGACTCCTGCAGCAAGTCCTGTGTGACAATATCATGTCTGTCTGTCTCCACTTCTGGAAGTGCTGTTTCGTCACCCAGTTTTTCATCATATTTAGCAGGAAAATCAGCCTCATTACTGGTTTCAGTATCCACTTCAATAAAGCTTCCTATTAAAGGAAAACAAAGATTTCAACTTCCTGTTGCTTGTTTAAAAAGAAGCATTTGTATGCGTGTTTAACTGGGCAGTGACTTTTTTTTCTATATGCAGTAAGTATATGTCAGGATTATGAAATTACAGAAACTATGTAGTTGACCATTAACACATCAGTTAAATTCAATGTACACAACAGCATAATTTCCTGACTCTCTATATTGTATTCTCAGGTTTCAACGATAAAACATAACACCCAGGGGAAAAACATAGATCAGTTTTTCTTCCCACCTCCTACATACACAGATGTATTCTAAAGCATTTCTTACTAGGACAAAAGGCTAACTTCATCTGACTAGAAGTACAATAAGATCCTATTTTCTCACCTTTTTAGAAAATTAAAAAGCACATACCATCAGAATCACTGTCTTCAGACTGTGATATCCCTTCTTTTTCCTCCTCAGTACCTTCTCCTTCTGGAAAAAATCTAGTATCCTTTTGTACCTCAGATACATTCTCTTCGGTTTGTGAAATTACTTCCTCCATATTTTCAGAAATTGTCAAGTTCTCCTCATTTTCAGAAACTTCTGTTGTTCCAGCATGAATCAAAGCCCTTATACTAGTTTGTACAGGGGAACAGCTTGGCTTCTGCATGCGCAAGTTTATATCCTTATCTCCCAAAGAATTTAAGTCTGTTTTGTAACTATTTTCTTCTTTGTCTACATCTTCTTTGCCTTTTCTAGTATTGTCAATACAAGAATAATTTTCAGTTCTGGATATACTGGTGTCCTTGGGTGTAACATGATTTTTTTCCATCTCCTCACTCTTTTGTTTAAATTCAGCAAATTGCATAGTCATTTTGTTTGACGCATGAATTATAGATGTAGGTAGGTTGTTTTCCTCCTTAACTTCAGGGATCAGATCTTCTTCATCTGAGCTACTAAGCAGAAAATCCTTTGCTTCTGACCTTTCTGGTAGCTCTCCAACCGTTCCAACAGTAACAACCTCCTCCTTTTTCTCATCATCACTGAGAGCTTGCTGAATCGCCCGTAGTGTTCTTGGAGACACACTGCCTTCCTCTGTTACAGATTGGTCCCCCTTCAGTCGCCCTGTATCTTCATCCCCCAGTTCTTCTTCTGAGCTGCTTTCTACAATAGCTGCCTGGATGGCAAGCAAAGTCCGAGGAGAGGGTGGTGCTGTCACCACATTGTTATCTTTCTCTGTCTGCAAGTTGTCAGATGCAACAACCTTTGTGTTAGCAGAAGATTCATTGATTTTATTCGATTTAATAAATTCAAGCATTTTTGACGAGGGCCCTGCAGTAGTTTCCAAGTCTCTACTTGTAGCTTCTTTTGCTTGAATACCTGAAAGAAAGATTTATGGTTCATTTTAATATTTTTTTTTTTAGTAAAAAACTGCTTTATACCAACATTCCATTTTACATAACAAACATTATTATTTAAAGATTAATAAAGCCATTTTCTACACATCTTAGATGAGTTAATTATGTCTAAAAGTAACACACATTTCATACAACATATCGGCTACGTGCACCTGTAAACAATTTTCAAGTTTTTCTTAAAACTGACAGCTGCAGACTGTACCCACCGAAGAAGGGGTTTTACAAAATTAAGACCTGACGCACCTTTTATTAGGATATAGTGAGAAGTATCTTCAGAGACTACTTTCCTAGATTCCACTTCTTTCACAAAACCACCTTCATTTTCATACTGTGTTTGGATTTCACCTGAGTGCTGTTGATTCAATTCTTTTTGTACATTCTCTATGCACCGATTGAGGCTGCTTTTCTTAAGCAAACCCCTAAGCTGGTACTGGGAAAAGTCACTGGACTCCTTAAAGAGAACAAACAGACAAATAAACCCAATAAAACAACCGACCAAGTCAATTTAAATAAAATACCACTAGCTGCACCTTTTAAGCAAGTTTATTTACAATGCTCCGGAGAGCCCTTTAAGAGTTTCCTTTAAGTAGGTAACATTTGTCTCCTACTGACTGCTGCACCCTTAAGTAACAGCAACACAAGCTCAGTAACACACAACAAAGAGTACCATTAAGCAGTTCTGAATGCTGGCTACACACAAGATCTCAACGATGCAACCAACAAAATGTAGCTGGCTGCAGGGCTGGTCTCCATCTTATAAACAATGCAATTATAACAGAATCCACATGTGGATGGATTCTGGATGATGGTTCTCATCTTACACTTGGGCACAAACTATCATTTGGTCTGACAGATACTGTGCTTTAAAAGAAAAAAAAAAAAAAAACCAACCTAACTGCGCTCTAAAAAGCTATTTTAGAAGTGGCACTTCAGGATTCCCTGATTGCCTCCGAATAACTTTAGTAACATATCAGCCTAAGTTACAGAAACCTTCTCCCAGCTGCCAGCTCTCCTAACAACCTGAGCGTTTGGAATTCAAGCTGCGTTTCATTCTGCCTGATTTATCCACACCAGTAGTATGTTCTTGCAATTGAAATCTTGGGTGTAATGCTGTTGAGGCGTGAGACACAGCATGATTTTTTTTTCCCCATTCTTGCCAAACTCAATTAGCTCTGCCAGTTTTACTGGAAATCAAGAGACAGGACTCTGAATACACACACTGGACAGCGCTGTTAAGAGTCATTATCTTGTTGGGTTTTTTCCCCAGTCAATGTAACATCTCTTATTAAATAGGCCTCAGGGTAAAGCTTTCCAGAAGTGATAGCCTTATGTAGCCTTCATCTGCATTAATGGCAATAGCTCCATTCTGATGGCTTGAAAACTGTTTTAAATATTACCTCTGGCATTGCTTCAAATAATGTTCTTTTTCGCTTTGTAAGTTCTTTCATATCGGTCAAGATTTCATGTTTTATTTCCGGAGGCAGCTTGTTGAAATCTTCCGATTCAATATCTACAGAATGAGGATTTTGACATAATTCTTCCTATAAAAATGGAAAACAACACAAACATGTATTTTATATTACAGCACAAGAAGAACAATAAAATATTTAGAGCATCATTTCAAACAACAACAAAAACCCCCACAAAAATCTTTGTTGCCACTTCCTATACTGTGAAGAAAACATTTAAGGAAAAAAAAAAGAGGTAACTACTATCTAATAAAGTACATAATTATTGACATACACTACATGAGAAATTTTGTTTTACTCTTTTTACAAAAAGATATTTAGTATTAATCATAGAATCACATCCCACAGCCTGAGCTAGTCTGATTTTACCCTTCTGAAGAGGTTCACCTTCTGAATGCGAATTACTTCAAAGATAAATAGTGTTTCCAAAAGGTTGGTTCTGTTTTGTTTTTTTTTTACTTTGATAAAAGCAAAGATAGTTCTATTATTCATTATGCGTTCTTCTTAGGTTACATACTCCTGTTCTCCTCTTCCCATGTGATCAGCACATCAGATGGGAATACAGAATTTATACATGAAAACTCAAGGATGAGAGTGCTTCAAGATCAATTTGTATTTGAAGAAGCATGGGAATTTTGTTAACTATGCTGTCTTATACATGCATACACTTGTGCATAAATGCATATGCTTCACTTACATCATTACAAAAAACAATTTCTTCTTCATGTGTCCAGAGAAAGTAGTCAGAAAAGAAAAAAAAAAGATACCATAGGATATTCCTATTCTACTGTAGTAGAGAAAATTATATTTTTATTTCCTTAGTAGTGGGAATTCATAGATTACTTCAAATTAACTTCTTTATTTGACAAATAATGCTATAGTAAGACCTGTACCTTCAAATACTTTTTTTTAACATTTTTGTTTGTTTTTTAAGCATAGCATGTGAATGACAGGATTGTTCACAGAAACAGGGCAATTAGGGTGCATTTACCTGCAACATCTGTTTTTGGCTCATTCTCGCTTCCCATTCTTTTTCATCTTCTTCCTCTGAGCTAAAAATCAAAGAAAAAAAAAAGATGTAAATATTTACCTAGGAAAATACAATTCTTATTTTAAGCAAAGGGACATTAGTCATCCCTTCAGTGATAAGTACAAAAATTCACACACAACATTGAAGTACAGACAGACACACATATATACAAGCATATGCATACACACATACACAAGTCAAAAAAAATCTGAATATAAAGCAAGAAGGCATATTAATCTCAGTTAAAACTAGATTGAGACAAATGTTGCTGTTGAAATCGTTACCCAATTCTTATTTGGTCAGCATTTAAGGTATATAAAAGTATATATAAGATGCGCAAAGAGTAACCTAACGGATAGCTCCACATTCCACCTTAAGTGTTATTTAAGATGTCACAAAGCCTCCTTCTGCTAAACACATCTACGCTACTACTACTACTGAGGGAACACAAACCAGAATCAAGCTGCCACACACCAGCTATTCAAGCTTGAACAGTCAGTTCCATTTAGTTGTAGATACGGTCACAGAGACCAAGGCAGCTCTTTCATCCTTGAACATGAATCCAGTGCAGAAATTTAACCTGTGGGCTGAAAGCTTCTTCTGTTACTTTCCCATAAATAACTAGAAGGCCTCTGCACCCACAGTTCGAAAGCAAACTCTCAAAAAAGAAACTGAAATAAAATATAAATTAAAGAAATAAAGAAATATATTAAGGAGTCTCATGGGTCAAAGGCCTTTCAACAGCGTCAAAAAATGTGGTTTACTTTTATTTGAGTTCATTATAAACTTTTAAGCTATTTTTCTTAATTCCACCTACCTGTTCTTCTCTTCATTCACTAGAGAAGGCAATACATAGATATCATCAATTTCTTCTCTTCGAACTTCTGTAATACTGGGAAAAGCTTCATTGCTTAGGGAAAGAAAAAAAAAAAAAAGGTAACACTGATTAATAGCTACACAAAAACTTACCTGCTGCTTATAAACAAGGGGAACATATTTTTTATTCTTGCCTTTTGCCTTTAAGAGCAGTTTTGATAATCTGTCTCTTTAAAAATGTTTTCAAGATTTTCTCGGTAGTTTTCCTGGAATCAGTGATGGCGATTTCCTTTCTTTGTCTCCGCTTAGCCTGTAAAAGATTAACACCAACAAGATTTTGCTAGATGCTGAAGACACGTATCCAGTAAACTGATGTTAGAATTCTGTATGCTGAGTCTACGAGCAACTCCTAACATCCTACATCAACGGACACACAGCCGTCAGATCTTCTAAATCTCCCTATGTCAGTTTCCTCTGTGAAACTAGGGAAAAGTCTTCATCTTCTGGATACGAATGCTTGCAAGACTCACACTCAGTTCCATTCTGGAGCAAGACCCAGGCTTATGCCTTCATCTACCTCCCTGCAATCTGGTTTCTATGCAAATCAAACCCAAATATATCAAAAGGGAGCTTCTTCACGGTCCAGCAGCTAACCAAGACTGGGCCTGCAAAGAACGCCCGTGCAGCGGTGCACTTCAAGCCCTTCCATCCTCACGGCTCAGAATCATAAGCAGAATAAGAAGGATATTGAAAATGGGTACTTCGTATCAGCAGACACATCCTGTTGCAAGACTTGGCAAAAGTACTTACCAAGGTTTGTCTCTTCAGAAGCGGTGCCTCTCCATCAAAAACAAAGACAGGCCGAATTCGGAAAAACAGTAACTTGCAGAGTCGATGAAACAGAGTGAGGAGGTGAGCATTTTGTACAGAATTACCGCGACGATCTCTGGCTCCCTTTATTGCTTGGTTCAACCAAATACTGATATCTTAAAGAAGCGTTAAGAGGAAAAAGTGTGCTATCTTCCACATATACCACGTTAACAGTTCCTACAAAGTACACGTATTTAGAATCATAGAATGGTTTGGGTTGGAAGGGACCTTAAAGATCATGGAGTTCCAACCCACCTGCCATGGGCAGGGACACCTCCCACTAGAGCAGGTTGCTCAAAGACCCATCCAGCCTGGCCTTGAACACTTCCAGGGATGGGGCATCCACAGCTTCTCTGGGCAACCTGTTCCAGTGTCTCACCACCCTCACTGTAAAGAATTGCTTTCTGGTGTCTAATCTAAATCTCTCCTCTTCCAATTTAAAACCGTCGCCCCTTGTCCTGTCTCTACACTTCCTTGTAAACAGTCCCTCTCTGGCTCTTCTGTAGGTTCCCTTCAGATATTGATAGGCTGTCATAAGGTCTCCCCGGAGCCTTCTCTTCTCCAGGCTGAACAACCCCAACTCTCTCAGCCTGTCTTCATAGGAGAGGTACTCCATCCCTCTGATCATCCTCATGGCCCTCCACTGGACCCGTTCCAACAGGTCCATGTCTTTCCTATATTGAGGACTCCAAAGCTGGATACAGTACTCCAGGTGGGGTCTTACAAGTGCAGAGTAGAGGAGTAGAATCACGTCCCGAGACCTGCTGGCCACAATTCTCTTGATGCTGCCCAGGACATGGTTGGCTCTCTGGGCTGCCAGCATGCACTGCCAGCTCATGTTGAGCTTCTCATCCACAAGCACTCCCAAGTCCTTCTCCTCACGGCTGCCATTCTCTGCCCAACCTGTATTTGTGCCTGGGATTGCCACGTCTCAGGTGTAGGACCCTGCGCTTGGCTTGGTTGACCTTCATGCAATTTGCACAAGCCCACCTCTCCAGCCTGTCCAGGTCCCTGATAGAGTGGCTTTTGCCCCCTGTTCCAGGATCGGCTTATCGAAGCCAATGTTATCCAAATACTTGTAAACTTCAGAGACAAATAAATTCTTGCCCCTGCCACCCTGGACAAACAGCAGAGTTGAAACAACTGTGCTGCAAGTAGTACTTCTCCAGTTACTTTAACAAATAAATGAAGGGTAACTTCTTTCCACGTCTTTCCAGCATTTAACCAAGTATGTATGATAAGAGAGTTGACGCAAAAGTATTTAAAACTTTTTCATCTTGTAGTCCTACTGAGCACAGCACATGTATTTACAAAGCACAAAATCCTATAGCCCAATGCTTGTGTAAGGAATCTATTTTAAAAGCCTCTCTTTTAAAAAATTAAAATAAATAGCTTAGTATTCTACATATTATAAAGCATTATATCTACTTATCAAAACATGGTCATAATTTAAAGTTTTAAAAATGAAAGGCGAAACAAAATAGATCACGAGGAAACACGCAAAGTAATTAGAATAACCTCCCCCACAAGTGTGGATCCTCAGCTTTACTTTCAAAGGATACCAACAGCGAGAATTTTCCCTTCCAGCGTCTCTGGGTTTATCGGTCTCCCAGCGCATTCAAGCAGTTTCCAAAGTCCTTGAACTCCCATTGTCCCTTCTCAGCTACTCCGAGAGCGACAGATATAGGAGGAATGACCCAAAGATTGGGAATGACCCACGGATGCTCAATTAACGAGGACGCAGTATCACTGCAAAGAGAAATAACAGATAGTGGAAGGAGGGGGGAACGTCAAAAATAAAAAGGAAAGGGCTCCGGCAGCCGCCCAGGCCGGTTCCGGACCATTCCCTCAGCTTTCAGTCGTTAAAAAAAAAAAAACAAAAACACTTTAAAAACTCTCAAGCGCAGCTCGCCAGCCGGCGGACAGCTCTAGGGAAGCCGAGGCTCCCTTCTCCGCGGGGACCGCCACCGGCCCACACAACCCCTCCCGCCCCGAGGACACCGGCGGGGCCGCACCGACCGAAGGAAGAAGGCAGGGGGGAGCGGGGCTCACCTAAGGCGGCGGGAGCGTAGCAGCCGGGAGGCGGACGGAGGGAACAGGACGGGACCCACCGTCTCAGAGGGGGAGCGGGGCTACCAGGCCCTCCGCCGCCTCCTCGCGCAGCCTGCGCATGCGCCGACCCCGCCCCGCTGCCCGCCGGGAAGGCGAGTTTGCGGGGCGGGGGCAGGTGCCATGGGGAGGAGCTGCGTGCCGGCCGGCCTGCCTCGCTCGCCCCCTCACGCTCCGGTATTGTCCCCTCCGGTCCCCACCGCACCTCCCTACGGATCCCAGGCGGAAGGGCCCTCGGCGGGCTCTAGCGAGGAGGCCGGCAGCCACCCTCAGGGTCCTCGCCCGCCCTGAGGAGAGCAAAGTAACGAACGCCTGAGAAAAACGTTGTGTGTTTGCTCCTCCCCCTCCCCCCCCCAAATATGACTTTCCTTCCACCCTGTGCTCTCGCTGCTCCCACCACATCCCTAGCACCCCTCTCTGCACCCACCTCCCAGCCGGGAAGCCCTATGGAAAGCTCCCAACTCCCAGCGTCTTCCTTCTGCTCGTGCTGGAAGAGCCAAATAGGTGACTTTACTTTGTTAATGACAGGTGACAGCCTCCAACACAAGGGCAACGTTATAAAAACAAGTCTGCCACAACACACCTGCTCAGGAAGAGCAGCAGGCTACTGTCAGGAGATTCCCTCTTCCTCAGGGCAACTATCATTATTAAGCAAAACTTAAGAGAC
>JAOQGH010000001.1:149345234-149386834 GCA_025769975.1 Gallinago jamesoni
GTAACTAGAATACAAAAACAGATAAATAAGAACTGCTGCAGAATCTATTGATAGCACTTCTGGAACCTAAACATAACATAAGACATGAAGAAAACAGGATGATCTTCTGGTTTTACCTCCATCCAAAAATAAGGCTATAAAAGCTCAGTACTTCATGGTACATTGATATAAGAGATCTGGTTTCAGGAATAAAATCTAATATTAACTTAAAAACAACATCACTTGTGACTGAGAATCCATTTCAACCGCGGGTAAAGTATTGAAATTTTTGCTCTCAGTCATCACTAACCAATGTAAATTTAAACTAGATAAAAGGTATGTTAAGTTTCCACACACTGGACCATATTATTTCTCAAACTGCATTTTTGATCTAGTAAACCATTTTTTTTTTACTTTACTCTTCCAGTGCAGATTCTTAGAAAGTAAGCCTTAACCTTAACCAAGAAAGCAAGCCATTAGCTAAATTGGCTAAATTTAAGCAGACTGATGTATTGGACTTCTGTTTGGGGCATATTTTCCAAATTCTTATCACTCACACGGCATGTCACTGAAGGCAGTCTTAATAAAAAACTTCTGTATTCATACAAAAGCTTTATGCTGAAGCTTTCATTATCCCCACGGTCACAGTCTTATATCGGGAACAAACTAGATAGAGATGATTACACTTTATTACCTCCACACAATTACCATTTTGAACTCTAAAAGAAGAGCTAGCATTCTCCATTCCTTGATGTGACTCTACACCTCTAACACAGCCAAAGGCAGACTGCTTACTAAACTGCTTACAAAGGCAGACTAAGGCTCACCTTATACCAGTGACCTACTCTTTTCATTGTTTAGCACTCCCCACTATCGGTATCTGCTAATTTTGTCAGGAATTGTCTTCTTTCGCTCATGTTATTTAGGGAGAAAAATGGTACCAACTTGCAGTATATTTTTCTGTACATATCTTCCACTAAGATAAGCATAAACACAGTATCTTACCTATACGCTTTACTAGCTTTTACTGGGGTGGCTTCAAATCCAATCGGGCAAAAATAATGGTTTTGGCAATGGTAGATGTAAGCCATTGATTCATCTTTCAATCCACGTGTTAGCTTTGCAAGGGCCCCTGCAGCTACAAAGAAAGAACAGGTTACAATATGGAGTGCTTTGGAACCTGTGCAACATATTCAAGGAAAAAAAAAAAAAAAAAAGACCTATTTGATAACATAACATAGTTACACAGCTTTTTAGATTAGAGGACATGACCTGACAGGCACACAGAAAATAGTATTTATTTCAAACTTCTTAGTGTTTAATTTCCTGCCTGGTACCAAAAAAAAACCCACCACATGTGCCACACAGTCTGTACTGGGGAAATGCAATATAAAGTATGTATTGTATTTTGATCAAAGTCATATTAAAAGTTACTTATTCTGAAAAAAAAAAAACAAAAAAAAACCCAAAAGTTTCTCTTAACCTAGGAAATACACAGTGCAACACAATGCAGTCCCACTGCACCAAGTCAGACGTAGCACATCAATGATACTACTGAAAGCCTGAAAGGCTTCAAACATTTTTCTATCATGAGCTTCTTGGAGCTTCCTGCTCTCAGGAACACATTCCACATTTGGGCATACAATACTTTGTAATATGACAGCAGTACCCAGTTTCAGGAAAAGACTAGAAAAGGCACTGAAACATGACAGAATTCTCAAGTGGGATACCAAGAACAACAACAAAAAAATATTATTTCCACTTTAATAATTTCCCCCAAAACTTTTCAGCACGGTTTTATAATTTTAAAGAACCTTCCAGTTAGAAGATAATTACCCAGATTATACTGAAGGCTAATAAACTGTATATGAAAGTATAATTTTTCTTTAGGTAGCACACTTCAGAGTAAACTTAGTAAAATGCAGCTTCATCAGCTAATTAAGAATAATCACCACTAATTGAGAATAATCACCAAACTTTTAGATACAGATATTAGCCAAAGTCAGGCAGAATGGATGAGTTCAATAACTTTAAAACTGCATTATTTAAAAGTATAAAACATATATTAAATACATTAATACTTTTGTGCTGTACGTTCTAAATTTTTATACAACACAGATTTCTAAAATGCTGAAATAAAAATGTATTGCTCCCCCAGTGTATTCTAGCAAACATATCTTCCAGGACACAAATACAGAAGTTGCAGTGCAGCGTCCTCCTGGATACCTTAACATTCCAGATCTGTGATAGCAGAATATATAGCACAAAATATACTTTACCAAAATAGAAGTAAAAATGGAAGTTTTAGCAAAATAAGAGAAAAAGTAAACCCAGAAAAATCAGGCAATTTGGAGCCATTTGATAGCTTATCTCAAACTGGAAGTACTACTTATAGAATTTGGCCTGTCAAATGCTACACATTGTAGGATTTTTCAGCTTACATACTGTAAAACGAATGCTTTAAGATTATCTACATACCAGTTTCTCCAGCTGTCTTGTTCTTCCCATGAGGTTTATACAGAACATACGAGCATCCCTTGATACGGAAGTGATCATTTATTTGCCTAAACCATCTGAAACAATAAGCTTAAAGATTGTAGTAACTCAAGGGTAATTATTAAATGCAATTTTCTTTCCTCCCATTTCTCCTCTGCTTGACAGTTTAGAAAAAAGTCTTGGTGTGCTACTAAGTACCTACCACATCAGTATATAGACTATAGATGACCATGATACCCTAATACAAACAAAACTTAACATATCCTAGAAAGACAAATGAACACTCTAAGCCTTTTCCTTCACTTCGCTTTTTCAGACTCAGCATAGATCAATATTAACAAAAGGACTGGATTTGAAACGTTGGTCCTATTGTGCTTAGTACAGTCACCTCTAATTTTCAGTTACTCAGCCTTTAGACAGATACTCAAATTCTGAAGTGCCAACCTTCAACCACGATTTGTAAGCTACATGAAGGGAATCTTCTACAACAACAGATGGCAGGACCCTTCAAGTGAGACTTTCAGCATATCATGTTGGGCTTCTGTCACATAGGCTTCACAACACACAAGCGTTACTAGAGTCCCACACTGCAACTCCTCACAGTAGTACGTGAGGACAGGTCTACAAAGAAGATTTTGCCTCAGATATTCACTTTTCAACATTATAATATTCAGATTCACATCTCTGAAGATAATACCTCGATCATAAAGCCATGCTAGATGATGGGGTTGGCTCTCAGACTTCCTGTTCTCCAGTTCACCAAGTACTTCAAAATTATTTGACTACGCAGAAAAAAACCACCCCAAAACTAGTAATGTTAATTTTTCTGCAGCACATAAGGCGCTCACAGGGGAACAGAAAGAATTACAAGTTTATCTCTCATCTGTATAGACTGTTGACATAAAGAAGCAGAACATTTTATCAGCTTGGTCTGTAAGGGCTGCTATACCCCAACATTCTCTTGAAGAGATAAAAAATCTGAATGCAAGTCGCCTAAGGCAGAAAAGGAAGTTTCCATTACACTCTTCAATGGTCTATGTATGACACCATTAAAGAACAGATTGCTGCTACATTTTCAACTGCAACACCCACATTCTCTGCCAGGCCCTATATTCTGCCTTCAAAAAATACTAATTGTATCAAATGCAACTGATGAAACAGGCAAGACGATTGCAAAATTTTTAAATCTCACAGCAGGGTAACACAGGAAAGCACTGTCAAGATGTTCAATGCCCAAGTATGATATGCTCCCAGCCCTGTTTAATCCTAAAATTCCTTATGAGTTTCACAAAACAAAAAAAAAAGGACAAAGATTTTAGACCAAACTCTCCAGGATTAGGAAACAACAAAGCAGAAATGAAACAGAATTTGAAAGTTTAAGTGTTTTGTGACTCCAACCCCAGTTCCTTCGCAGCAGAGGTGCAGCACTCACTATCTCATTTTCAATTCTTAAATTGTTCTTTACATAAGACTACTAGTATACCAATTGCCTTTTCAGACTGTTTCAGTGACATTAACAAGCATTTATTGTGCATTTTCAAGAACAGAAGATGAGGATAAAAGAAAAAATTTCCTAACCAGAAGACGGGATTCAGAGTATTATACAACCATTAAACAAACGGAACAAAAAATCAAATAGAATTTCATGTTCACCTGATCTGTGTAGCAAAATGGCACTATACAAAATGGCTAACACAAAACACTTTGAAAAGTTTCTTTGGGCACTGCCAGAGTACCCAGCTATACTTTATTATTCTAAAACTTAAAAGGACTATCTTGTGTCAGCCCCCCCCTTTTTTTTTTCCTTCAAATAAACGAACTACTACTGTACTTTAAAAGTTCCATCTCTTAGGTTTTTTTTTTTTTGTATATGTTAATGATTTAGCTGCATCAAAAGGACCAAATATACCTCATTAAAGTAGTATTTCCAGTGAAAGGACCAAACCTAATCTCCTCAAATGGGGGCTGAAAGCCCAATATATGTAAAGCTTCTTCTTGAGTAATAGGTGGTAAACTGAAAAAAAAAATATTAAAAAGTATTGTTTAGTGAAGTAATTAGCAACATATTTTAGACTCTTTGGAGGCAAAGCGGTCTATGTGTGACTTACCTTCCAGCTCCCAGTGTACTATATAAAAAATTCCAGCAAGACACTAAGGATGAAATTCCACAGGAAGTCTTGTATTGAGGTCGGCTAACACAATACCTAAAAGAAACAAAATCCCAAACACATTAGTCAGCATTCTTGACTGAGCTACAGGAGCAACCTGAACTACTTTTCTACGTGCCAAGCCACTGAAATGCCATGTTATACTGCATGTTTTTATGTTGCCTGCATAAAAAAGTGCATTCTTTAAAAAAAAAAAAAAGATGAGCAGATACGTTAATCAATTTAAGTTTGCCACATACTACTATCCTATTTCATACAAATCAGTCACATTTCTAACAGCCCCATAGAGTTCTGTAAAAATGGTCCTGTAGAAAAAAAAATGGTTCCATACTAATATAATGTATGGTATGACCCAGTCTCTTTTAACATGAGAACTTGTAGTAAATGTCATCTCTACCAATTTACTAATTAATGTCATTCCAGGTTGCAGATTTCCTAGGCTAACTCTAACTTTCTGATGTCATAGAACAGTAAGAACCAGATGGACTCAGTAAACTAAGTGAATTTAGTGAACTATATGCATATGATAATAGATTATATAGAACTGACAGATTCTGATCAAGTATTTCCCAGTGAAAAGAAAAATTATAAGACATATCAGTACTGTGTTTAAGGTTACTTTTTGCCTGACCATGCTAATGAATTTGCATTTTTTTAGCAATGAATCCACACAATTTTTTTTCTTATTGAAAGAAAAAATGTTTAGAAAGAAAAATGGGTTTAGAATTTCAACAGATGGGAAGGAAGCTCTTATTCTTCTTGTAAAAAGTGTGAGATTTAGTATACATATGCTTAACATATCCCCATTTCTACTAAAAAAAAAAATAACATATGAAGACATTAAGAAGTTCGAAATCAGATGACCAGCAACAGTGTTAACGAACAACCTGTATGGGGATAATTTTAAATACAATTCATAATACTACCATCGCCGGAGGTCCAACACTTTCCTCTCCTTCACATCTTCAAGAGCAGAACGCTGAGGATACTCCCTGCATTGTTTGCTTTTTTTGTCAACAGATTTTTTCTTTGTCACTTGTTTCTTCATGTTGCCTGCAAAACAAATTTCAGAAACAAATGCTTATTTTACCTTTCAAATATTTCTTAAATATTTTTAGTAATAGCATGCACCTCAAATAGAGACACTGGTTGTATCAGTAAGTGCAAATTGGGGCTAAACATTAATTGAAGAAAGAAGCTCAAATACATAATCAAGACTGTAAACAGGTTTGTAAAGTTGCCATTAGCTCCATAAACATCTGAACAGAATTAATGATGACCTGCCCGACTGCTTAGAGACAGCAGTCAATCCGATTATTTTAATGCGTTTAATAATCCACCCCAGAGGTAAGACCCTCAGACCAACACAGACCTCCCATCTCCAACATTAAATGCACAGCAAAATATATGAAGTGCTTGTTTTTCACCGCCAATTTCTGTAACTAGCTACACTTTCTGATGAAAGCTTATACGCAAATCCAGTAACAACAATATACCTTCCCAAGGTCTTTTCCTTTCTGTAAGCTACTGAAGCTGTGGAATAAGAAGAGTTGGGCTACATGCTAAAGCAGGAGTATTTCTGTCCCATTTTAAAGCCATCATATCCAAATGAAATATATCACACATATTTTAGCAAAAATGACCACTGTGTAAAATATTAACATTTGTTTCTTATTTTTATTTAAAGACACTACATGTACACATGAAAAGATAATGGCAACCTGCCAAACACATCTTTAAGTTTTGCTAAACTGGTCTCATGCTAAGGTAGAGAAAACAGCAATTTGATTAGCTAGCCAAGCCATTAAGATAAAAAAATCTACAGCCTGCTCCAGATAAACAGAAGGATGACAGGACAAAGAAAACCAAGTGTGTATGCAAAGTGTGTATGCAAGTGTTTGATTCACAGTTGTAACCTGTGACTAGGCAGAGAAAGAACATAGGCAGCAAAGAAGCCAGTTTTAAAGAAATGGCTATCTAGGATCTACCCCTAACACTGGATAGATCTAGCAAATAAATAAAAAAATAGAATTATGTTACAGAAACCAACTGCTTTCCTAGGTAACTGTAATGGTTTCATTTACTTCTCACAAATAAACATCTCTAATTTCAAAATACATTTCTGAAGTACCTTGAAACATTTCTACAAGCGACAAAACTGTACTTAACAGGTAAAAGTAATCACTGCACAACGCACTAGGTCCTGCTAAAAGAAGAAAAAAAAAAAAAAAGAAAAACCTTAAACCAAGGGAAAAAAACCCATCAAACCCCAAACAACACCCCAAGTAACCACACACAGTTAAGCAGAAGTCAGTCTTGTTTTAGAGCCACTTCCCCAGGCAGCTACACTTGACTTTCACTCCAACATCACTCTCTCTTTCCCAATGAGTAGATTGTTTGCAGTGAGGTATTGGCTCTTCTACAGCACTTCCTCAAGAGATACCCATGCACAGCAGCTCCCTCCACAAACTAGTTGGAAACACAAAGCTTTTTCCTATCACAACATCAAATCTTCACCACCTCACCTGCTTTGTTCTTCAGATTTGTGGCCATGCCATTGAACTCCGATTTGTCGATTTCCCATGCCAGGGGAAGCTTTCCAAGTTCGCCAGGCAAGCTTTCCAAGTTAGTATCTTCGCTGTAGATTATCTCTGAAGCACCAGTTTGAATGCTGAGTAAGCTTGATGTGTTATTTCCAACATTTAAGGCAGCACTGCCTGACAGACAGGCACTAACTGAAGCACTTGGGCTTTTACAAATAGATGTTACTCTGTTTAAAAAAGCATAGTCTGAGCAGATGGTATAAAATTTCTCTCGTGTATGAGTCACAGGACATCCCCATGGATAATGCCCATCTCCTCTAGACACCAAGGATGCAGTGGAGGCATCTGATGCGCAGTATGGCTTCACAGGATCACAAAGTGAAGCTTCTGGGGATTCTTTCCCAGGTTTGTTTTCAGTGTTTCCGTTATTTCCAGAACCATTCTCCTTTTCATCTTCTGAAATGTTAGGCATTGAATGATACTGAAAGAGTATGGTATGGCTAAAAATATTTTTTCTTTATGTTTTAATTACAACAGAGTTTGCATCATTGTTTCCATTGCCTCTGCAAGCTATTGACGAGGTACCTGAAAGAAACTGAGAAGTTAGTACAGGTGTCTCAATTAACATAAAACACACAAGGCTTATTTTTGAATTCATAACCAATAAAAGCTGAAATACCCTTTAAGATACACCACTCCATACACTGTGTCTCTTCCTAAGCTTCTCTAGAATTCTACAAACAACACTTTTTATTATTTTTGAGGTGCCAACAGCATACACCACAGTGATACGACAATGACAACATCAAGGAGTAATTAGACTTGTAAAAAATGGGAACAAAATAAAAAACAACCAAACATGTTCCTACGTTTACATAGTTGTGGTCATTCACTTCTATTTCTTTATAGTCACAATACCTTGCATACATGGAGCACAAAATTTATGAAAATTAATAAATCAGTGTGACAGCAACTTAAAGTCACTTAATTCTGAAGTCCTGCATACTTGTACTGCAATCAAAACTCAAGTTGACAGAAAATTACAGTAACTATCACCTCTGATGACTGTAAATTGACACCACTATCCTCAATCTGTTCCATTGCTTTCCTTGGATGACTGTTAAAGAGTTCCTTTTTATTTTTATGATGTGAGAAAGAAAAACATCAGATTTTGTTTACAATAGCTAAGAATTACCAAAAACAAATTCAGAAGGCTGGCTTAGTTTTAATGATGTTTCTTTAAAAAGAAAATTAACAGTACGTGTTCCCCGTCATCTCAGCAGCTTGCACGTCTGCGGTGCGAAGGCACAGATGGGAAAACCTGGCAAGCAGAGGAGGCAGGAGCTTCATCCCGGAGCAGCCTCCTACAACACTCGCCTTCTGGTCACCGAGCCGAGCCCACAGAGTGCCAATCCCCCCCCCCGCCAGCAGCGGGCCTTGCAACCGAAGGCAACCGGGGCTCTACTTGCAACGATTACACGGAAACAGCACCACACGGGCACGTACTCCGCAGCTGCCAGCCGCGGAGGCAGCGAGGCAGCACCCGGCCACAGTTCCGCCGACCAGCCCCGGCGAGACCCGCTCTCCCCAGCTCCCCTGGGACTCACCCACCGGGGAAGCCCGCACGCCCGGCCTCAGCACCGGGGAGGGGCGGGAGGGCTGGGGCGGCGCCAACAGGGGCCTCAGCGCGGCACCGCCCCCCCACCCCCGGCGTTGCTGCCGCCAGTCGGTTCCAGAGTGAACAGCTCCCGGTTGGGGGAAGGGCCCGCGGCTCGGCGGGAGGGTGGGCCTCACTCCCTTCCACGGCGCCTGCGAGGGCCGGCAGTGGGGGGGAAAGGGGAAGGGCGGCGCGACCCGCGCTCCCGGCCCGTTACCTGCGCGGCGCAGCGCCCGCCTGCGTCGCCTCCCCCAGCGGCGGCGCTGAGGAGGCGGGGGGCGGCGGGGGCGCGGGGCGGCTCAGCGGTGGCAGCGGCCGTCCTCCCCGCTGCGGGCCCTCACGGTGTCTCGGGGGAACCAGCCGCGCGGCTTTCGGCTGGGCGGCGACTGGGCCTCGGCGCCGTGAGAGTCACTTCTGTGGCCGTGTGTGTGTGTGCGTGTCCGCCCCCCCTCTGCGCCCTCGTGGTCTCGCCCGCTGCTGGCCCGCCGGCGGAGGAGGGAGGAGCAGCTCGGGGATGGCGGCGGGGACAAATTGCGGGTCGGGTTCAGTGTCGCGTTGGGCATGTGGCTGCTTCCCTCCCCTCAGGGTCGGGAGGCATAAACGTAAGGGCTGGGTTCCTGCTGGGAACAGGGAGGGACAGGGGTTCGGGCCTTTTACGTGCACCAGGTTTCCCTTGGTGTTCCTCAGCCCGCGGTAAGAATCTGTGTGACAGAAATACCGCGGGAGATCCGTGTAAAAGGACAAAAGATTATTTCAGGTAACAGTTTCTGGAACTGCCGACGGTATTTCCCGTCTCATCTTCAGTGGATATCTTTAACGTGGACAAACAGAGTGACGCCGAAGACGTGGCTGGAGAACTTTTCAGTACTGCCACAATTATTCAAAACTTTATTTGTTTTTGAATATTCAGATCTGTAACCTATAAAATCTACAATAAAAAAAAACAAAACAAGATAAAAAGTTAGGTGGCATGCTGCTGAGGGAAGGCTTGGCGCTGGCGATGATAGTGGGGTACCCTCACAACGTGAAGCCCCTGCTTCCGTGAGAGTACTTCTGTGAGGGACTGCAAATCGTGGAAAGAAGAATCCAACCTCTCCCCAGGCGTTAGATTTATGTGATAGATGTCAGTGGCTGAGCAGAGCAGAGTTGTGGAAGTCCTCTGGCAACGGTGGGCACAGCCAAGTTTGCCACCCCCAGGACATGAGTACAAGAAGACCTCGGATCAGATTGGGATTTCGATGTGGCTTCGGAAGCCCGAGTTGACCTGCCTCTGCTGCAGTGAGCTTCTCTTCTGCCTTCGCCAGCTGGAAGCCTCCATCGGCCAACAGCCTTTGAAGTAATTAAACAATTCTGCCTCCAAAGCACTTTTTTTTTTTTTTTTTTTTCCTCTGAGCCAAATGATAGGCATTTAGGATAGCAGCAGCGTTGGGCTTTGCCAGCCAGGACTAAAATTAGATTGCATGATTTATTTTACAGCTTGTTTGGGTGCTGACAAATGGTGCCAGATCTGTACACAGATTCCCCGGGCTGCGCCGATGCGGGGGAAGAGAAACTGGAGGAGAGAGAGGCGGGAGGGGAGAAGGACGTGTGTCCCCTTCGCTTCATCACTGCTGTGCCTTTTTTTAACGTGCCGATTGCCGCCCTGCTAGGAAGGGGATGGGGCATTCTGTGAATCCTACAGCTATGAAATTTCTTCTTAAATAAAAACATCTTGAAAGTTCCCTCTCACTAAAGGAGACTGGCTTGTCTCATGCAGCAAAACATAAGCTGAGAGGGAGTGTAAAACACAGCCTGTAACATACATCAAGAAAGTGAAGACAGGGAAGGGAGAGAAGCTAAAGGGTCATGGAAATAAAATGGGGCCTGTGTGAATTTTCAGACTGGCAATCGCAATTATTCTCACTGCTGAATGTCCTGAAAAACCATGCCAATGGGAACAGCAGGAGACAAAAACTACATCTTTAAAAGTTGGGGCTGGGTATTTTTTTAAGGTATTTTGTGATTCAGTTGTGTGTTGGAAAAGACGATGTTTGTTGACCCAAGTGGTTGTTTTTCAGCTTGCAATTTTCTCGAAGCAAGTGATTTTTTTCCTGTGATTTTCTATAAAGCACATTTGCAGTATTTCAAAACATAAAATACAAGAGCTCTTCCAAATTCATGACTCCTTGATGATGAAGTTCCATTTTCTGTATTGTTTCCCTTAACAAGAGAAAAGTAATAAAGAGCAAAACTAGAAATGCCTTCTGGGATTGAAGTTCTCCCATGAAGAAGCCTTAATTTGGGTGAGGTTTCCGTAGCTAAGTGACAAAGGAAAGCATTTGGATATGCGTGTGTGGGTACATATTTAGGAATAGTGTTGGCATTTCACACTTTCTTTCTGCGTCTGCTCTTCTGTACAGAAGAAGTTCACTGCTTTTCGGAATCCAGTGCTATTAACCCTGACCTACATTTCAGGTTTCAAGTTTCCAAGATTTTATGTATACACGTAAAAACATTCAGGAAAGCAGAACATAACAGCCAAACTCCAAGCATTTAGAAAAACTCTATTTAGGAATACACACATGCATCATTGCCAGTTGTCCAGTTTGAACCACCTTGCATCTTGATAACCTAGAAATTCTGGAGTTTCAGGAGTGACTGCTGAAAGGCTTGGATGGGAGTACTCTCCACGGGGTTAAAAACTGGCAGGAGGGCAGGGCCCAGAGAATGGTGGTGAATGGATTTAAATCGAGTTGACCAGTTGGCGGTGAGTCAGGAGTAATGTTCCACGGGGCTTGGTATTTGGGCTGATTCTCTTCAACATCTTTATCAATGATCTGGACTGATTCTTACACTGAAAGGGTCATTAAGCATTGGAACCGGCTGCCCAGGGAAGTGGTTGAGGCCCTATCCCTGGAGGGATTCAAAAGATGGGTTGACATAGTGCTTAGTGCCATGGTTTAATGATGGGTTTTATCAGTTAGTTTGATGGTTGGACTAGATGATCTTAAAGGTCCCTTCCAACCTAGACAATTCTAAATATGGAGGCGCTAAGGATTTACTGGGACTAAAATCGTCATATTTCTGGTTGTCAGTGCTTCAATAAATGTTGTGGCTCCTTTTCAATGCTTTTTATCTGCTCATTAAACCTGAAGTAGGATCCTTTGAGAGACAAAGAGCTGCTGAGTCATCCAAGGCCTGTGTGCGGGGCGATTGCCACCACGGCAGCGGGCTGCTGAGGTGCCCAGCACTCCGGGACGGTGACCTGAGCTCCTTGGATGCCACGTACCTGCTTCTGCTGCTCGGCGGAGGATTCTGAAAACCTGCTTTTCCCGATCGTAAACTCTTTTGTTTCTCGTCCTAACAAAAAGACGTCCTTCGTTATGGAAACGAAGCGAACGAGGGTGGGGGGTGGACTTGAGCTCGTGACACGGTGGAAACTGCGATGTCTGGACGTGTAAGTCAGAGTCACGGGCAGAGCCGGCTTTTCCCAGTCCCCTTCCTCTGAGGCGATCCCAGGGAAGTCCCTGGAGCCGGCGGGCCGCTGTGGGGGCTGAGGCAGCTCGGGGCTAACCCGGCGCCGGCCGCCAACCGCCTCTCAACCGCTTCCCATTCGCTGCCAACCGCCTCTTGCCAAGCGCCCCCCAACCGCCGCCCCCTCCTCAGCCGGAATACACCTCCCAGCAGCGCCGCGCCGCGCCGGAAGTGCGGCATCGCCCGCCCCTCTCCCCTCAGGCGCTGCGGGAATGGTTCCCTGAGGAGCCGTAGCCGGCAGCCGGGACAGGGCGGCCCTGCCATCCCTCCCCTTCCACGCCCCCGCCCCCCCATGCAGCCGCGCCGAGGGCGGGACTCCCCGGTGCGGCGCTGAGGGAAGGAGGAAGGTCCCCGGCTGCGCTCCCTCCCGCGCCCTGGCGGTGTTTCTCCGTCGGGGGGAAGCGCTGTAAATGCGTGGCCTGTGGCCGCTCTGCGTCGCCCTGGGAGTCGTGGCGGCGGGGGCCGCTGCGGGCGGGGGCGGGCGGCCGAGCCCCGAGCGCAGCGCGGTATGGGGGCCCGGACTGCGGGCGGAGGCTGCTCTCCCCGCCCGCTATTTCTACGTGCAGGCCGTGGACGCCGAAGGGCAGAGGTAAGCGTGGCGGCGGCGGCTGCTTTCCGCGGAGACGCCGGTTATGGGTAGGAAAAAATAATAATAATAAAAAGGTTAAAAAGTCAGGCTACCTCCCCGCTCCCGGTCAGGAGAGTGGAGGGAGTTAAGCGGGGAGCGGCGGGGCTTTCTACCGCCCTTCCCCAGGCATCACCACCCCCTCCTGGCTGCGCAGCTTTCCCCACGGTGGGCAGCTGCTTAAATATTTGCAGGCCCTGAATCCAAGTCATAATTCCTGGATTGTCCAGCTCCCCGCCTTGAATGGCAGCAGTGCCAGCACGGCTGCGTGCCCCATCCTCGGCAGGGCTGACCTTGCGTGTCCATATTCCTGCTGAATCACTTTCACCTTTTAGGTAGAAATTTACTTGTGTGTTTTCCTGCAGGAAGGGAGCTACCGATGCCGAAGGCTTCTCACGTGATTTTTTCTGTGTATCACTTAGCAAAAGCTAATTAATGTTTTTAGGAGTATCAAATAACCACATAGGGGGATGAGATGAGAAAAGAAAAGACAATGAAAATATTCAACAGCAAAACACACAGCCAGCAATTTACGATTTGTTCTGCTTTGTAGAAACCTTAACAATAACTACTATATTTAATTTATCATATACCTGCTCAGGTGACCTGCTTGTTTCCACTGTTAGGAACATCAGTATTTGATCTAAACATATAGGCACAAGATCTGTAGAGTCATTTAGGAAGCACTCTGTAGACCATTAAGCCAACTTCATAGGAATGAAATAGGTAAACTGAGTTTTCAGAGGACACTCACAGCTTTCCATTTCTACAGGAAAGAAACCCTGACCATACAAATGAGATAGGAGCTCAGAGTGCTCCCTCCAGGTTGTCCAGATTAGATGCACTGTGACATGCACAAGTCTGGAAACTGTCAATTCAGCTTATCTTGGCCAGTAACTATGTCCTGTGTTTAGTCGAACTGGCAGTTCTCTAATATGTCTGGACAAGTTTTGGGAAAGGTGACCAGGCTGCTGTGCTGTAGTACATTAGTCCAGACACTCCCAATCCCTCTATCTTTATTCTAAGCTCTCACTACATATTTGCCATTGTGTTTAAAAAGGTGGAAGAACGTTGGCAGATGCAGCATTTTGACCATGCCAACTTTGTTAATACCTCTGTGATGTGTGCTAATGTCATGGATTTTCAAATTATTTTGTTTTATGGAGATTTTTCTGTGATTGGTGTATGGCAAATTTTACCAAGATGTCACAAGTACACATTGAATGACATGATCCCACTATAATGTTTTTTCCCTACCAAGCCACTGGCTTTTGTAATATTCTTTCTCTGCCCCTGCCCTGTATGAACTAACATAATGATTAAGAAGTCTAACTTTGTTCTTCACCTCCTTAAATAATACTCGGAAAATAACAAAGTAAGCAGGATACATTTTGCTTGTAAAATAACAGACTTATTAAGCTGCTAAAGTGTAGCTTGTCCTGGTGGTTTTTTATAGAATCATAGAATGGTTTGGGTTGGAAGAGTCTTTTAAAGATCATCTAGTGCAACCTCCCTGCCATGGACAGGGACATTTTTCACTAGACCAAGTTGTTGAAAGCCCCATCCAGGCTGACCTTTAACACCTCCAGGGATAGTGCATCCACACCTTCTCTGGGCAACCTATTCCAGTGTCTCACCACACTTGTAAAGAAATTCTTCCTTATATCCAATCTAAAACTACTCTCTTTCAGTTTCAAAACGTTGCCCCTTGATTTATCAAGATATATCCACCAAGATCCATTTATCTGCATGCTCTCTGCCTTCCCATCATTTTACACTTGAGGTACTACTAATCAAGAGCTATGCTGGATTTTTAAAGGTGTTCTGATCCCATATAAGCAAAGACCGAAACATATAGTGCACCAAGTCATTTTGGAGATGTGTTCATGAGTATTTAAGTGGAGCCTTCTTGATAGCTAATAGTTCTAACAGCGTGAGATGTTAGCCTAGCAGAATTCTCTTCAGAAAAATCATGCCTTGCTTGTGAACATTAGGATCTGCTCATAAAGTGGCTTCCAGAAGTCACTGGAAATCTGTCGGCTTGAAAAGGAACAGACTAAGAAAGCTGTTGTGTGTTTACTTTTTTATTGATCTCCCACTTATTCTCTTGATAGGTTCACTTCATCACCAGGTGAAAATGCATTCCAGGTGAAGATCACTGCTCCCGATGAACAGTTCACTCGGGTTGGTGTGCAAGTATTAGACAGAAAAGATGGTTCCTTCCTTGTGAGATACAGGATGTATGCAAGTTACAAAAACCTGAAGATAGAAGTAAAAACTGGAGAGAAACACGTTGCAGAGTCTCCATATATTTTAAAAGGTAAAAAGCAGTGCTACACACAGATTTCTTGTCATGGGTTTTTCTCATAAACTGTGTTCCAGAATGGGTTTCTAGGATTAACAAAGGATTCTGTGGGACCGCAGTACTGCTCAGAACTATCAAATCCCATGGGAATTATGGATTCATTATAGGTGTCCTGTGCGTGCTGTTCAAAATAGAAAGAAACAAATGCTTTGAAGCTGTTGCCTAGCAAATGCATGTAAAAGGCTCACCCAGAAGCAGATGTTAGGCGTGACTCCCTTGGATTTAATAAAAAAGTTCAAACAAGTCCGCTTAGAGTTGCTGAAGACTTGGCCCTAAGTAATGAATATTCAGTGCCTGACCCTCTTTTCTGATCTCAACAGCTCAATAGCGTGACTTATTAAAATAATAATTGTGTTCCTGATAGGACCTATTTACCATGAAAACTGTGACTGCCCTCAGGAGGAGAGCAGTGCGTGGCTGGAAGAGATGAACTGCCCTCAAATCATTCCACAGATTCAGAGAGACCTAGCAAATTTTCCCATTGTTGATCCAGATAAGATTGCAAAAGAAATTCCACAGAGGTTTGGACAGAGACAGAGTTTGTGTCATTACACCATCAAAGATAATGAGGTACGGAATGGGTTGATCTGAAGTCCATACAGGCATTTGGAGGGAAGTCATACAACTAGGCTGGTTGGCTCTTTCCAGTTGAAAGGCTTCTTTCTTGTGTGTTCTTTAAGAAACTTTCATTGCTTGCTTCTCTGTCCTCATTGCAGTTAGCATACGAGCTTAATAGTATCTGTCTTTCTTACTTTGTAAAGGGCTTTTTGTCCACGTTAGAACTGAAGCAATGAAAGCACAGCAAAGGCAAATCGCTTCCCATTTGCCAAAGGCAAATTGCTTTCCAAGCAATCAATATGAGTACTGGGCACAGACCCAAGTCTCTTAAACGCTAATTCAGTTTCCTGTTCTCTGAGTAATATTGCTGTGGAGTGTCACGATCATCCAATTTGACATGCATCAATAAATTATGTTGTGCATAATTCTGCAGTCCACATATACCACTTAGCTCCACTGAGGATCAGAGCTATAATTCTTTTGAACAAAACTGTACTAACATCAGTAGAGTTTCATAAAGAAAACAGAACAGTGGAACACAACAGAAACAGGCAAGCAGTTTCTGTTTCCGTGAGACAGACCTAAAGCATCTGCAAAAGCAAGCAAAGCTTGTCTTTTTCTCTGGTCACTCTTCTGTGACAAGTTAGAGATAGGAGATTTCTAAAGCTGCACAGCTGACTCATATATCTATATAGCCATAGGACCCATCTGCCTAATTAATTACTAAGTGATTGAAAGAGCTGTAAATTGTGCCAGTTGTTCTCTGAAATGAAAACCCCTGACCAGTAAAACATTTGTTTATTTTCAGGTTTATATAAAGACGTATGGGGAACATGTTGGCTTCAGAATTTTCATGGATGCCATCCTGCTTTCTTTGACAAGAAAAGTGAGTACATCTGTACAGTCATTTTTTCTGTATGTCCTAATTTATAGAAGCCTGGACTTAACAAATATATGTCAGCATGTTTGTTGCTGTTTCTGTTAAAAAGCCCTTCCTGTATTTTGATTAATAACAGAAAGGTCATTTCCCTTGTTTGAAATTGGCATGTTCTAGGGTGCTTATCTGATTAGTATACCAAGTATCACAAATATTAATTGAATAGCAAGCTTTTATAGGAGAATTTGATGGATTTGGACAGAGTATGGGTTTTTGTTCCCTGTAGACTAAATAAATCATCCTGCAGCATCTAACAGAAAATTTTACAGAATGACTGAAAAAAATATGGAATGCGTATTATTCTCCATTAAATTCCATATTATGAAAATTAGACAGGAAAGGTTGATAAATATCACCAGAAGCCCAAGTGGCATGTGGGGAAACTCCCTTGATATACAAACAAAAAGTTTCCCTAGGGAAACTTTGTGAAAAAAAATTTCACACACACAAAAAAAGTTTCAGCACACACAAATATGTGATTATTACATAAGATGTCTGAGTTAATACATATTTTTGACTGTAAAAAGACAAAGCACTTTGTCTTTTAAAAAGGAAAGAAAGGAGAGGAGCTATTGAAGTCTGGAGTTGTTCACCTAAAAAAAAAGAAATCCTTAAAAATCTGATAAACACTTTGTTTATAAGTAGCTGAAAGATAAGGTAATTGGTATGAAACAACATGGATTTAACATAAAAAGAAGTTATAATTATTTAACTTTTTTCTATAACAAGATAAAAGGCTTCCTGTATGGATGTCGAGTATCTTAATTTACTCAGGCTTTTGAGGGTGTCTCACAAGTTTCTCACAAACAAGACAGGAAAACCTTGCCTTAGAATAAGCTACTACAAGCTGCTTGGAAACACTTACTTAAGTAACAGTTACCAATGTTTCCAGAGAGGCAAAAGGTGTCACAAATGTATTCTTCAGTGTTTTGTCCTAGGTTCAGTCTCTGTTTAATAACTTGACTGAATGATGGACTTAGAGAATATGCTTATTGATTTTTCAGATAACAAAAGTGAAAGATCCTGCAAGCACCTCATGGTACAGCATCGTAGTTTTCTTTTCTTGATTTATTAACAAGTAAGAGAAATTGTATGGAAAATTGATAAAAAAATTGATAAAATAAACTGATATGGGCAGGATACTACACAAAGTCATGTAGTTATGACACCTATTTAAAAAAAGGGAGTGAGTGGTTATTTTCTGCAGAAAAATGTGAAGGTTACAGTATCACAAATTTAATGACTCAATAGTGGCATGCTGTTGCAAAAAGCTACACACATACATTAACAGAACAAATGTGAAGTAACCTTTCCACTGTAGTCAGGATTAGTAATGAATCAGTTGTGCTCCTGTGTCCACCCTTGGGTCACGTGCTTCAAGAAAGATTGTTCAATTATAGACGTTGCACAGGAAAGTGGTGAGAATGACTAGACATACAAGATTCATTTAAGCAGGGATTGTTTCATCTAACCATGTCTAAGGGAAGATATGAATGTAGCCTTTAATTATCTAATAAGTTGCTCTATGGAATATGAAAATAAGCTGTTCCCGGTGTCAGTAGTGTTGGACAAGAAATAATGGAATTAAATTGCATGTTGGAAAAGATTTGCTACCTCCAAAGACAGAAACAGATCTAGAAAACAGAATTTGTTTCACCCCCATTAGATACTGCAGGAATTTCTATTAAGGCAGTGTGACTGAAAGACAGTAGATCTATTGGGCTGAAGAAGATGATTTAACCTCTTGAATGATTCTGCAATGGAAGACGTAGATAAAATAGAATTCGTAGCTTTTTTTAATGCCCATTATAACCATTAGGTGGCACTGTAACTAAAGTTTAGTGTTGAAGATTGGAACATGTAGCCAAACGGCCTTTGAAATGACAGTACACAATGAAACCTTTTATTCGTATACTGGAAACAAAAAGTACTGCTTTGGGTCTCTATATTTAGAATTTCTGGATGTCTCTGCCAAAAGCTTTCCCATGTCGTCAAATTAGAGAAGAATATTTTCAACTATTTAGGAGAGAGTTTGATATTTAGAATCATAGAATCGTTTGAGTTGGAAGGGACCTTAAAGATCATCGAGTTCCAACCCCCCTCATCGAGTTCCAACCCCCCTGCCGTGGGCAGGGACACCTCCCACTAGAGCAGGTTGCTCAAAGCCCCGTCCAGCCTGGCCTTAAACACGTTCAGGGATGGGGCAGCCACAACTTCCCTGGGCAACCTGTTCCAGTGTCTCACCACCTTCACTGTAAAGAATTTCTTTCTAGTATCTAATCTAAATCTCCCCTCTTCCAATTTAAAACCGTTGCCCCTTGTCCTGTTGCTACAGTTCCTCGTAAAGAATCCCTCTCCGGCTCTCCTATAGGCTCCCTTCAGATATTGATAGGCTGTTATAAGGTCTCCCCAGAGCCTTCTCTTCTCCAGGCTGAACAACCCCAGCTCTCTCCGCCTGTCTTCATAGGAGAGGTGCTTCACCCCTCTGATCATCCTCATGGTCCTCCACTCTCTGTCCATAAAGATAAATTAAATTTGAAAATTACTGAAACCTATTTGGGTCACAGAAGAATTTGGAAATGTTAGCCTGTGACCAGCCATTCTGATCTGAAGAATAAAGGGTTCTGAGAGGAGAAATGCTTTGATGCATATATATGATGAGTCAGCAATATGTTTAAAAGCTATTTTTATGTGTTTATGTATATTTTAATTTTGGAATTATTAACATTCATGTTGTTCTTTCTTTGGAGAAGATATTTTCTCATGTAGATACTAAGTTGATGACAACCCTTCCTAATCACACATACAATAATGATGTCCAAATTATCTGTTAGTAGTCAGGACAGAGATCTTGGAGTTATTTCTACACTTTCAAAAATGACACTATATTCATTAGATCTTTATAATAGTTAAATACCCAATTAGGACTTAATAAACAGGGAGGCAAAAACAAAAGAAAAAAGATATCTCAGGATGAAACCTGTGACAGTGCAGTTCTCATTTCACTTTCTCAAAAAGAGTTACACAGCAGGAAGGCTGTTTGAGCATGCAGTCAAGCTAATTTGGCTAGGATTCTTTTGCTGTGAAAAAGGCAACTGAGGGGGATGTAGTGGAGATTTATATTTTGAAAAAAAAAATATTATGAAGAGGGTGAACTAAGAACAGGCACAGCATCAGTTCTGCACTGATATTTGACATGCCTGCAGGGCATGTAAAACTCAACCATATGTTTCCTTCAGCCTTCTGCTCTCTGAATTGAAGAGTCCCACCATTTTTAGCTTCTTCTCACAAGGCAGCTGGTCTATCCCTATCACAGTAGCTGCCTTTTGTTGTACCTTCTCTTACTTCACTTGCAAATACCAGAACCACACACAGCACTCAAGATGAGGGTGCATCAAAGTTTCATACAGCAGGAAAATTATGCCCTCTGTCTTGTTGTGTTACAACATTGCCTCGCCAACAACAGTACTTTGCTTGCTTTTTTGGCTGCAACAGTGATTTCAGATGCAGTTCCATACTACCAACTATTTTTAAAAAAGTGAGGGTGTTGTGCTTAATGATTAACTCCAGCACTGACTAAATAGGATCTTCTCATCATGGCTGTTCATTTCTGTTACTTCTCTTCTGTTGGATTTAGTCATCATGCAGACACAGGGCAAATCAGTTCACCTATGTGACAGAAAACTAATTTACCACCGAACAGCAATTTTCCATATCATCAACAAGGTGGTTCAACTTACCTTGGAACTATACAATTGCTTACTAGATCCCAGTGCTAGCCTGGTACAAAGATTGTGTGGCCAATGAGGTAATGTATAACAAGAAACAATCCTCTAAAATGGAGTGATCCTATCCCTTAAAAATAGAGAGCATTTATGTGACTGTGTGGAAATCTTAAAAAAAAAAAAAAAAAGTATCTTGTGGGCTTTACTCGGTTGTCACAGAACTTCTAACATGTTTCTGAACTTTAACAATTTATTACAGGTCCATGAAGTATATTAGAGACGTTGCTATTTTTTCTCTTAGTGAGGTTGTTTTCAAAATGCAGTATGCCAGCAGAAGAGTACTGCTTTGTATTAAAGCACAGTTGTGCCTGCTTTGCTTCTGTTTAGGTGAAAATGCCAGATGTAGAATTTTTTGTTAATTTGGGGGACTGGCCTCTGGAGAAAAGGAAGTCCCCACAGAACCTGCATCCCATCTTCTCATGGTGTGGCTCCAGTGAGTCAAAAGACATTGTCATGCCAACATATGATTTGACAGACTCTGTTTTGGAGACTATGGGACGGTAAGAAGTTGCTTAAAATTTTCACAAAATTCACAGTGAATGATCTTCCAAAAATATATTTGTATTAACACTAATATTAACTGTTTTACTCATTGGCACCTGAGAGATAGCCAATCACTGCATAATCAATATCTTAACCATTAACCAAGTTATGTATTGTATAACATAAATGACACATTAAAATATTTCACTGTTTCATTTTCAAAAACCAAGATTAATCTAAATATGGTGAAGTCACTGAACACAGCACTTGGAGGGAAGGTATTTTGTTTGTTTGCTTTGTTTTTCCCCTCATGAACATGTTAAGAACTAGCCAGGCCTCTTTTTTACTGATTTTCCTGGAATCTTTTTTTGTGTACCTTTTAAAGCCCAACATAGCCAGAAGTCTCAGCCTAGGACCTACCATCTCCCACTTTGATTACCGATAACTTCCTAACTGCTCTGTCACTGTCTTGAAACACTGCAAAGCCACCTTCTAAGACATCTTTGTTATCCACTTTGAAACTGTTTGTCATCTCACTACATTCAGTTGACGTCCCTTGTCTTTATTATCCAGACTTTCCCTAAGTTTGCTCCTCCCTGCTTCCCTAATTTATGTGCTTTAATTTAGCAAAGAAAGTGAAATATGTTGTATTAAGCTAGTTACATAAAACCCTTGCTTTGCACTATTGTGACTGCCTCATCACCATTATCAGCCACTGCCTTACCTTGTACCACCTTAATCTGTCTGGCAACCATAACCCCTTTTAGCCACCTTTTTCCATGACAACTGATGGGTACGCTTTCCACATGCCATGTTGTCATTGAACTGATGCTGTCTTGCCATTGGCCTGTAAACTTGACATGCCTTACGTATTTTTATTGCTACAAAAATACCAATACAATACATATATGGGTGTGCTCGTGACTTGCCTTCATCCTTGGTACTTGCCTGTTGGTACTGTAAACTCTTTTAAGTAATTGCACTTAAATTTCCAGTAGGCTTCCCTATTAAATCACTTTCTCCTCCAGAGTCAGTCTGGATATGATGTCTGTTCAAGCAAATACTGGTCCACCATGGGAAGACAAGAATACCACAGCGTTCTGGAGAGGACGTGACAGCCGCAAAGAGAGGCTTGAACTTGTAAAACTCAGCAGAAAATACCCAGAGATCATAGATGCTGCTTTCACAAACTTCTTTTTTTTCAAACATGATGAAAGCCTCTATGGCCCCATTGTTAAGCACATTTCATTTTTTGATTTTTTTAAGGTAAGCCAGTAGTCATTTTTCATAGAACTAGGTTCTCAGTGTTTCCTGTTACTTGATAACTTTGTATATATTATTGATAATGAAGTGATTTTTAGTTTTTCAGCACAACACCAATAACAAGCATGAGTAGGCGTCCCTTCCTGTGGGGTTAACTGCTATGTAGCTCTTACACTGAGGATGATAATGTTGATTTACATCTACAGGTTCTGTAGAACCTTGTGTAATCTATATAATTCCAAGTTCCTTTTTATTTCTTTTTCCTGATTCAGCGATCAGGTCTACTAACATAACTAACATAGTGGGAAAATCAGTGGATGAAGTGGCACATCTACCCTCACATCCGAGGATGAGCGTCTAAGAATTTCCGGAGAACTTAATTGATGAAGAGGGCATCTCTGTGTACCCTGCACTGTGATGAATTCCAAACTAAATAATAAAAGCTACTTAAACACTGATGCTTGCCTAGCCAATCCTACATTTCTCAATATTGGCAAGTCAGTAACACCAGTGCTCTCAGAATGATATAACCTAACGAAGCTACTTGGATCTTCTGTTTGTTAATAACCAATGGTCATTTTCTTTCCAGTATAAATATCAAATTAATATTGATGGCACAGTGGCAGCCTATAGATTGCCTTATCTACTAGCAGGAAACAGTGTGGTGCTAAAGCAAGACTCCATCTACTATGAGCATTTTTATAACGAGCTGCAGCCATGGAAACATTATATTCCATTTAAAAGTGACCTGAGTGATCTACTAGAAAAACTACAGTGGGCCAAAGAGCATGATGAAGAGGTAAATATACTTTTAGAAGTACTCAGCAATGTTTCTTGACAAAATAGAACCAAAACTGCATTTCTTTAAAACAAACAAACAAACAAATCTATTAGAAGGACTTAAAAATTATTATCATCAACTCTACAAACAAGAAAAACACTTTTTAAAAAATACGTAATACTGCTCCTAATTTGAAATTAAATTGAACTTCTAAAAAATTAAGAGTATTTTCATAAGAATGCCTTTTAAGAATGCTTAAATAAAAATAAGCACGTTACCCTAATCTGTCAACACACTTTAACTCCAGAATCAATACTGACATCCTCATTTTGTTGAGAATTTTTAAAAAAATCTTTTATTTTCTTTGACAGGCAAAAAATATTGCAAAGTCTGGACAAGAATTTGCAAGAAACAATCTTATGGGAGATCACATTTTTTGTTACTATTTCAAACTTTTCCAGGTTAGTATATTTTTAATGGCTACTACCACAAAAATAGAAATCCCACAGAAAGAATTGAGGGCATCGGAGCTGCTGGAAATTGGCCAGTCTGGTACTTGAAGCTGCAAAGCAAGTAGCAGCAATTAAGAAAGTTCAGTGAGTTTACAATTATTGCATGCTATTATTTCCCATCAAACTCCTTAAGACTACACTGGCATTTTGAGAGAAGCAATAAATCTTGATCTAATCTGCAAGAATATGTTGCCCACAACGATCAAAGAATTCCACATCAGACGTGCACCCTGTGAACCACAGCTGAAAATATCTGTGCATTAGCACCCAGATATCAAAACTCCAGCGAGGCACCCAAAGGGGCTCCTGTCAGCAAAGTATCTACTTACTCTGTCAGTGACACAGTATGGAGTAACAGATTGTGTAGCTTTTACAGTTACTCAGCTGAGTTGGTGCAGTACTTTGAACCAGGTGTACAGTCTAATGAGAATGGCTGGAGAGCAGCCGTGAGGAGAAGGACTTGGGGGTGTGGGTGGATGAGAAGCTCAGCATGAGCCGGCAATGTGCACTGGCAACCCAGAAAGCCAACTGCATCCTGGGCTGCATCAAAAGAAGTGTGGCCAGCAGGTTGAGGGAGATGGTCACGAGAGCTCTACTCCACTCTGGTGACACCACACCTGCAGTACTGCATCCAGCTCTGGAATCCCCAGCACTGGAAGGACATGGACCTGTTGGAATGGGTCCAGAGGAGGGCCACGAGGCTGATCAGAGAGCTAGAGCACCTCTTCTATGGGGACAGGCTGAGAGAGTTGGGGGTTGTTCAGCCTGGAGAAAAGAAGGCATTGCGGAGACCTTATAGCAGCCTTCCAGTCCCTAAAGGGGACCTACAGGAGAGATGGGGAGGAACTCTTTATCAGGGAGTGAAGCGATAGGGTGAGGCGTAATGGTTTTAAACTGAAAGAGGAGAGACTTAAATTAGACATTAGGAAGAAATTGTTTACTGTGAGGGTGGTGAGACACTGGACCAGGTTGCCCAGAGAAGCTGTGGATGCCCCATCCCTGGAGGTGTTCAAGGCCAGGCTGGATGGGGCTTTGAGCAACCTGGTCTATTGGGAGGTGTCCCTGCCCATGGCAGGGGAGTTTGAACTTGGTGATCTCTAAGGTCCCTTCTAACTTGAACCATTCTATGATTCTATGAATTAACAATACCTTCCTTTTTTAAAACCAGGAGTATGCCAGCTTACAAGTGAGTGAACCAAAAATCAGAGATGGGATGGAGAAAGTGCAACAGCCTGATGACGACCTTTTTCCGTGTACCTGCCACAGAAAAAAGGTACAGCACATATAGCGTTAAATGTGAAGTGCTGGATGTCTTCAGTTCTTTCTCAACCAGCTTGGGACAGCTGTTGCTTAATACCCCATGGTGTCAGTTACCAGAATATTAACACCTGCCGAACTTAGAAACATTTCTTCATGTGTTTGCAGGACTAGACACGTAAAAATTGAGTTTCCAATTAACTGAAAAATGTTTCTTCTTTCTTGACTGCAGGCCAAAGATGAACTCTGACAGAAAAAAAAAAAAAATTTTAATATTTACCTACACTCAGACTGCCTTGTTAAGGAAAGAAGAAAAACTTGGATTAAAATGCCAATGGATAATGTCAATGGATATTATGAAGTTTACTGTGTCATGATCTACATATGGAAGAAAACCAAGCATCCCTTCTTTCCTTTTTATCATGCAGTGTTTGCAGAGCCTTGCTCAAAAACATTTTTATAATTTTTTTTTAAATAAAAAACATGTTTGTATCACTGATGTATTACTGGCCTGAGATACCTTGGAAATGCAGATACTTATTAGCAACCTTGTGAACAGCCTGATCCAGTGGGACATGTCCCTTCCCAGGGCAGAGGGTTTGGAACTAGATGATCTTTAAGGTCCCTTCCAACCCGAACCATTCTGATTACTCATGCTTGTTATACTGAGTGTATTCACAAGTGTGTTCTGTAAAAAAGAACTATAAGCCTATGCCCCCACCCCATGTATTTATCTAAAGTTGTCGTTTTCAGATTGTAACTCTGTTCTGAGAGAATCAGCATACTCAAAGATAATGATGTGGGGTTTATAATATATCTTTTTTAACCTGAAGGAATAACAGAGTGCTATTGGACACTTTAGAAATATTAGATAGAATTGTTAAGTTCCATATGATTTTCATGGATGCTTTGTCTGTGAAACTTGGTCTCTTTGGCAACATGAAAAGAATTAAGTGGCATTGAACAGTGACTATTGAAACTAAACAAATCATCATTGTTTCAGTAGTCTATTTTTAGAATACCAGCTTTCTTTCCCCAGATACTAAGTAATTCAGCTGTTATTTTTGAGCATATCAACACCCTCTGAAAAGTGGATTTAAAGTTGAGTATAAATTCATCAAATTCTAAAGTTAGCACACGTTTTCAGCCCGAAGTGAGGATTTTTCTCTGTAACACAGCCAGACAATTTAAAAACCACATGGATATTTTCTTTACAAAGATCTAAATGCTTGCTATGCTTAATTGACCAACATTACTACTGGGAGATCAGCATTCTTGAGGCATCTTGTGAGAAACAACAGAAGAATGTTGTATCTGATTTTTTAAAAAGCTCTCCGATTAAAGCACCTGACCAAAACATCACAGAAATCCTCTCAGCTCCCCAGGGCTGACTGAAAGTCCATTTAAGTCACACACAACAGCTCCCCCCACAATGACCTCCAGGCTAAGGCTGCCTGGTCACCTTCAACTGGTGGCACTGCAGCAGCAAGTTGCAAGCCATAAAGATGCAGAAAAACTGGAGCAGGTTTTAGGGAACTGATAGCAGCAGAGATGAGACCACTGTCCCAGGAGACAATGCCAAGACGCTTTTCTCAGGACCAACCAGCCACTTCATCTCAGGGGTCATCAGGCCTTTGGAGATCCTCTCAGAGCTGATCATTCAGCTGACAGTTGCTGATGACTTGGTTGAAAGCAATTAATATGTTGCTATAACCTCTGGTTATACCAGCAGGTTACTCCCAGCCCGTCATGGGAAGCCTGCAGCTGCAAGCACACACAAAGTGCTTTCTCTGCTCTGCAATGCCAGAGGTCAGTTGAAGACCTCAGTTCCTTCCACTAATGGGTAATGAGGTTCAGACCCCTACCTGCCTCTTCTGAGCTTTCCTGACAGAAGCATTGTGCAACATGTCATAACAGCTTCCTCCTGCAGGAGTTCCTCCACCAGCATAAACATAATTTGTCATTTACTGTTTTTTACTTAAGAGTTTTCCATGTCCATTTCTCCCAAGGGCCACCACCATCAGTCCTTTACACAAGGGAGTTGCTCAAGGGTGACTTCTCAAAGTTACGTTCTTTGCTCCTCACCGTGTCTGCATTACCTCCTCCTCCCTACACAGGCTAGCATCTGGCCCCTTGGGGTAGTGACATCGTAAATGACCAGATTCCTCTCCTTGAGTCACTGGTTTTGAAGCACACTGGGAGTGCCAGGACACAGCACCAAGGCAGAGTATTACAACCCCTGCTGGCCAGCCTCAGGGGATGTGCTCACAGGATTCTACAAATCAGCAGGTTTTAATTTCAAACCAGTGTAGCATCAGTAATATACTCAGAAATGAAATGCATCTAAAGACTCACTGTCAAAATAGATTCTTTCCACTGTATCACTTCAAATATCAGTCAAAAGCATTTAGTTGTTAATGGAGAGGACTAAGTGTTTTATACAGTTATTTGCACAAAAACACAGAAAACAATGCTGCCATGGTATTAAATATTCGGTAAATCTTCTGTCCTTCCTTTAAAAAATTCTTTATTGTTTTGCATAATGTTTTTCATTCACACAAAAATGTTTTATTTGCATTTACACTTAGACCTCTGAAAATATTCGTTTCATACAATGCATCTCTCATAAATAACAAACTCTTAATTTGCTGCATTTAGGAACATCTAAATGAAGATACTGCTTAAACACTGCAAATCATCTGTGCTCTACTTCAATATTCTCTCTAATCCAAGAAAAAACTTGCGTATTTATTTCTTCCATGACATCTTCTGTTGTTCGTCCTTTGACTGCCATCCCATGGTTTGCTTTATCAATCCAATGGATTTTTTTAGGGGCTTTCATTTTGCTTGCCACACCTTCTAGCAATTGCTTTGGGGAAAACAAGAGTGACAAAGTTTAAGAATCAGCTGCTACAAACTGTGCAATTCATAGTTGCACTCACTTTGCTTGTGCAACATGTAATAGGCAGATCTTGAAAACAATCTGCCTGCACATTAAAAACATGCTGAGGGCAAAGATATGATGACACTGTGTCCAGTAATGGAATTTCCTCAAAGGTTGGCCCTCACTCAAACACAGGTTAGCAGAAAATTAGAACTTAAAAAACTGCAAAGGTCACACCCCTGTGCAGGCTCCTTCCCCACTAAGGAATCCACTTTCACTGCCAGAGGGTGGCACTAGCAATGAAATGACCAAACTTCTTATATCAGTACTAGAGTAGCAAGATAACAGCCTAGAGAGTGGCTTTGACTCTCTTCAACTTTCTCAGCAAACAGACTTAAGAACCAGCTCAGAAAGTCTTAAAGATTTCCCCATGAAGAGGGCACTCCAAGGATCTGCTGGTTGTCAGCCTGACTTATTTTGGTGACAACTCCTTGCGAAAGCATCATGACTCCTTAGAAACTCTCCAAGTGTGGAAAATACCAATTGTGCAGTCCCAAATCCAAGCTGAACAGTTCAAGAATTAACAGATACCTACTTTGCAAGAAAACAAGGCATAAAACCACTGTAGTCTCATCTCTGCACACCTGGTCTTCATCTCTACAGAAATCACTTTCTACCACAGAAGTCTGACTTGGGAGTAGAACTGCTTTGCTAGAAGAATTTGTCATTAAAATGTGACAAATGTGAAACTGGTCACAGAGCAGTGTTTATGCTTTGTAACCTGACGTGGTTAGGACAGAATAAAGAATAACTTGCTCCGCCCATAGGCTGCTTTTAATTTGTACAATCCTATAGAAAAATACAAAACCCTTAAATCATCAGTATTTTAGTGGCCCAAAGATGAGTTTGCTAAAGTGGATGATCAAGCACAATCCAGAAGTTTCAAGCAGCAACAGAAAGCAATCCCAGGCTTCCTTATGCCTGATAAAGTTTCCTACCCAAGGCTTCCCTTCAGAAGATAGATATATATATTTAGAGAGGGCCGTTAATCAAAGCCACAGCTGTGTGTACCAGTACAGATGTCACTCAGATTCATTCCTGTTCCTCCATTCTGCCCCTCCATAGCAGGATTTACAAGGGTACTCACTTTTTCACACATCTCATCTGCTGATCCCGAGACAAACAACACCGGACAGCTGATAAATAATAAATCTTCATCACGGAGCTTGGACTGAAGTTTTGGTCGATGCAATGGGTAAGATAAACATATTAGACCATGAATGTAGTCATCCTCCTCCTCCTCCTGGCTAAGATGACGTATCACAGAGGCAGCAGCTCGTGAGCCCATGGAACGGCCTTTCTCCCATGTTAAAATAAAGGAAAAAAGTGTATTTGCTGTCACCTCATCTACATTCTGTTCAAGTAAACAACTCCTAAAAACAATCCAACTGAGGTATTTTGGCATACCAGTAGGATAAGATGTGAAGGATGCTTTTATTCATCTATTCAATGAAAAATATTAATCCTAATCTCAACACTTTCTGCTAAACTATTTGTCTGGTTATATTACATTTCCACATCCCCCATTTAAAAATGAAGGTGCAAAAAAAAGATAAATGGAGAGGGATCCTTTGCAATACTGGAAGGAACAACAGCCCATCCTGGAGCCAGGAAGAAGAGAGGGTCACATCCTATGCTCCTGACCCGTGAAATTCCAGATAGCAATGCTATTATCTTTATCATTTTTGCATGCAACCTTAACCTGCTCAAATGAAATTAATTTTATGAACCTTTATGCACCTTATGCACCTTTTATGCACAAATCCAGAAAGTGCTTTTGCACACCTCAAAAAGTAGGAGGGGGAAAAAAAATAATAAAGCGTGAACTTGTAGCATGAAGTCAGTCACTACCAGCAAGGGGATATCAAATTATCTCCTCAAAGAAGAGGCCTATGAGCTGACAATGCTCTGTAATTGAGTGTTAGAAGTAGCTGATTCCAGTGGGATTATCTTGCATCAGGGCAGATTTGGTTTCGCTTACTCAGAGAACATTCAGGGTTTCCCATCTCAAGTTATTTCTAATCACACCCATCTACTTCACTTTTTCACATGATATAACTGATTTTCTATCTGCCACTAGGTTTTCTCTACCAAAACCCACTTTGGCAAAATGGTTTTCCATTTACCTGTAACTGGAATTCTTCAAGACCCACAGTTAAAAAGTACATGTGGGTTATCAGAGAACCCGTGCCCTGTCACATACAAGCGACAAGGAATTTTTCTCCCAAAGTACCTGGAAAACATGGTCTATTCCTCTTTCCTTCCTCCTTCTGGAGCGAGATCTGTGTCACTGTGAGGGGGGTGAATAGATCTAGACAGCCGTGCTCCCAAGAGAACACGGTGAAAGCAGCAGGCTGGATGTTCCCATTTGTGACCCGAGAAGCAGTGCTGCTCAAGCGAGGGAGCCAAGCTGCACAGCCACCCCACGCAGCCACCAGCTACAGGGCTGGTAGCACTGAGACACCCCAATGCAGATCTCCAAGTGGGCTTGGCACCTAGCTTCCCACGGCAATAAGCGGACTGTTAATCAATTAATGAAGACTACAGAACCCTCTTCGTAAAGGAGGGTTCTCCCAGCAGACAGCTGAATTGCCTTCCCTAGGCCATACAGACTAGAGGGAGTTTATTCAGCTTGTTCCCACATTAGAAGCAAGCTTTTAGTGCCCACCTCAAACTGAAACCTGTCCTTCACATCTGTTCCTTTCACTTCTTACCAAAATGAGACAGACTTTAAAAAATGGAGTAATTGCAGACTGCTATCATTAGAAATAATATGAGAGAGAAAATTATAGGTAATAAAAACAATACCTGCAAGGAAGACACCTGAAAGTTTATAGTCTTTGGAAAGCTTTAAGTATTCCTAAGGAAATAAGATAAAGAGAAACATTACAAGTTGGAACGAAGGCAGTTGAGAGGTGGGGATTTTTTTTCATTTGTAGCTACTAAACACAAAATGGAAAGCTCTTTCAGCACTGCAGATTAAACAAATGAGAGATACATACAAGTTGATATCTTGCTTTTTTTTTTTCACACAAATGACTTCATAACATTCTGCAGTAACAACATAATAAGCATAAGCAATTTCACATCAGTTCTCTGCAAGTCTAACATTTCAGATGCCCTGTCAAGTTACCAAAATATAAACTGTGTTACTGTGTATCAACTTAGTTCTCATAACAGACCACATGCAAGCTTTTAGCCCATCAAAAGGCAATGGAAGTTAGCAAAATGCCCTTTACTGAGGCTGAGGTCATGCATTTCCAACGAAAAGTTTTCGACACAATCAGTTATGTCTGACAGTGAAGACAAACCATTCAGGCTGGATGGGACTTTGAGCAACCTGGTCCAGTGCGAGGTGTCCCTGCTCATGGCAGGGGGGGTGGAACTCCATGATCTTTAAGGTCCCTTCCAACTCAAACGATACTATGATCCTATAAAACTCAGCATCAACTTTTTCAGTTTTTAGGAGGTAACTAGTCAGATGCTATCATAGCACAGGCCTTTAAATTACCTTTACACAGAAAAAATATTAATATAAACTCATTAACAACATTATGCTTCTTCAAAAAAGAATGGAGAACAGATCCCTGTTAAAGCTAGCCTTTAAATTACCTTTACACAGAAAAAATATTAATATAAACTCATTAACAACATTATGCTTCTTCAAAAAAGAATGGAGAACAGATCCCTGTTAAAGCTAGCAAAGTGTAACCTCAAATTAACGTACATATAATTATAATGACATCATATAAGTTAATTCCTTAAGAACTGGATTTAGTTACTTAGTTCTCTGATAAAACCGTCTGATGCTCACTGCAAAACATTCAAGCTACCTTCCTATGCCCCAGTAAAAGCAGCTAATCAGGAGAGAATTTCCACTTCTTTCTGAGTACCTCAGAACAAGATCATACTCTAAACTGAAACTGTTATAACAAAAGGTTACTAATTTTAACAAAATCTAGGTATATAAGAACTTATTATTAACATTTTAACATGCACATTTAGCAGTTTAAACTCATTTGGAAATTAAAGACTTTAGGTTCTAGGGATCCCATATGTTACTCTCAATCTCTTTTGCCTTAACTCTTCCTGTGACCCAGAACTCCCTACTCTTTCCCCAAAGTCTTGTCCTCCCAACCCTCAGACACCCAGCACAATTCCCAGGTCAGCTTCTTTCCTGTCAAAACTGCTCCTAATGTTGTATCCCTTAATCCTCTTCCCCTCACCAAGCCCTCCCAGAATACCCATCTCTTGTTTTCATCCTAAATACTTTCATTTTTTCAACCTGAAAGTTTTCCCCAAAAGCACCCTTGCTTTTTTCACATCCTTTTCTCAAGCTTTTCTTTCTCTCCCTAAACTCAAACCCACATACTTCCTGCAGCTGTTCCAGCTACTGGCCATATGACAATTGTTCCTGCTGTTTCTGTTCACAGACAGTGCTTCATTTAGCTAACCATCACTTCTAATTTTCCCACTGTTGCTTGACTAATCTCTGGTCATAATTTAAGAAGCCCAGAATATGACATCCATGAATTTAAGTTTTGGCATAATTTGGTCACTTCTTACCACAACTGCTTTGAAGGCCTTAGTCCTATAAGCAATGTTAAGGCCTTTACAAGTAAACCGCAGGCACAGAACTCCATGGGATGCAAGATGGGCTGCCAAAGACACTAAGTGAGGGAAATTCATATCTCCTCCAGCTCCATGGGTAAGAATCACTCCATATGTTGATTTCTTCTCTGGGACAGAAAATATAGCATCAAGATACTTGTTTCCAAAAGGTATTTTCACTTTAACCTAGAAACAAAAATTAATATAATTAAAAACGAAAACAAGCATGTTCCCAGTCTACACATTATGATTAACAATCGGAGAATTAATAAAGAAAACAAAATTTCAAGTCCACTTCTATTTCTTCTGTTTAAGAGTACTGAGTAACTCTACCTCTGGCTCAAAGACTTTCCATGCAGTAATGGACAAGTCACCTTATCACTCCACACCTTATTTTCTCCATTAGAAAATGAAGCATCCCTAGCTTCAAAGGACACTTCAAGCCATAAACTGAAATGCTTCTTGCCTTCTCCATATATCTATATCTAGCTATTTGAAAGCTAACTGCCATGACTGACTTGAATATTAATTCTTCCACAATAAGAAGAAAAAAAAAAACTTTTCTATAAGGCTTAAAAATAAATAGCAAATATGAACTCTTCTAATTACAGTTTCCTATAGTGGAAAAAGTATTTTTACCTCACATCTCTCACAGACATTATTAAATAAAAGAATTAAGGAAGCCCCTAAACATTTATTACAACCAAATTACTTTGGGTTTGTATATGGAGTATATAGGATTAAAAAAACTCCATACTGGCAGCAACTATTTAATCCTGTAGCTGTAGAATCCATATACAAGCTTGAATACATAGGGAAAAGACCAAAACAGACTGTTATGAAAAAGGAATTTGAATACACTAGTTTTAGATCTTACATGCAACTATAAAAAAAAAAAAAAAGAAACATAGGAATTACTTTTTTCATTAAGTGTTTAATAATAAATATTGGCAGATGTCACAAGATACATATTTCATTTATTTGTATAACTGATATCCTAAGATAAGCAAGGCACTAACTCTCTAACTAGCAGCCTAAGCCACAGAAATACAAGACATGCAGACACAGCCCAGCAGTCGTTTACAAATTACACAATAGCAACCACTCAGTGGAGCAGCAGCTGCATATGAAAGACTGAACTTTCCCTACAGACAGGAGAGAGACAACACAGCTTCAGCCTGGCAGAGGGCCTCCAGTCAGACATCTGGACGAGACATAAGACCAGCTGATGTTCAGCTGAATGAAAGGGGGCTGGACAGCACACATGCATCCTGCAGCTTCTCTAAGCAAAAAAAAATATCTTAGACCTGGGATGAAACACTATTTCATGGCCACTGCTAGATCCCAAAGTCTCTCCTTGGCAGGGGTCCTATAAAAGCACCACGCAGGGAAGGAGGAAGTTGTCAGTGGGCTCATGGGGCTTTCCAGCCTCTGCCTGGCTGATGTGGGTGGAGGATGCCAGGCAGAGGACGGCAGATGGATGTGCGGGACAGTTACAGCCACACCAGTGGATAAAGAGATGGGCAGAAACCTGAAACAGCCACAGGTGCTGCTCCTTGACTACCAGGGCACTGCTCAGGGCAAACCAGGCAGGGCTCAGCTGGCCAACACCACAAACCCCCCATTCCCTTTGCCCAGCTCTAGAGGCTCCTCAGAGGGGACGGCAGCCTGCTACAGGCTGCGGGGCTTTACATATCCAAAGACAAAAATGCACACAGATCCCCACGGGCGGTTGTTCCGGACCAATCACCCCGCGGCCTCCCCACAGCAGCCCGGGGCCGCCCCGAGGACCCGTGACCCCGCGGAGCGCCCGGGCCCACCAAGCCGCAGGACTCCCCCCGGGCTCCGGGCCCTCAGGAAGGCCTGGCCGAGGAAAGCGGCCCGCCTCTCGGCCTGCGACAGGCCTCTAGCCGCTGGCCGCCTCCATCAATGGACAGCCGCGTTCCACACCCCCGCGCCCCCCACACCGGGAGGAGCGGGGACGGACAACGGCCATACCTCTGCCTGCCCGCTCATCCCGCGCCCGTGACGTCACGTGAGTGACAGCCCCCCTTCCCCAATCGCCGCCCCGCCGCTGGGAGAGGGCTTCCCCGGGCGGGCGGCTGGAGCGGCGCTTGATTGGTCCACAGGTGTGCGAGGCCCCGCCCCAAAAGGCGATGGGCGGGGCGAGGTAACGAGTCGGCCCGGGGAGGCTGTGGGGGGAGAAAACGGCGGAGCGGACGGGCGAGGCTAGTGGCGGTTGGGCGGCGGGATGCGCAGCCGGTCCCGGCGCTTGTTGGCCGCAGGCGAGGGCTGCGCAGGAGGGGATTTCGAACGGGGATCGGGTTGGGGCGTGCGGGGAGCCGCCTTTGGGCTAGGCCTGAAGCGAAACTGGGGGGCTTGGGGCAGACCAGCGCTTCGTACCTGGGGGGGATTTGGCGGCCCCCGCGTCACCAGGTTGATGCGTTTAAGTGTACGTCGTGTGGGCGCCAGGCAGCAGTAGGGCTATTTTTAAAAAACGTTGGCATGTCGAGAAGAAATGTTCCTTAATGATTACAGCGACTGGAGAGGGAATTTAAACAATGGTGGTTGCTGAATTAATTAGGTCTGATTTAGGCAGTTTGGAGAGTTCACAGCACTCCCCATAAGTAGTTTTTACTCCTTCACATGTGGAAAACGCAGGCTGCTTGTGATAATTCAGAATAAATAAAGACAAATTCTTGGAAAATCAGGTTCTAAGTGACTCCAAGGACTACAAATAGCATCATTACTATGGGTTGGGTGTCCAGAATGATATCAAGTAACTTTTCTGGCAGCTGCCGGCACACTGGATGTATGTGGCATTCACAGACAGAGACAGACTATGTGGCTAGTGTTTTAGGTACCAACATACAGCTGTTCCCTGGGCTATGCTTCAGTGTACAATAAAAAAACCTAGCATATGCAATAAACCTAGCCTTTAACTGGTGGAAGACAGCACTAATATTCTACAGCAGTGTTTATATTGGGTATTTCACAGCTGTGTTAACAGATGTTTTCTTAAAATTGTCTATGGCAAGGTATTAAGAACATGTTTTCTTCTGTTGTCAGTGTATAAAACTCATGGAAATTAGGATTCCCTATTACTTAGCTGGTTGAAGGCACCATCACAAAATGGAACTTTGTTTTTCATGTGTTCACCTGCTGGAAAATAAGTGCTCTGGCCTGTGCTGTGAGTGTTGCCATCACTGCTGGCTGGATGTTGTCAGATGCTGGGATCCAAGCATTGTGGCCCTCTGGGAAGTGGACCTGTCAGGGCAACTCCGCTATCTCAGAGTATTTCAGTGACCACCCCTGCCATATGAGGACTGCCAGCTTCACTGGCAATTTCCCAGCCTAGGCATTATTATCACACATTATTATCATAAAATGTAAGCATTGAGGATAGAAGTGGAGAAGTTCAGCTGTCATCAAGCTGAAAATGACAGTGAGCTTTATTTCATAGAATCATAGAAGTGCCTAGGTTGGAAGGGACCTTTAAGATCATCTAGTCCAACCATCAACCTAACTCTGGTAAAAAAGTCACCACTAAACCATGTCACTAAGCACTATGTCAACCCGTCTTTTAAATACCTCCAGGGATGGTGCCTCCACCACTTCCCTGGGCAGCCCATTCCAATGCTTCATAACCGTTTCAGTGTAAACATTTTCCCCAATATCCAATCTGAACCTCCCATGGCACAACTTGAGGCCATTTCCACTTTCCTATCGCCTGTGACTTGGGAGAAGAGACCAATCCCCACCTCTCTACAGCCTACTTTCAGGGAGATGTAGAGAGCAATAAGGTCTCCCCTCAGCCTCTTTTTCTCCTACAACCCCAGCTCCCTCAGCCTCTCCTCATAAGACTTACTCACCATCATAGAATTACCTAGGATGGAAGGGACCTTTCAGATAGAATCATAGAATTGTCTAGGTTGGAAGGAACCTTTTAGATCATCTAGTCCAACCATCAACTTAACTCTGACAAAAGCCATCACTAAACCATATCTCTAAGCATTGTCTAAACTTCTACCTTGACTAAAAAATGTCAAGCTGAAGCAAGATTGGGAAGCACAAAGCTGAGCGAAAGGCACCAGCACAGCCTGCGTGAGTTGTATGACTTTCACTAGCAGCTGAACTGCAGATGGTGTTGAGGTAGCAGCTCCTTGAGCCATAGCTCACATTCAGGATATCCAGCAGACTAGGGGGAAAAAAAATGCTTCAGAGTAATACCAGATTAATTTGTCTCGAGTGGAGACGACACTATTCTAATTAATACTTAACACCAATTAAGCCTTTATAAATGAGATACCTAGCAAAAGGGGACTGAGAAGTTTTGTTTTCCCAAAGCAGTTACAACCTCAACCTCAGGAATTAATTTTCTAGGTTTTCTTCTTCATTGCTTTCTTTCCTGTACTTAAAGGATGCTTATGTGCTCTGGTATAGTTTATCTTTTTGGTGTTTTTTTGCTTCTTTCATGGTCTGATTTTTGCATTCTCTCTTTTTAAAAATTTTTCCTCCTGCTCCAGTCCAACTGCTGTATTTCACCTGCTGTATTTCTCCTGCTTTATTCACATACTGTTTTCAGAGCAGTATTTCAGGAACATTAATCCATTCAATGTACACCTCCCACTGGAAAAAATTTTCCTTATGCTTCCTGCATATGGAAAGCTGCTACCAGTTTACTTCCTATTTTCTCTGTTCATTTTCTTAGCTCATATCTCCTTTCAATACTGAAAACTTCTCTGCATAAGCACAGTGTTCGAGGTAAGCTGGCTGATACGTGGTAGAGTCTTAAGCAATGCAAATGAATGTCTGAATTTGTGGAGGAAGGAGATACTCTGTAGTTCTTTAATCCTCTGGTCCATGGGAGTTGGGTCGGATCAGTCTATTTTTGGCACGCTTTTACTGCAATAACTTTCCTTCTGGAAGATAAGGGTCTTTTACAGTGGCCCAAATATTGCTAATATGTCAAAGACTAGGAACTTTAGATATAACTATAACTATGTATATATATACACACACACACTAGATTCCAATTCATGGGTGTATAGTTTGTGGTGGATAAATTCTGTTGTTATTAATTTCTGCATATGTAATGAAATCTGATTATTTAAATGTGAAGGAATTTTTTTTTTAATTTTGCAATATAAGTTAACTCTCACATCTAGATACTCAAAATTAGGCTTTTGTGGTTTTAGATCTACATTTAAGTAGATTCTGGTTGATTTTCAAGTGTGCTGAGTAACTCTTCTGCAATCTAGAAGTATTCACTGACAGAAGTCATTGAAAATCATATTGCTTTCCTTTACATGCATAAATATTAATTTAGAGTCTAAGTTTAAGCTCCCACCTTTGATTATAAGTCATTTCTGAAGTTCTGAATTAATACCTCTCATTAAACATCTAAGAAAGCATGGTTTCTTTGATGCATGGCATCACTTTATAACTTTAACCTTACATCACTCCTGAAAATAGAAGTTTATTCTGAAAACAATATATGGTGCATACTAATCTAAATCTGTCATCAAATATGAAGATTAGGAAAGGTATGTGGTTTGACACTTCTCAATGAGAATATATGTTGCGTGTTATAATAACCTATTCACTGCTGTAAGCACCTCTGACAGATTTTATATGCCAAAGACAGCTGGGTGGGAAGAAAGAGTGGCTGTTAATCAAAGAACAACATTATCCCCACTCTAAACTTGGGACCTGTTAACTTTCAGTAGCACATCAGACAATCCCTGTTCTTTCCCTTGGATTATAAATACAGCTTTTCATACCAGAGACTTAGATTTATATGCAATAGGAACAACAGACATGACCTTTCCCACTAATCTTGTGCCAGAACAGATTTGTTTAGAAAAATGTATAAAAATAACTACAAAAATACAAAATAGTGTGTATTTTTCTTGTATTTCAGTGTAAAATAACTAAAGGCTAAAGGGCATGGGGAACTGAAACAGATAGGGTTTTTTTCTTTTCTTAAACTTTTTTATAAAAGACCATCAAAATATTTTTTTTTTATTTAGTCTGGAGACAGACTTTTTTTTTTTAAAGTTCAATTCTCAGTCTAAATTAGAAACTTGACTTTTGACCAAGATCCTTCATTTTTTTGCTTTTCCTGAGGATGTGGATACACAGCAACACATGCATATGCTGTGTGCACAAGTATGAAAAGCACCTTTCCTAATTTCCTAAAAGTGATCAGCAAGCTATTATTTGATTAGACAGTATAGTTTCCTGAGTTAAAAAGTAGTGATATCCATAACACTGACTAATTTTTAATTGCTGTATCATACTTCTTGAGGGTCTGAAAAGATTTTGAGGTCCTTTGTCAAAGAGGAAACGATGGGCAGGTGATAAGCAGAACCACTGTAACGTGCAGGAAAATTTAGGATTTTAGCATGGTATGTGTAAATCCCTGTGTCTTTACAATGAGCTGGAGAACTTGGCAGTTTATGTTGGAAGACTTTCTCTGGGAAGGGTGAAGGAGCAAGCCAGATGCTTGCATTCTGAAGATACAGACATCAACCACCAGCAAGGTGAGAAACTGTCTTGGCCGTAACTTCCTTGGGGATCTTAGGCTAGTCAGAAGGTGAATTACTCAAACAAAATTGAAACCATTTCTATCAGTGGTAATTCAGTCTCATAAAATGTATTTATTACGCAATTCATTCATTTGACATCGATAACAATATCATTTTATTATTCTACGTTTTTCCTGTGATCTCAGCTTTCTTGTTGTGCTTGCCCATCATTAATTAGCCTAGTCGGACTGTAATATATCAGTAACACACTTACTCCACTGTGCATGTGTTAGATACCGATTTTTGTGTAACTATGACACATACAGAGAACTGGTGCCTTTTATAGCATTACATTGGTCACGAACTCTGGGAGCACAGATAACCTCTGATAACAAATGTGCAATGCATAAAAAGTTTCCCTTTTGAGCTTCACGAGACTCTCTGGCAGCAGTTCTGGCTTTGTAATTGTGGTGCTAAGTGGAAGGTCCTTACTTTAATTAAGGAAGGTGTTGTCATAATGCGTGCTTCTGGATGGTGACTTTTGGATGCTCTACATTTCTAGGGATTTTGTATTCCCGCATTGTTCTTGATAAATGCAAGGGCTTTGTTTTCCAGTGGCAGCTGCTACGATTCATTCGTGTGCTGGGACTGGAGGGGGGGCAGGAGGTGGCTCTGGATATTCTCTCCCCTTGGCTGATGGGGAACTGACCTGGCCAGGAGCCAGTGGAACAAACTTTTCTGCTTCCACTGCTGCAAGGGAAGAATTAATAGTTTTGGCGTGTTCGTACAATCTTTGAATGCTGAACTCCATGCCATGTATGTTTTCACTCTGAAATGTCACTCTGGTTCTATCTGTTGCTTCTTCAGGAGATTAGCGTGGTTAGGGTAAAGAACATTATTGCTGCTACTAGGATTACCTTTATTGTGAACATTGTGTTAGGACTGAGACACCTTAACATTTAATTCTCAGTCCAAAAAACTGATACCCTCTGCAGTCATGTCATCAGTCACCCAAGTGAGTTACTTATCTGGACTTTACTGCTATTTATAATTATAAACACCATGTTACAGCCCCTAAATATGGGAACTTTTCCATCTTGTTGCAACCTCCTACACATTTTTCACTTCCATTAATAAATTGATTCATTCTAAGATGGCAGAAAATTGCATTGCTCCTCTTTTTACCTTTAACTCATATAGATTCATGCAAATTTGAAAGTGAAGCCCTTTGTTTATCCAGAAGTTGTCAGAGCAGTGGCAACTGCAGAGTAACCCTGAAGCTCTGCAGATGCCTCTCGTACCTTCCCCAGTTATCAAGTTATCATTCCTCCAGGTTCATTTCTTACATTTATGCAGGTTTGCCTTCTAACCCGGTTCTCTAAAGCATCCCAGCAATCCCTCTCAGCTTCACATCACCTGTACATTTAAGAAGTACATTATCTACTCTGTAATCCAAGATATTTCTAAACATAGTGAGTTCCAGAAAGGAGCATGTGGAACTCTCTTTGATTTATTCTTCTGTTTGGATAGAATATCACTCGCATTGCTGAAAAGTGTTTTCTGGCTTTGCATGTGTGCTGTTGGGAGTGTAATTTATATTATGATTCTCTAGCCTGATAGAAAGAAGCAGTGGCAAAATTCACTGAAGTCAACATCCCCTGCTCTTCACGAAATCTGCTACAATGGAGTAGGAAGACAAATGATTTGGCTTGACACAATTTAGCAATTCCATTCAGGTAACTGTTCATCTTTAAGTAGATTTCAGTGCCCAGGGAGTGTATGTTTGCTTTAAGAGTGCCTAGGAACTCAAGTTAAATTGAAAGGTCTAATTATTACCTTCTCCTTATTTTCCTCTTTTAACTTACACATTGTCATGAATATACATAAGTAACGGGATCCACTTTGCTACCAGCTATATACTTTCGAATATAAGTATCCATACTCATACATACACACTAAAAGGGTTAACAAGCAAGGAAACAAGTCTCTAAACGTCTGAAAACTGACTGATGTGGCTATGGATGGCCCCAGGAAGAATTTTTAAAAGTACTGGAACTGTTCAGAGATGTCTTCTATCTCACAGTGTGTTCAAAGGACAGTTCAGACATGACCTAACTCTGCTGGATGAATCTTAGGTGGAGGAATGCTTCCGTGGCTATTGCCAGCTACTTTAAACCCTTTGGTGTCACACATACCTACGGTCAATGTTCAGCAAAATAGTGAATTCATCTCAGTGTGCTCCATGCATCAGTGCTTTCAGGAGTTAGCATCTTGCTGCGCTTGGTAGTCCAAGTTGGTGAGCATTCTTGAAGTCTTGCATTCATTGTCATATCTAAAACCAATCTGAGCATATCTGGAGAGATGACATTTGTCTTGGAGTCAAGTATCTTTGACGTATCTTTACAAGATCTGCTCTGAGCACAGGAGAAATCAACTCTATAGAAATCATGTAGAGAGACAATGTCCTGCCTTATAGTCCTCCTGCATTCTGGCTGCATCATGATCTGAAAAGCTTTTCATAGAATCATAGAATGGTTTGGGTTGGAAGGGACCTTAAAGATCATGGAGTTCCAACCCCACTGCCATGGGCAGG
>JAOQGH010000001.1:149386931-149400654 GCA_025769975.1 Gallinago jamesoni
TTCAGGAACTTCCAATCCTCATCAGCTGTACTGTTACCTCAGTTCTTACAAGTGTGCTTCCCATCTTTTATAGCTACCCAAATAGCAATGGTTAAGTATGGCATCAGTGATCCGGACATCTGTGCTCTGTAGTTTTAGTTGGAAAATTTACAGAAGTCATGCATAGAAGTTTGAATATCATACGGCGATCAAACTAAGAACGGTTTTTGAATAAGGCTGAAAGACCTGCTGTAACTATGCTGGGGTTTCTTTCCTCATGCTGGGGTCAGTCAGCTGGGACTCAGCTGAAATTAATGGAACAAAGCTGTTATAAAATTGTTCAGGAATGGCTCCTAGAGCCATTGCAAAGACTTTAATAGGCTGGGAGAGAAGATTTGGGAATGGTGCAGACAGATAGTAACACTGAGATTGTACATGTGGCTCATTTAAAATCCATGTTTTAAATAAAGCTGAGCCTCATAAAAGCTTATCTGATACACCATTAAATGTGTCCTGACCTATTTCTTCTCTGAGCTTCTTGCTATGTAAAGTTAGCCATGTCAGGTATCCTGACGTCTACTTGAAGTTATGGGTTGCATGTCACAAAATCTGCCTTCCTTTTACAAGGACTTATTTGGTGCCAAATGGAAAATCTTCCATGAGATGCTGTAAGGACAACAAATTACTGGAGTCCACATGACGGGCTTTAGGTCCAGACGTGTTTGGCACTTCTTTTCCCCAGCACTTGTCAATCAGTAGATTATATGACACGAATATGTTTAGAAGAAAGATGAGGCACAGGACTTTATCCATGGTGAGTACTTCAAAGATTCTGTACCATCACATGACTTTTATTTATGTGAGACTGGTCATCTCAGTTTTAACCTTTGAACTTTGGGACATGCAGCCTTGCCTTGGTCACCTGGCTACTTCAGCCAGGAAAACCCAATCGTTTACTTTGAAGATTGGTCTTTCACATGTCTGTTCTGTGGTTAATCCTATTAGATGAAAAACAACAACCAAAAAAACCCTCATTGCACTTTATCCTTTATCCTTCTGGGAAAATGATAAGGATAGTAACATTACACTCAGAAGTCGGAGGACTCGTTTCCATGGGGAATTTGTAGGTCTTTGCCAATGGTAGCAAATTAGACTGAGGATGCCTGAGCAATGACATCAGGCACATCCCTGATGTGTCACATCCCTGGAGTCTAAAGGCAAGTTGGCAATTGAGTCGGGAGGAGGCAGGCTTGGCAAACTGCATCACGCCTATGCCAGCTTGTGCCGGTGGGCAGGGTGAGCTTTTGGCCTTGTGCTTCATAGCGTGATGGACGGGGGCAGAGCTAATGAAAGGGGCGATGAAAAGGGGACCTGGGGAAAGATCATCTGCAATGTGATGGTGCTATTTGTGCTATTTGTTTTGTGGTTTAATTGGAAAGACTGAAAGCAGCAGTTTTATGTGCTCCAAAGGGAATCTTTGCTCCCTATGGGTTTTTTTTTTGTGGGTTGGCTTTTTATTTTTTTCATTTTCCAAAGGGAATGACTGAAGGGTTTCTGGACAGTGAGTTTAGCATTTTGACCTTTAAGAAAATTAATCACTTCCAGATCTATCACTTCCAGATCTATCAGCCCTCAGTTTGGATCAAGATCAGATTTAGCCAAGTCTTGTACTGTGGCCAGATCAGTCTTAGGTGGCCAACTGTGTTTATTAACTTGTCATTCTGTTGGATGCTTGGTTCACTTTGAGCTCTTGGTCTTGTCTAAGTGCTGGGTTGAGATTATAGGCCCTCACGTGGTCTGTACCCTGTCTAAACCAGAAGTCAGGCATGAATTTGTATCAACAAAGAGGGAGATCGGTCAGGTGATTTGACAAATAAAGAGTTGGAAGAAAACAATGGTTTTGCATCAAGTTTGCATTAATGCATCAATCTATCAAAATTCTTAAAATCTTTCTTTCAGTGTATGTTAGTGGGATCCCATGAAAGGAGATGCAACAAAAATATATCTCTCTTAGTAGTTGCTTTGATATCACTGCAGTTAAGTATCTTGCAGGTGGTAGGGCATTTCCTTAGGACCACAGAAATTAGAGAATGGGAAGCCAGCTGTGTCGTCTAGTCCTGTCCCTGTCAGTGCCTGTATGGCATTTGCTGTGGTAGCTGTTGAGAACTTTTAAGACTACATTATGGCAGCAATCATTGTGTTTGTGTTGACACAGCTCTAAATAGGAGAGCGAAGAGGCTCTGCCAGTACAAACACATCAGGTAATCTGTTTAGCCCCTTTGTCCCTCTCAGTCCCAGTAAGCTTATACCCATATTGAAAGAATATCGTTAGCGTCAGATGTTTGTCCTCTCACCCTCTGCCTAGGGGAAGTGTGCAACCAACCACATATCTTCTTTTGAAACTAATTGCTTGCTTTCTACTTGCACACACCGTGCAATTGATAAAAGGATTTTCCAAGCCACTAGGACTGGTTAGAGCACCTTGAGCCTCAAGGAACCACAGGGACCGTCGGTAACACTTTCTGTCCAGTTCACTGTGGGGACGGATGGAGACTTGGATTGGAGACTTGCAATACATATACATCAGTGGGCTATGTTCACAGTCCAGGAGCTTCCCATTCCTCATTTGTAGTGCTAATGTTATGCTTATTGCAGACAATAAAATATAGCAGAAAAAAAAAAACAACCAGCTCTTCTCATGCTTATATTTATATCATTCAATCTTTGGCCAGAAACTTAATGGGGTGCATTTGTAAATACCAGCACATGAGAATACCCACAAAATTATGCAGATATGCTTATGCACATGTAAAACAGCACTTTTAAAAATTATTATTGTTATTTATACCAGAGTTGTTTTCAAATTAATATTAGGCCTGCAGGCTGAAATTAACTTTATCTCTGGAAGCTCTAGCACAAACTCAACATTTCAGCCTCATTAAAGCCCTATTTTGGGAGCTTAAATAGTATTAAATGTTGCAGGAGCCTCATGCTACATCTCTACAAGTGGAGTGGGTAGAGTTTGTTGACTGTGAAGTAATGCTTGTGTTAATAGTTACAGGTAGGATGACAGGGAATCCATGCCTGGAAAACCTGTGATCCTGTGATCTTGCTGATTTCGGTGCCCTCTCTGGCATCCTGTGAAAAATCTCACATGACATCTTTGAGGGCAGCTGGATCCCTTGACGGTCAGCTGCTCTCTTCGGAAAAGTTTTCTCCAAATATTCCCCTGACAGCAGAAATCCCCATCAAAATACTCATCAGAAGGGAGAGAGCAGCGGTGCTGTGGAAACAGCCTGAGGTATGTTTGTAGTGCCTTCATTAAAGATAAGCCCATTAACAACACTGCTAGGTCGGTAGCATCAAACCAATGTAGCGTTGCAGCATGGAGCTCAGCTTGAGCTGTTCTGTTCAGTTGTGGAGTAGGATTTGAAGCCCAGGTCGAACCCCATGATGCTGCAGGTGTGTGGCCAACTGTGCTTAGGATAATGAACTTGACTGATGAGGCTTTGAGCAACCTGGTCCAGTGGGAGGTGTCCCAGTCCATGCCAGGGGGGTTGGAACTAGATGATCTTTAAGGTCCCTTCCAACTCTAACCATTCTGTGATTGTGTGATCCTATGACTGAGCACATCCATGGGACAGAAACATGTATTGACTATCTCCCTGACATCCCAGTCCTTTGGGATCAAATCAGTCAGCAATATATAATTAAATAAGTCTTTTTGCAAGGGAAAGGCATCTGGTGTGAGGTTTAGGCAGGATGTGCATGGCAAATACCACAGAGGTGAGGGCTTATGAGTAATCTTGGAAAATGCCTGCTTCTGGGTAGGGCTGCATGTGTCAGCAGCAGTGTCCTTCTCACTTTCAGCAATCAGATGCTGCAACATCAGTTTTTCCCCAGGAGCATGATTCTTTTAGATATGGTCCTGAGGCTGTGCTTGATATACATAGCGTTTGTAGGCATGCTGCACGAAGCAGCTCCCTCAGCAAGAAGTAGGCAGGTCAGGGAGTTTGGGCTGCTGGTACGAGACTGTGTCTGAAGCCATATCTGAGACAGGAATGGTCTAGGTGTAGCACAAAACTCTTCTCAGGGCCCGCTTCTCTAACTGCTTGCAAAGTCTAGCTGTGGAGGAACCTCCCACCCTACTGTCACCGTGTCCCAAACAGTAATTGCAGGCTGCCTGGCCTGGCAGAGTGGTAGGCTTTGAAATGATGCCTACGATATGATAAATAAATTGCCTGCAGGAAGGGCAAGGAAAGGAGTGCTGAGAACGGTGGTGGAGACGATAACCATGATGGAGGTCACCTCATGCTTTTGGCAATGCCTGGGTGCCCCCCAGGCAGCAGAGAAGTAACCACAAAAGCCCAGCTGCATCGTACCCACAACTCTCATTCCCTGGGTAGACTCTCCTTTTCCAGACAAGTGAGCACAACCACCTTGTCCTCAGCAGCCCAAAGTGCCATCAGTGGTGAATCAGAAGAGGTGACAAACCTCTTGGTCACAGGAGGCAGCCCAGTTTGCCTAGAGGCCTTCAGGGTGGGCTGGGGGGAAGAGGTAGTGGCTGGTTTTCTCTTTGCTTTGGTCACTGGAGAGGAAGGATGCTCTGCCTGCACCCTCCTGGGGACCAGGCAGTGAGAGAGTCCATGAGCAGGGCTGGACTTCCAGCTGCTGAAGTAATTCCTTGAAGGTTTATCTTCTTACCATTTTTCTTTTGGCTGCCAGAAGCCACAAGCATGTTGTTCAGCCCCTTCTATGAGACAAGAAGTCAATGTCCCACGCGAAGGTGGACACGTGAAGTTTTACTCCCTTTAACTTGGCTCCTTCCTCCATCGGTGCCTGCCAAGCTCCCCTCCCGCTCTCTCCTGTATTTGTTCAGTGGGTTGCTTTACAAAGCTCCCGTAGAAAGTCTTGCTGCATTCAGGGAACTGAATGGGCTAAAATACTAAAGAAAATTATCCCGTTCTGCCCCTGTAGAGTTGGTTTCCTGCCCACTCTGTTTCCTGCATCATCTCTCTGTGGGGTGGCAGGAGCTGGAGGGAGCAACCTGGCCCTGCAGGTGGCACCTCACTGTCTCATTGCTGTAGCTGCAAAGGCCCAGCACAGCCTCTGTCACCTTTGGGTGGCACACGGGAGCACGTCTGGAGACAGGTCATCTCCCAGTGCCTCCTGGGGTGAGGGAAGGAACCGCAGCTCACCAGGGCAGAGACACCCCAAACCTGTGCGAGGGAGTGAGGAGAGCAGCTATGTCTGTAGGGACACATGGCAGATTTTCTTTTGTTGCTGCTTATTATGGAAAATTGGAAAGTGGGCTGTCCCAGGGGTATTTTTGACCATGAAGGCCTTCTCGCTCACCAGTAACCTAATCCCCACAGAGGCAGGGGGATCCTAAACACTGATGTGCAGAGGGCAATGTCTGGTGCTTTTCTCTGCATCAGCCCTTTTAACTCATGTAACAGCTCACTGTGGACGCTGGAAACCACAAGCATAACACCCTGTGCCGGTGGATGTGTAAAACGAACAGAATAAAAATAGAGAAAGGTAAAGTGTGTTTCTGAAACTTCAGGAGGTTTAATTTCCCCACTCTCATACCTTAGCAATATCTTTCTGTGTGTAATGTCCCTGGTACCTTGGAAGAATAGCTACACATTAAAAGAAGCCTTTGTTTTCAATTTAATGGAAACATATCTCACAGTAATTTTATTTATTTCATACTTGCCAATCCCCCATCCTCCCCTTCTCTCTCCGGAATAAAAAAACCTCCCATCTTACAGAAAGGCAGCATCCTTTTTTCCCTTGGTTGCAGAGCTCATTTCTTCACTGTAACTGGATGTTAACACCTCTGACACCGTGACAGATACCAGAGGCGACGCTCTGGCACCATCCCAACAGATCAGTAGTAGAGGCAACGGCAGGGCTGTAACGTGTGCTCCTGACTTCAGGTTTCAGTTTCCTGGGGAAGGACCATGCCAGGGTATTATTTCCTCTTTCCTCGGAGGTGTGGGGAGCAGAATCAGGGGAGCGCTGGCCTGACAGTGCCTGGCCACGAGCAGTGTCCAGCTTCAGCTGTAACTCCTGGTGCTGCAGGCATTAAACATGCTGCAGAGTTAAAGATCCAGATGAGTTTGGGGGTGCTTGGAGTGAGACATCTTCACCTGAGTTCAGAAAGCTCACTGTGTGTTTTTAAATAGGTGTATGTCAAAGGCTTTGTGAGGTGTTTTTTTACAGAAATGGGTGTACGTGAGTATGCGTGTAGAGTCCATGTACACACATATGGATATTCATATTTCGACCTAAACTTAATTTCTCTTCAGTGTTACATGTAGTCAGGAGTGTTGAATGAGATAATGGGGCTGGTCCAGGAAGGTGATACATCTTAAGTGCATTAGGGCAAGGGAACAGGTTATTCCTCACACTTTCAGGATCCTTCTATACAGTAAAGTCAAAGGAATTTAGGAAGAATTGCTGAGGGAGGCTGGGTAGCTCCAGGATACAAGAATAACAACTACTTATGAAGAGTTGCAGCCTTTGATAGAAATAAATGCTCTCAGGCTCTTTTAAAATAAGAAATAATCTTAAATATCATAGAATCATAGAATCGTTTGAGTTGGAAGGGACCTTAAAGATCGTGGAGTTCCAACTCCCCCGCCATGGGCAGGGACACCTCTAGAGCAGGTTGCTCAAAGCCCCATCCGGCCTGACCTTGATCACTTCCAGGGATGGGGCAGCCACAGTTTCTCTGGGCAACCTGTTCCAGTGTCTCACCATCTTCACACTAAAGTATTTCTTCCTAATATCTAATCTAAATATCCCCTCTTTCAATTTAAAACCATTACCACTCATCCTATTGCTACACACCCTGATAAAGAGTCCTACCCCATCTCTCCTGTAGGTCCCCTTCAGGAAGAAGACCTCTTATGAAGACCTCTAAATGCTTCTGCAGCTTATTAAACAGCTGCTTTCCCGACCACATTCAGCTGAAAGAGAGGTGATGGACAATTACATCAAATCTACATCAGATCCAAAGGAGTTTGCTGCTGGGGACCAAGGTCAACCATAAGCTCTTGAGCACGGCATTCATTACTTCATGCTGAGAGCTACCCATGCCCGAGCGATATGCCAGATCTCTGCTGCTGTGAACTTTGTTGAATTAGAATTTGGGATGCTGGCATAGTGAAATGAAATAACTGAATTAGGAGGCCTAGTTCATATAGTGAACTTTATTCTAGCAGGATTGTGTTTCTGTTCCAGCACAAATGTGTCCCATTGCACTAGGCGGCTTTGAATCAGAGACGTTACGGTAGGTGTATAATAAAGTCTGTAATTCAAAGGATTAATCGCCTCCCTATTCTCCTTCCCTGTGTCTGAAGAAGGAGATGAAATCCCTGTCCAGATGGGACATCTGCAACTGCATGGGATCAAAGGACATCCAGCCATGGAAAGATCACTCTGCTAGCGCTTTACAGGCAAACAGACATGGTCCCCACTCTGGAAAACTCAACACCACTCACTGTCCTTTTGAACTAGAAATGCTGTAATAGCCACAACAACTAATTAGGCACTTGGTCAGAGGCCAAAATGCATTTCAAAAGTCTTTAAAGCAGGGAGAGGACAAGATTAAAAAAGCTCCTATTTCTGTAAAAGAAGTCTTTGCTCAGGTAAAACTCTGCCAGTGGACTTTTCTAGCCAAGAAGCGAGAAGAGTGTCCTGGAAACACAGCAGGGTAGGGAGAAGGATGGGACAAAAAGGGGTAAGAGGTGACTTCTCAACATCTGCATTGCTGTCCATGTACAACGTGAATACACTAGATCTGTGTGCTCCTGAAGCTGGCTTTAGAAGGGATGGCTGCATCACCCCAGTAGAGAACGAGCCCTCAAAACGCAGACTTCATTCCTGGCTGTGTGAGTACCCCACTGAATTGATTTATATGAGTCAGCTGTGAGACTCTTGGCAGGGTGGTAGCCTCCAAGCCAGCAAAGAAGGGTGCATGAAAATGAGTTTCTTTTCTTCCTCCTTCCACCACAAAACTGCTTCCAGCGAGTGGGAGCTGCCATCTGGCTCTACCAAGGGTGCCTACTTCTTGATATGGAGGTGGGTGAGCAGGTGGGTGCTACGCCACCAAGGTCCTTGTGAGCCCTGGCTTGCTGGTGGTCCCACTCCTGGAGAGCTTCTGGGAACCAGCTCAGGTGCCCGTGCAGGTTGTGCCCTTCAACCCCGTGGAAGTCTGAGGAGATCAGAACTTGGATTGAGTGATCGACATTGTAAGCTTGACTCACAAGTGTCTTGGGGCTCATTGGAAACAAAGCCTGAGCTGATCAGGCCTTGAAGACAGCAGAACAGAAATAACTGGTCTGGCTCCGGGTGGCATGGCTGGAGACCAGGACTAGGAAAGCTCACTTCACCCTCTGCTGTGTTTGGGCAGCTCCTTGCTTGGCACACACCACAAAGTTTGTGTTAGCCAGCTCAAACCTTGTCCAGGTGTCACCCTGCGCAAACTTGCCTTGTCTCCTGAGGGGTGACCGAGGAAGGATTTTCTGAGTGCTTTTTTCTAATTTATTTTGGCTCTGCCAAAAGGCTGGACACTTTCTGTTTAGCTCCCATCATTGCTCCTCCAGACTAATAACCAGAGCAGGTTCTCCCTGCATGTGCTGGGTACTGTTTGGCTTAACCCCATGTGCTCAGCCAAGGCCAGCTCTGGCAGCAAGGGAACAGTCTGCAGGGTCTTGACTTCATCCTTTGTATCACCAACAGGGACGCAAAGAGAGACAGCCCCTGGCCTTTGCTTCTCTTTTGTCCCACCTTCGGCAATGCTGCAGAGCCCAAATTATATCAAAAGGACCTTTCTGGAGACAGGGGAAACCAGTCATCTATTTAAATGTTAATTATTTAGTGTTAAATTTACTTAAATAGGTTTCAGATAAATTGGTAAGAACAGGTAGTCACAACGAAAAAATGAATACCACATTTGTGTTCAGAGATCGGAGCAACGGAACATGCACAGAAGCTCTCTTATTAAACAATCATCCCCCCAGTGTTATAATTAGTATTTTATATATTATATAAAATGTTATACATACATATCATTATTTTTGTCATAGTAGTTTCCGTTTTTTCCTCCTCTGGATCAGGCAGGCTGCTGCTATCATGCTAGCTTTATGATTTCTAACTTGGCTTCTGCGATGAAAAGGGAAACCGGTCCTCACTTTGCAAACATGCGGTCATGCTTCTTAAATGAGCCGGTGTGGTGTTTAGAGTACCAAGTAATTCAAGTTGCTGATCACAAACTGTCCAAGTCATTTTTCTTTCAGGATATTGCCTTGCGCTGAACCTGAAGATTGACTTACAACTTGGTGGACCACCCAGGATATCTGTTACTGTTAGGAGGAGTGATTAGCAAACACTGGCAAGGCATTCTCCTAAATAATAGGTCACAATTGCTCACCGGTGAATTTAAACAAAAAGGTAAGTATTGCACACGGCAAGCTTAGCTGTATGCATGTTTCTCCTCTGCTGTTTATTACATATTGCTTAGTAGCAAACAGGAATTTTGGTATTTTGTGAGCTACAATTTAAAACCAACAAATTAAAGATCCTTAGTAAAGGAGCTTCTGAGCATAGAAGCAGGTCCTATTCAGAGCAGCATAGCCAGATGTTAAATTAAAAGTGCAGAAATAAACCTTTAAAATACTGTGAGTTAAGTAGTATGTTGGTAGAAATTGTCCTCTTCAACTGAGGCACATTCAGTGCCTCAACTTTTGAGTTGCTTCAAGCATTTAAAAACAAACATTTGAGTTGCGTCAAACATTAAAAAAAAAATAAATAAATTGAAAGTGGTTTTTATAAGGGGATTTTATGCTAGTTGGTTACTTCCAGTTGACTCAAATGACTTTGGCTATTGCTGTCCTGGTCCCAGATAGCAGCTGGCTGGAAAGACCTGTGCTACAGCCCTTGAGAGAGTCATGCCACCGTTGCTTTTTGAAGATGCATTTTATCACCAAAGACTAAGGCAATGAGTAACTAGTCCCAAATTCCCCCATTGCTCGAGCAGCAGAGAAATGTTGTTGTAGTCAGAACATACAAAGCAGTGGTAAGGTTTTATACAGGAGAAGAGTATCAGATGCCACAGACAATGCTCTTAGATGAGTTTCTTGCATCCGCAGGTGTGCTACAGCACATCCAACCTGTTAGGTGGTAGCCTTTAGAAAAGAGCATTTAGCAGTTTGGGGAGGGGGGCTTGAAATGATGGAATAGCTTGAGTGTGCATGGGGGAGCTGACAAGAGGGAGCGGAGGCAACCTTACCCTCATTAACAACACAGTAAACCACAGAGAGAGAATGTCCTTTCTCATGTTTCCTGCACAGATGCTGGAGATAATTCTGAGTCTATAAAACTGTGCTGGATATAGCTCCTTTTGCAGTATCTCATTCCAGGTTTACAGAGCGAGTACATTCTTGTCTGGTCTTCAGACTGATGCAGCTTGCAAAAAAACAACATGCCGAAGTGGAGTTTCCTTCCATGTGGTCCTCTGTCAGCATGGATGTATGCACCAGTGGGGGACATATCAACTTTCCTGTTTAGAAATATTTTTGAAATACAGAGGGGGCATGGGGGGGGGGAACTAGAGTAGTTTATTTGTCTACCTATGCTATTAATTCTCTTTAAATAAGCATTTTCCCTGTAGTCTCACTAAGAAGAACAGTTTAACTTAGAAGAAACTCAACACTCATTGTTCCCTGTGAAAATTGTTGGCTCAGAAGGGGTTGGAGTGACTTCTTGCCCTGTAAGTCTCAGTCTAGCAAGGCATCAAGTGATGCCGTAAGGTGACAAGTAATCCCAGCTCACACTCAAACACATTTACAGTTGTCATTCAGCAAAGTACTTACATATATTTTTCAATTTAATCTTATTGGATTTAATGGGATTTGGAATGTCCCTAATGACTGTGCTACAGCCGAGTGATCTTCTGACTTGGAGCTTAAACCAGAGGCTGTACAAAAGAAACCACCTGTGCAAGCCTCCTCTTACCCTTGGACCTGCATCTGCAATCTACTGCTCATCCCAGACCTCAGTAAAATGTAGACTCAATCTCCTTGGGGGTCTTGAAGAGCAACCAAATATCTGCCAGGAATGGTTTAGGTATAGTTGCTCCTGACTTGGGCTGGAAGAACAGCCTTCTACAAGCAATTGCAACCCAATTTTCTGAGACTTTTGTGAAATTATGCTACATGATGATTGGACTATTACATGGATGGCAAGTACAGTTTCTAGTTAGTGGTCAGAATTAAAAACAATGATATTCATCATCCTGTAGCTCTTCAATCTTTCTAAGTTTGCTCATATATCATCCCCAAGAAGAGAAATAGGAGGAAAGAGAATGTTTTCCCGTTGGGAAGAGAATCCTTTTTCAACTTAATGATTGAGAGGTCTGAGAGGACATACTTTACACCCCATTTTCCTTGTTACTTCTCCCAAGGGTTGATACAGACAGAAAAAAGTCTAAATCACAAATGGCAATTGTAAGCCTCATTTGGGCAGCTAAGTCCAAAATGTGTATCTTGTGAATTCTACCCTAAACTGCTACTTGGCTCTCGCAAAATCTACCCTGTAGCTCTGTTTCCAGGGTAAAAATCTCCATCTTGTCAGCTGCTGGGCATAGTTACAATTAGTCAAAGCCAAGTGCTGTTGTCCAAGCAAAAGACCTTGGTGCATCCCAAAAGATGTTTTCTCCATCTATTTCACCTTGGAAGGGGAGGACCTAAGTTTAAGTCTACCCCTTGCCTCATGTCATACTTTGCTGCTGATGTCCCGGTTGAATGCATGCTATGGCACCCTTCTCTAGGTAATAAGGGATGGCTTAAGCCCTCTTTATATACTGGGGGTTCAGTTACAACAGGAGGGACTGTGAAAAACTGACTTAAAAATAACCATCAGCCTGTAAGCTGGACTGCCATTTTGGGAGGTAAGAGTGGCATAGAGAGAGTTGCACCTATAAATCATGTAACTGTGGATAAAAAGGGGATTTCAGTGTCCCAACTCTTGTGATTTTGCCCATGATATATAGCTTTATTTTGGAGAGTCAGGCATATATCTTCTCTTAACCTTTAGTATCTTGGCTCCTACTATAATCAGCAGAGATCTGATTGATGCAGTCAAGGGAGCCTGGAGGGTGATTCAGATGCCCTACCAGCATGGATGGTCTTCAGTTCCCTTAATGTTGGCTACTCCTGCCATTTGATACTCCAGGGCAGATGAGACATCTGCACGGGGCTGGCAGACATGACGCAAGACAGAGGAAGCCCGTGTCCTTTTTGGTGCAGCAACAGGATGCCAACCGGGATACTCCACAACACCTAAAATAGCATTAGACACCTGCTTTTAGGCAACTGAGTCCTGGTTTGAGAGAGATTAATCATTTCTAGATTCATTGACTATACAGAATATATCTCTGGGGCCAGAGTGAATCAAACCCATGTTGAAGCCTGAATTTATGTGTTCTCACCCAGAACTGAATCCTCTCCTCCAGCAAGACTTAAGTGGCCTAAATATGTATATCTAGTACGATCTCCAGTACCCCACTCAGACTCCAGTTGCTGCTGCAGGAGGGTGAGGGTCTCCCAACATCCCAACAGAGCCGTGTCTTCTCTATCATTGCCACACAATTTCTCTGGACACACTGAGGTGTCTCAGAGGACTTTGGGCTGCCTCCTGCCTGTAGCATTTGAAGATGGCTTGGAGGATGCTGTCAGTGCCAGGGACACTCTGATGTTTCTGGGAAGCTGAGCCAAAGTCTGCACTGATGTTCACAAGACTTTTGCCACATCTGCTGGCAGTGGTGGCTAAAGTAAAGAAATTAATGGGGATCATCCCAAGGCACAGAAGGAGAGAGTGAATGCCTTTACATACTTGTTTATAGCGTGTTCTCTAACTTTGCAAAGAGATTCACTTGGCAAATACACAGAATTGTCTTTGCATGTAAGTACTCTTCAATACTCTTGCTTGTGAAGGCGTCTTTCCATTGTGAGACAGCAATTCACATAGTTCCGATCTCTTATTTTATCTCTGTGAGCAGGTGTAAGGATTACAACCCCCCTTCCAACAAGCCCCTAATGCCACATTGCTGTTACGTGTCAGGCGAGGAGCACTGGGGATAAAAGGAAACCTCGGTGCCGAGATGATGAAAGTTTTCCATTGTCAGCTCCAGAGACAACCACATGAATGATACAGGAGAGCAAAGATGACATCACACCTCAGACGGGTTTGGGTAAACCTGTTATTTGAGATCCCTGAACCCCATCTCAGCTGTTTCAAAAATGGAAGCCTTAAATTAACAGTTTGCACAGGGACAGGCAATAAACATCTAGAGCATTTTTATATTTGTGGATAAATGTGAATTTACCTTCTCTCTCACTAAAACAATCATTTAACTTAAGGGGATAAATTCTCCTCCTCTTATCCAGCTTTCAAACTCAACTCATGCTGTATAAGCCAAAGGATGCCCTGCCATCAAGATTCAGAAGCACCATTTAAAAAAAAAAGGAAGCAACAAAAGCAGTTCTAGTGGAAACCAGGAGGCTAAAAGCACAGAAACACCCTGCATATATGTGTGCTTTCTGGGACAGAAAATTGTCTTTCCCTGGTATACTTGATTCAGTTGAACCAATTCCAAAGGTGAGAAAGAAAGAAGTAGCAACTCCTTTAGAGAAAAAAAACCCAACAAAAACAAACACACACAACACCCCCCACC
>JAOQGH010000001.1:149401134-149448134 GCA_025769975.1 Gallinago jamesoni
TTAGAGAAAAAAAACCCAACAAAAACAAACACCCACAACACCCCCCACCCTCCCCCCCCCCCCCCCCAACAACAACAACAACAAACCAAAACAAACCTTTACTGGGTGTTTCAGGAACTTCTATAGTAAGATTCTTGTAAGGGGCTCCCTTCCCTTTAGGTTTGTAGAAAGGAGATGGGGACAGTAGGGTTTATGCATAGAGGGTGTGAGGATATGGATGGCTCCAGACCCCCCAGGCACGACTCCAGACCATCCCCATTCCCTGTTTCTCTCAGCTGCTCTCCAACACTGAACTATGCGTGTTCAGCACATACTTGACTTCCAGTGGGATGAGCCTGCTCCCAGTGTTAATAAATTGAATCTTTGTTATGGTGCTTAAATATAGGTTTAAGAAATGAGAGCCCCCTATATTGCCCTGAGGTCAGTCGAGGTGGTCCCTTGAAGAGCATCCAGTTCCTCCTGTCACTGTGGGTTACCAACAAATGCCTAAAAAAAAGCCCTGCTGGGGCGGGGGGTTGGGTGTGTGGAGGTGAGGGGGGCACGACCAGCCACTTCTGTTAACAACCTGTGAACCTGGCACAGAATCAGCAAGGTGCTCTTGCATGAACGTCACCATGCTCTTGTGTCCTCCCCAGCACCTGCATGACATTGCAGTATCTGGTCAGCAAGGACTAGAAAAAAAAAAAAGTGTCACAAGTGCCTTTGCAGTAGATGAGTATGAGCACATGGCAGGAGGACCAACAGTTGGATGAGAATTAGCATCCATCAGCAACAGGCAGGCACAGCAGGCTGCTTGCCGCCTCCCAAAACTCTTAGGTGCTGGAGGAAGCCTCAGCTTCCAGCAGTGGAGGAGCTTTACTGATAGGGACATGCAGGATCCAGCACTGACCATGTTCAAATCTGAGTGATGAATCAGTGATGCCTGCAAACACCTCACTCGGCGTGGGGACAACAGAAGACTGCCTTAACTCATGCAGACACCGGACATACCCACAGTAATTAATATTATAGAAATAATGTATTTAAAAGCCTGTGTTACCACACAGAGTTAAGCAAGTCACAATTAAACATTTTGCAAAAAGTTGAGCCATATTAATTACAAGAACAAGAAATCCAGTTCACAGGAGACAATGATGACTGTCTGGGGTGACTGAAATGTTACATCAAGGACCTGGGCCAAAGAAGACATGTTATTAGAAATGAGCCTAATGCTGCAAAGCTCAGATCTTGTTTAGTTATTTAAGTCTTTGTAGGTGGCAGATGGGGCAGGGAAAACCTCCTCTGCTCACATGGTACTACCACTAAACACGTTCTTTAGAAGAGCTACGTTGAAGACCAGGTGATAATTAAAACCAAAATAAGACTGTTATACTTCTGAATGAATTTAATAACTCACGCATGGGTAACTGCATTAGGAAAGCATTTAGCATATAGCGTCCACAATAACTGTTTCCATATGAAACAGCTGGAGAGGGCTCCCTGCTGTCTTCACAATATATTTCAGTATTTAACCAGAAAGAGAAATAACATAAAAGCACCCACGCAGCGGCGCAGTGTTCTCATGGAACATGTGTTTTCCCCACAGAAAGGCGTCACTCAGAGCAGTGTCTCTAGAGCAGGTCACCTCCATCCAGGCAGGCGTGAGCATCCCTCTCCACCACCCAACCCCACGTGGGTGGTGGACAGGCAGGGTGCCTGCCAGCGGCAACAAGCTTGCAGACAGTCAGGCTGGAACTCTGGGACAGAGGAGGGGATGAGCAAGGGACACAAAAAGAGGGCTGTAACACCAGATGTAATTGCCTGGGATTGCTACTGCGGTCGCACTGGATTAGCCCGTGCTCCATAGAAGGATACTATTACTCCTGACATACATTTCACTTGATCATAATTTCCGACACAGCATGGCCACCCCTCCTCTAATGTTCTGTCTGCGCTGAAATTCTGAAATCACAGTCCTTGAACAGCTTCTAAAATAGTTGTCTTTTTTCCCTAAATAGGCTCAAACACAGAGACACCCCCCCCCCCCCGCCCTGGTATCGCTGCATCCTTGGAGGGGAGCAGGTCAACAGAGCATCTGTGGGGCTTAAAATGCACAAAGCAACCCTTGTCTTTTTGGTGGTGCTGATGGGGAACAGTTTTAACCTTGCTGCAACAGTCATCCCAGAATATCTTTTCCGAACAGCCTTAGAAAAGGTGCCAGGCAAATCTTCCATAGCTTTAAGTATTACTGGTACTTTCCAGATAACGTAATTCTGCTTTCTCTGGGCCGTTCCTAACATATTACATGCACGCTGCATGACTGCGGAGGCAGCAGGACAACAAAAGGTCTGCCAAGAGCTCCTGGGACTCCTCGTCTCTCACCTTCACAGAACACACTGATAAGGTAGATGAAGCTGAGGAAACTTGCCAAGATCCAAGTGTCCCTCTGATAAAAAAAAAAAATAAAAATGAATGCCAAAACTCTTCCTTCAAACAGTCAAACTTTGCTTTATGTCTCCAAAAGGCAGCAAAGCCCAATCTGTGCTTCTGCAAACCAAAATCAGGAACTGCTTTTGATGTCCTAAAGGAATCATGAGGGATACATTGCCAGTGGCAACTTCATCAGTGAGCTTAGGAGGGCTTAATGATGATTTCTGATTGCCACATGAAGAAAGCTGTTTCTTAAATAGCCAGATTGCAATGCTCTTATAGAGCAAAATCAGGATCCTAATTCCTACTTAAAAGACAGCCAGCAGAGGTTTCCCTGTGAAGCAGGTGCACAGCAAGACACAGCAGGTAAGTCAGTACTGAATTTACAGCCCTCTTATAGCTCTGGACAGCAGTTACGAAGATGTGATGATAGATGTAGAACCTTGATATTAGTAGCAACTCAGGATTAAACTCTGCAGATCTTGGTTACACAAACCTGCTGAGCTTTGAAGCACGTTGCATACTCAAGCACACAAATGATTAAATCCAGGTGAAAACATCCCTTTCACACCCAAACTCATTCAACAAATGCAAACAAACAAAGCCAGGCACAAGAGCCTCCATACAGCTAAATCTGAGGAAATGAATCATAGAATCCTAGAATTGTTTAGCCTGGAGAAGTCATTTAAGATCATTAACACTGACAACTCCACCACTAAACCATGTCTTTAAGCACATTCTACCTGTCTTTTAAATGCCTCCAGGGATGATGACTAAACCGCTTCTCTGGGCATTTTGTTCCAATGCTTGACAGCCTTTTCAGTGAAGAAGTTTTTCCTAATATCCAATCTAAAACTACCCTGGTGCAACTTGTTGCCCCTTTTGTTCTATCACTTGTTACATGGGAGAAGAGACCACAGGATCATAGAATGGTTTGGTTTGGAAGGGACCTTAAGGATCATCGAATTCCAACCCTCTGCCATGGGCAGGAACACCTCCCACTAGACATCGACCCCCACCTCATTGTGACCTCCTTTCAGGTAGTTGTAGAGAGTGATAAGGTCTTCCCTCAGCCTCCTTTTCTCCAGGCTGAACAACCCCAGTTCCCTCAACTGCTCCTCATAAGACTTGTGCTCCAGATCCTTCCAGTCCCTGTCTTCCACCTCAGGGAGCCGTGTACCTTAAGAACAACTGGTCTTACTATTGAAAAGACTCAGGCAAAGGTGGCATTAAGTACCTCAGCCTTTTTGTCATCCTTTATCACCATGTTTCCCTCCACACTCCACAGAGGATGGAGATTCTCCTTAGACCTCCTTCTGTTGCTAAAGTATTTGTAGAAAAAAAGAATAGTTATCTTTTACTGCAGTAGACAGTAGACTTCAGTAGACTGCAGGCTTCTAATTTTCTCACCACATAACCTCATGACATCCTTGTAGTCCTCCTGAGTTGCCTGCTCCTTCTTCCAAAGGTCATAATTTCTCTTTTTTCCCCAAGTTCCCGCCAAATGATGAAATATTATATTTCATGCAGTCCAAGACAAAAATCCCACCAACTCCAATGACATAGAAATTTACCTTACGGTCACCATCTGACATTTTAACTATAGTATCAATAATGTCATCAAGAGTCTGTTGGCTAATTCAGGCATGGAACTGCTTTGATTTGTGTTAGATTTTTGATTTGCATGCACAATAAGGACTTGAAAATGGACTTTGTATTGCCCTCTGATTTGTACATTTAAGCTCATATGAGGCCATGTTTGTTAAAACCCACCTGTTTTAGTGGTGGACACTAGTGTAGTGTAGGTAGTGGCAGTGTTAGGTTTACGGTTGGATGATCTTAAAGGTCCTTTCCAACCTAAATGATTCCATGATTCTAAGGTGGCTGCCAAGTCAATAGAGACTCTTCTGATGTTTTTAATAAGGTCAAGTTACTTCTAATAATAGTCTGCAAAGATTCATTTCTAAATACTTAATTCCTGTTGCAAAACTAATTGCTTAATCGTAAGATTGCTTAAGCTACTCATCAGTCATTCATTTGAAATTAGTTTAAATCCATTTTTAACTTCCTTCTAGAGAAGCACCAGATTTTTCACAAGTGGAAGAGAAGCAAGGAGACTCTTCAGTTGGATACCATTAATCAGATCTTGTATTCTTGTTATTCAGCCATTTAATCACTCCTCAACATGACGGAACTCTCCCTGCCTTCAGCAGCTCTACCAGAACAAGAACTTGAAGAATTTAATCCTAGGCAAATACTATTACAACAGAGGAATAACTTAGTGATCATCAGAAAAAAAAAAAAAAAGGCCTTTAAAAAAGTCCTGCCAGTTTTATCTGTTTGGTGTTAACTGGAGTCAACCAAAGCCCGTGGCACTGCGAGTGGTGTGCTCGTCCTTATCACAGGTGGCTTCAGTTGGACCTTTGTTTGTGTGTATAGTAACCAGCCCCAAACAGATCGAGTAAAGGGAGCTGTAAAACTTCCAGTTCGGTAAATTAAGACCATCACAATCCTTGCTCTATAAAAAGCCCCACAGAATTAGTTCAAGATCTCCTTCCTTGCCATAAGGAAAAAATAGCAGATGGCACCGAGTCCTCCTCTGAGCAATGAGCTGAGAAATGGCAGAGGGACTACAGAAGGTAAGACAACACCCTGTGGCAGGGCAGAGCACTCCTCGTGAAGAGGTAGAATTCTTCCCAGGCTTTGACAAAGTTCAGGCGAAAGTTCAACTTTAACAAATTTCTTTCCCCAGGGAGCAGGGGATCTCCAAACAGGCAGGGTGAATAAGCAGATGAGAAAGAGGTGGCACCAAGGGAAAAACCTGTCCCTATTGAAAACAGTGCCATCCAAATGCAGAGGAGGCATAGCAAGGGACTAAGGTTAACAAGGAAATTCAAACTAAAACAATCCCTTCAAGGCAAACAGCACCAGACTTTGAAAGATTAACTACAGAAGGCTTAGAGACATCCCCATAACCCATTGCTGACAGGAGAAGAAGTGTATGGCTTTATTATAAAGCAGGAGTTAATCAGCTGCAAGAAATCCCATGGGTGTGTTGTATTGTCTCTGCTGTCAGTACGTGAACGTGAGAGCAAAGGACCTGGTTCACCAGTGACTTCCCACAGTCAAACGCACTTTCACATCCAGCTGTGACAGATGCTGCACCTCCCCGATCCCTCCACTGCCTTCCCTCTGCAGTTGTACCTCTCTAACCAATCTTCTCATGCAAGTGTATGGTATCTAAATGACCGGTGTTCATTTACATAACGAATCTTTGCTCATTATAGGATAGGAGAGACACACAGAAGCTGGACAAAAACCTTTAGAAAAGGAAATTACTAGAAAAATCAAACTGTGTTACTTTTGGCACTACAGAGCACATATTTAAATAATGTTCCAGTGCTCTTCACTTAAAGGGAGATCCTACTCAGACTACCCAAAGCTAAGATTTTACTCACCTGTCTCCTTGCTTTTCCCGCAAGGCAGGAAGAATGTTTGCTCAACAGATCAGAGAATCAGAACAGTTTGGGTTAGAAGGGACCTTAAAGATCATCTAATTCCAAGCCCACTGCCATGGGCAGGGACACCTCCCACCATACCAGGTTGCTCAAAGACCCCAATCCATTCTTCACCCATCTTGTATTGCTGTGACCCAGATACAGGACCTTGCACTTGGCCTGGCTGAACTTCATAAGGTTCATATGAATCCACCTCTCAAGATCACATAGATGGATACAGAAAGTACAGAACACATCTATCCTCACATAAACAAGGCTCTCTTTAGCCAAATCCAGAGCAGCTTAAGTCACAAAGGATGGTTAGATGATAGAAATAAACAATTTTAAGTCCCATTCCTCATCATCTTAGCTCTTGCAATGAGCCCAAGTGATGCAGCACTGGTTTCCACCACAGTTTTGCTACAACCAGGCATTAAAGCATCACGCATGGCTAATGGCAGTCAGGTGGGCACAGCCTGGTGTCCCTCTTCTCAGCATATAATCTTGGGAGCATTTCTTCATTCTTCCATGCTCTTGACCATGAAGATCCCTTATGTGGTAGCATAATTTAAAATAATTACTTAAATAATCTGTCAACGCTCTGCTTTGCTCGCTTCTTTGAGATGGGGCTTTCAGAATGAGATGGTCTAGTGGGATGTGTCCCTATCCTCGACAGGGGTTTGAAACTTTATCTTTAAGGTCCCTTCCAACCCAAACCATTCTATGATTCTATGTGTGTCATCTTGTTGTATGGGCAAATAAGGTTAAGCCTAATTAATTTAACATGCAACATTAAATCAATTAAAGAAAAAGAAAAGAATGCTTTTGCCAAGCATTGAACAGGTTGCCCAGGGAAGTGGTTGAGTCACCATCTCTGTCACCTAAGCTAGGTGAGCAAAAGAAAGCCCTGTACTAAGGAGAAAGGATTTCTCATTGTAAAAATAATGACAAGTGGATTTGGTCTGCAGATTATGTTCTCTGTTGCTCTACACCTTCAGTTGCCACTAATCAAGAAGGCCACCAGTATTACCTTTGGATATTAGTGACTTCAAGCTGGGGATTCATCCCACAGCCATAAGAAATAGGAGAAAACACCCAAACTATTGAAGATGCTAACCTGGAACAAATTTCACCTTTCAGTTGTTTGAACTTCAGCAAACAGCAGAGGCCCTGTCAACACTGTGCTACAGACAGCTGGCTGCTGACAGCAACTGGGAAGTCCCTGTAATTTAGAGAATGCAAACATGCTTTTCACATCCAGAAAGGTCCGGCAGATGCCTACAGCAATAAGGAGGAGAAACTGTTCTAGAACCGTGAGTCCACCATTCTTCATCAATTACCAGGCCACCCACAACCTCTTGCAAATTCTGCAGGAGCTCTGAGACTCTGAATGATTTAATCAAAGACTTGAGCCGCACACTGAACATGTGAGGCAAGCTCTGAATTCCTAGAGATGATCCTTTTTCATTGTTTTGTGTTTTGTTTTTTTTTTTTTTTCCCCTTATAAAAATGCAACAGTCCCTTTATGGTTTTGACTGCTGATATGGTTTGCAAAGGTATCTCTACGTAGCTGTCTCTGGTGCCATTACAATCTCTTTCCTAGCTGGTACTGAGTTAGAGGCTGCCCCTGTGTACTATCCTATACTTGTCAGCACCAAATTTCATTTATCATATTATCACCTCTCATAACGTGTTAGAGATCCTTTTGGAACTCCCCAGCTTCTTTTTGTTTTTGCTACCTTGAATAATTCTTCTTTATTGTCACCACACTATTTTCTTCATTTCCTGTTAGCTTTCAGGAACACACTCAGCAGCACAGCTCCCCGTGGGACATCGTAAAGTTGACCACTTATTGCCTCCTTGCTGTTAACAAGTTATTAAACCAAAAAATAACTCCCTTTTTTTTTTTTTTTTAATCCCAGCAAAGATTAATTTCTGTAAGGATCTTTAGTGAGTGACCTTATCAAAAGCTTGTGGAAATCCATGCACGCTGCATTAACCGGAGGACCCTGAGCTACAAGCTTGTTCACACTTTCAAAGACCATACAAAAACCTTCTTCCTTTTCCACACTCTGCCTTATTATTTATCAGCCAACACCATCGTCACCATTCCTCCTAGTTCACCCAGTGGCCGTGTCAGACTCACTGGCCTGCTGCCCCCCCAGATGCCTCCTTAGGGATCCCCTCTAAGGAACCCCTTAGCAATACACCTCACACTTGTACAATTTCCTGCGCTTCGGTACAAAACCTACTTTAAGCAGCAGGTACCACACTCTGGTTCAGGGCTGGTAACTTCAGGGTGGAGTTCTGGGTAACCACCTTGTGGCCCTGGTGATTTGTCACTGTTAATGTCATTGACAAGAGTATCTTTAACTCATCTGCTCTAGCTCTGTCTTCTCTTCGCACAAACTGGGCAGGCTTCTTGCTCCTGATGGGTTCGGAGAAGACCGTCGCTTTTTCACACCTATTTCTCGCAATCTTTTAATTAAGGTGTTAACAATTTTACATCCAGCTTCCACCTTACGTGAACTTGTTACTATTAACAGCAGAGAAACTTTTAAATTTGTTTTAAATTTAAATGACTCTATAATCCATTCAAATTAACTTAGTTCTGCTCTGCCTGTATATTGAAGAGGGTGCTACTGCTGAGTTCAGAGACAGACAGAGTTAGGAAGAATACTCCTCCCAACTTTCCTGGTACTTAAATAACACTTAAAAGAGAAAAAGAGACCCACACCACCCATTAAGTTTCATATAACCAGACTTAAAACCCCCAAAACTCAAGCCACACAACTCACATTAACAATAAATACATTCTAAAAAGATTTGAAGAATAATTTGATTTACTTCATCGCATTTGGCAGCCCGCTGCATTTTGTCTCCCGCAAATGGTCTAGATGGCAAATTTCCATGAGTATTTACAGAAACAGAAAAGCTAACAATAATTCAGAGCTCTGTGGAATGGGATGTTGAGTAAATAACCGAACATTGCTCTTTTAGACGTAGAACTGAGGTGCCGTACTCCCCTCAGCCTGCCTGTTCACAGAAGTCTGGAGAAATTTTAATTCCTTGGGGCTGCACCTCCAGACAGCACCCATTTTCAGTGTTAAACAAGAAGTGCTTGGAGACAGACAGCAGCACAAGAAGCACTTACAGAAATTATGTATAATAAATAATAAAATACACGCCAACTACAGCTATATTTTAGAGCAACGGTGTTGCTTCCCGTAACGCTTCAGATATGAAGTCATACCTACAGGATTTGTAAATAAGCTGTAAAGTTACTCCCAGTTATCATACTTTTTACTTGCTTACACAAGAGGCTGAATGTAAACTAAGGCAGTGCCTCCGATTTGATTTAAAAAAATAAAATAAACTATTTATATCCAGCCAAAGCTCAGGACAGAACTTTAACAGCAGCACCGGTCTGACCGACATCCAACCCCGGTGACAAATACAATAAATATGACAGCGGGAATGTGCCTGCTAAAAAGACCACATCTTTAAAAAAGGTCCGGCAGTCATCCCAAGAGCGGCGTATTGGCCTTTTTTTTCTTTCTAATAACAGCTTCTGACCCGGCTGGGCACCACTTGCCAAGTCAGGTGGGTCTGTGACATGCCACGTTTACGATATCAACTTAATGCACTTAGTACCTTAATACTAAGGCCCAAGCATTAAAAGAAAAAGTGTCTTAACTGCGCAGTCTGAGAGGAAAGAACCCGGGGAGCGTTTGAACGAGCAGCCGAGAGGCTCTTGCGCTCGGTGTGACTGCCAGAGACACGCAGTGGCCGATGCGAGGAACACACCGCCGTGGGGACGGGAAAGCTCATTTTTCCCTCTGCCACTCTTCAAAATTCAATTCTGCCTTCAAAATTGAATTCTGCCTGAATTCAAAAGCTGCTCATCCAAAGATGCATACGCCTGTAAAGTTGAGCTTAAAATCTATATTCTCACCAACCCCTCTAATTTCTACTGTCAACCTTCAGTTGCTCATTAATTAGCCAGGGTTTGTCTTCTAGCTTTATGACTTTCAAACTTCCCTTTAAATCCCTACTCTCTAGTTGAATTTCTTTCTATGGAATCTTTTCCGAGATGAAGAGGGGAGGACAGAAGGGCAGCAAAGTGGTAAATGCATACACAACTCAAATTCTTGGAGCGTGTGTAAGGAATATGTATTTGGTTTATCTCCAATGTCTGCAATATCGATCTGTTTTAAAACAGGCAACTGCGAGAATTTTCTGAAGAAAGTGTGATTTTCATCACACTCTCCCTCAATAGATATATTTCCTGTGGTTACGACTAAGGACGGGAAAGCTGTTGTTTCCTCAGGGCTCTCGGTTCCCCCTGCTCTTGGGGGCTCAGGGCAGGGGAGGGTACCCACAGCTTCCCCAGCCACACGCTCAGCGGGGCAAGTGATACTTGACCTTTTCCTGGCAGTAGGAGCCTCATGAACTTCTCTCTGCGTTTGGGCTACTGCCAAGTGGCCACACACGTGGTATTTATGAGCTCGTTTGCCCACGGCAAGTTGCTTAGTTGGGGCGGCACCACAGACCGCAAAGTGAAGGGTAGGGAATGGTTAAATCTGCAAAAAAAAAAAGGGAAGAAGAGGTTGGAGGAAGCTGAGATTTTATTTCTCAAAGGGGTGGCACGCTCGGGACATCAAAGCCCAGGAGCGTTTTCGTTTTGTACCGCGGATGTGGGAGAGTTTCGTGTAACACAGCAAAGTTCTTCGAGCGCTGCCGGGTAATGTTACTCTAAATAGCCCGCAAGCCGACTGGTCGGGGCAGAGAGCTGTTCCTTCCAGGTGCGTGCCTGTATAAAAACCTCTGGAGCGTGCTGCATCCCCCCACCGGGAACTTCCAGCGCCCTCTGGCTCAGCAGGTACCCACCCAGCGCCCCAGCAAACCTCCCCTCGGGTGCCTCGGCGTCCTCTGCTAACTAACCAGGGAGTGCACTTGTCTGAATTCTTGCGTTGCAGGTCAGCCGTGTCAGCCAACGAAAATCCTTAACTAACCCTGACTAATTGGCAAGGAGGTGCTGTCGTTGCTGGTTTTCTAGTGTTTATATTCACCTTTCTATAATACTCTTTTTTTTTATTTATTTAGTGCATGAGAACATGAGAAAATTGCACAAGCCCTGAGAAACACGGGCATTTGTGTGTGGTGTGAATGGGTAGCTGCTAAGCCCCTTCTCGCAAAGCACAGACCCCAATTGCGTTTCCCACGAGAGCAAATGGAATTGGCTCTTGCCCAGATAATCCAGACTAAAGCAGGCTACCATGTGTAACTCTGCAGAGAGGCGAGAGAAACACATTTCAGCAGAGCTGTGTTTACTGCTGAAGTCCCAGTGACCCAGTACTGCTACTCAATAACCTACTTCGCAGTTTTTGGGTTTTGTTTTGTTTTTTCCTGGCAATGTAGCCAGATTTGAAAAGCTCTTTCCAAGCACTGGAGTTTGGAATTTTGAGAGGCATCAAACCTATCCTCTTAGGGGATAAATTTTTACCTTAAGGGTTTATCATCATCTTACAATTTGCCCTTCAGTGTTTAATTACCTCATCAATTTTATGCGGCATCCTCAAATAGATGTAGTTTTGTGAATTGTTCTTTCTTCCTTAGTTTCTGAAGAAACCAAATGTTATTTTGAAAGTAGTTTTGTTCACAACAGTTTAAGGCTATTACTGATGTCAATGCGGGTTTAAGAAATTTGAAAAGCAAAGAATTTAATTATGTTTTCCTTTCAGGACCATTTTGTGAAAGAAACTAGCTGTTAGCATTCAGAAAGAGACAGTATCTTCAAAGGGGACAGATTTTGGTTGCAGTATTATTATACTAAACCAAAAAGCTGTTAGAGATACACCATTTTCATTGAAATATGGACCAGAAAAATGTCAAAATAGTAAGAATTGTCAACATTTACAATTCCAGAAACACAACTGGAACTTGAATATATTAGACAGAGTATGTAATAATGCAAACACCATCTATTTGCAAATAGCTTACTCAATACTATGTCAGCAGTTTCAGGTACTGTTTGTCATTTAAAATACTAAAATAAAGCTGTGCATCATTAAGATGCTAACATACTTGAGGTCTTGAAATTGTAAGACTGAACCTGACCTGTAGTTTGCTGCTAAAAAACTGCCTTACTTTTTACTCAAGTTTACTCATTAATAGTTATGGCAGTAGGCTACATAAAGAACAACAAAAACCAACACCACCTTTCTATTTTGCATAAACCTTTGAAAATATACTATTACAGCACCTAGAAGCCTCAGTTACAAACCAGAGCCCAGTGCATTAGGTGATGTATAAATGCAAGTGCATATTCTTTATCCCCCCAGTTTACCATCTGGGAACTCAGGCAATTGATGGACCTAAGGACCACAGCAGTCTCACCACTAGCTGTCTTTTCGACCTCCTAATCATTTTAAGAACTGATTTAGTAAGAACAACAAAGCACCTTTATAAATATTTAAGCAGACTCCTCTTTTACAGGAGTTCAAAAGACAAAGCATGAGAAAACATAGTAATTTTTATTCTGATAACATCATATAACGTGTCTAACTCAATTTAGAATTCAGCCTATACTGAATGAGTGATAATATGGTATATACATCATGATCAGAGATTCAATTGTATTTACTGCAAGTACTTAAAAATGGATTAACAAATATATATTTACTAAGCTTGTTTCCAAGCTGTCTTGTGGTATTCATTGCTATGCATAGCAAACTGAAATTTTTGACCTGTTGCAGTAAGAACTTATCTAAGCAAAGAAAAAAAGAAACTAGAATGATTCACTTTCTACCCAAACTGACAAGTTAAACAGTCTACTCAATAAACAAGTCCTTTTTTTTTCTTTTTTTTTTCTTTTTTCTTTTTTTTTTTTTTTAAAATAAAAAGGTACTGGACAATACAGAGGTTCCCCCAGCTTTGTAATTTCAGGATTGGCCTTACATTTCAATAGTACAGATTTCATTCTACAAGAGCCTTACCAAATAAACAAAATAAAAACAAACTTTGGAAATGTAGCGCTTCCCATGTTTAAACATGAAACATTCAGAAGACTGGGTCTTCAAGTAAGTGTTTTCTGGCTGTAGCCATCACCAGTTCTGCCATTCTTCTCTTGCCAGCTACACCAGTCTAAATATTTTTTCCCAGAGATTTCCTAAAACATTAGGACGTGACCAGATTTTATTCTAGCTCAAGATATGAAAAAAGAGACATTGCTGAAAACAGGAAGTCTCCTTTTCATTACATGAGATTGCATAGAAACTGTGTGCTGCTGTAAGCAGACACACTTTCAGGTCTGAAACGTGAACATGGATGCATTCACTCCTATGTCAGAAAACACTGTAACTTCAGCATTATCCCCAGTCTCTTACCTACCATCATCGTGTCTCCAATTACACACAAAAGGTGCATAGCCAGAATCTGCCACTGGCTAGATAGAGGCCCTCTGATGAATCAGTAAATAAATAAATAAAAATACATCTGCAGAGATCACTTTACTTCAAAAAAACTCTCTTTTCTCAAAGAGTACAAAATCACTGCCATAACTGAACAAATGCAGTGCTAGAGGAGTTAGAGCACAACTCCTATCCTTGTGAATAAACAGGGTAGCAATAAGGAACATATCAGGTATCAGTAAAACTGCAATGGTGTCAATACCATGTGTGCAAATACACCACCCACACAAATCAGCAGTCACTCTGCTCCTTGAAAAACTACATGCAGGCACTGCTGAACCTCCTGGCTGCTGCCAAACCTCTCCTCCTCCTGGCCAAGATATCTTAGAACAGCCTCCTGCAGTATGATGCAATCCAAATTACACAACGCTTTCTCTGCAGTGCACGTGGCTGGAGAGGGCAAACAAATATGGATTCTCAAAAATGAACAGGCCAATCATGGATAAAAATCACAGAATCAGAGAATGGTTTGGGTTGGAAGGAACCTTAAAGATCATTGAGTTCCAACCCCCCTGCCATGGGCAGGGACACCTCCCACTACAGCAGGTGGCTTAAATATAGCACAGAACAAGTTACAAATCTTTTTTTTTTTTTCTCTTTAAATATATTTATGTGCGTATATACATATATATGTAAGTGTATATATATATATATATAATATATATATATGTATATATACAGAGGTGCCATCACTAAAGAAAGCTCCAGTTAAGCAAACAGTTTCACTGACATATTTCTCCCCAGGCAAATTTCAATCCAGTCCCACTCCTGCTTTTGCTGCTTGTTATCTGGGATCAAGCAGCTCTTTCTGATGCTGGGTGCTGCTCTGTACACTGAAGATGCACAGTCACTCCTAACAGACACTGAGTTGTCCAAAAAAGCTTACCCATCCAAACTTCTCCCTATAGTTATTTCCTGATTGCAAACTACATTTCAGGGGAATTCAATTAGTTGTTCTGCAGGAAAAGGCAGAGAAAGCAACTGTATACAAGGAGACCAAATCAAGAGCAATGGCTGCAGCAAAGCAGGAGTGCCAAGTCCAGAGTTCTTTGGGAAACAATAAATTAAATAGATAAAATGTCATAGACATTACAAGACAGTTCATCTTTCTTAGCTGTTGCTTTAACAGGAGCACCATGCAAGTAGGTCGCTTTTCAGACTGATTAGTGGCATCCATTTAGTGACATAATACTAAGATTTTCCATAAATGATAAAATAATAAATATGATAAACGTGATAAATTAAAACCTGTTACAGTATTATTGCATTACCAGAAAGTGCTTGCAGCAATGTCCAGTGGAAATGTTGCCTCTCATCATGGCTTTTGTCCCTTCAATTCATCATTGAAAGAAAAAAAAAAAAACAAACACCAAAAACAAAGGCCACCCAAGCTATCCACTGTCTCAAAAAGAGTGCGCACAAGCTTTAACATTATTTTTCCCCTTCCATTTCAGCTCTTTTGCCATGATCTCTGCACAGCAGCCACCATTCCCCAACAAAATTCAGAGAGTAATGGACTGCCCAACCGAGGAAAAGGAAACCCGTGAAGAGCAGTATGACTCCGAAAACTGCACTTGCAGCTCCAAGCATGCATCATCAACAGCAGAATCTGACTCAGGTTCAATCCAATTCAAATACTGCAATTGCTATGGCATGCTAGCTTTTCATGTTTTCACTTTTCTTAGTCTTTAAGTAGTAGGTGTGTTACTTTTTTTTCCCTACCCTTTCCCCTTATGTTTGCATTTATTATCAGACCAAATTCTACAAAAAGAACTCTCTCTAATTAAGATACAGGTTTAAAAAGGTCTCTGGATTTTATTTAGACATCTAAAAGTTATTTCTCAATTACAATCAGAGATATGATTATAATATGCACTAATTGGGCTGGCACTGTTGAAGCTGTGGCATTACAAATTCCAAGAGGCTAAACTGCTCAAACACCTACCAAGGATTCCAGGCAGGCATCAATTAAAATCCATGCAAGCCAAAGCAAAAATTTTCTTTGCAGTTAGTTTTGCATCATCCACACATATCCTGCTAACAGGCTTCCAACAACAGCACAGTCATTCAGAACAGTGTGTGAGAACTTACTTTTCATGACATCAAATGGAGCAGCTCAGCAGAGCTCTCCTGAAAAATCTCACCTGCATGTTAGCACAGGTGTAGTACTGACCTGGCTCAACAGCACCGTATGGGCCAGACTCTTCTCAGTGATGCCTACTCACAGGACAAGGAGCAACAGACAAGCTGGAACACAGGAAATTCCATCTAAACGTGAGGAGGAACTTCTTTACTTTGACGGTGCCAGAGCACTGGAACAGGGTGCCCAGAGAGGGTGTGGAGTCTCCTTCTCCGGAGACATTCAAAACCCACCTGGATGCGTCCCTGTCCAACCCGCTCTAGGAAAATCTGCTTTGGCAGGAGGGTTGGACTAGATGATCTCCAAAGGCCCCTTCCAACCCCTACAAGTTTATGATTCTGTATATATCAACATATATTGAAAGAGTATCTTACAACCCTCCTTTTTTTGAGGAACATTTAAAATACAACCACTAAAGAGTTTTCTTCAATGTAAGAGATAAATCCTAGATTCTTCTTTTGTAAAAAGGAGCTTAATGTTCTAGATCTGTTGGCCCCCAAAACGAAAACTACAGCACACACCCCTACATGGCATACTCTGGCCTAGTATGAACTATGGCATACCCCAAAATACAAGTTAACTTGGTCCTGAAAGTCTTCTAGCTGTTATTAGCAGCGTTACTAATACAAAATAATACTAATACAAATCTACTAATTTGAATTAGTAGATTTTTCTAAAAGGCTCATTTCTATCAGTAAATTGCCCGTGCAAGTGCTCAAATTGGCAGGAAATGACCATTGCTCCTTTTGCTCCCTGGCCAGCCAGACCGTCCCACTTCTGGAGTAACCAGTCTCAAGGTGGACAGCTTTTCCAGTCCACATGCCTACCTACTATCTTCACAATATACATTTTACCCTTTAACAAGCTGCATATACCTGCACATAAAAATACAAATTGTGCGTCTTCTCTCACAGATTCGCCAGTAATTCTTAAAATACTACAGAACTGGGTTCCCAGAGTTTCGCACTACTTCGATAAAGAGCACTACACGTACGTTGGCCACCAGATCGTCATCCAGGAGTCCATAGAACACTTCGGAGCCGTCGTGTGGCCAGGGGTATGTATGTGACTTCCCTACGCAGAACGATGTTGTAAAGTACTTCAGCAGGAAGGTTTGCCTTATGTTTGATCTGACAGCTCACGCCAAAAGAACTGTGGCACCTAAATATTTGTAAATTGGATGCAGATATTGAAAAAAGAAAAGGAACTCAGGAAGTAGTGTTCAGCTGCTTCCATATTTCCAGTCAGTCACCACTGGGAAGCAAATATTCATCAGTACAAAAAGGGAGGGTGGAAAAGAAAATTGAGAGAGATTAAATGAAGGAGTTTAAAACAATTAAATGTACTTCTTTTAAAGAACAGGCTGGAAAAGCTCCATTGCAGTATGGAAAACTGTAGTTGCCAACAGTTCTTCAGTCTTTGCTTTTCCCGCTCTTAGAAACAGAACTTTACGTGGACTGAGAAAACTGCCTTTGAGGGAAGAGAGGGTGAACTGATAAAGACATGAAAATTAGGATTTCAAAATTTTTCAGATTCGCATTTATTGAAAAAGCTCACAGAAAATGGCAGACAATTTCAAAACAACAAAGAAAGAGTATGGGTGGGTGAAACAGTATCTTATTTTGAGATGTCAGATCATCAGTTCTCACATTAATCAGGTGCCAGAATATAGATGGTAAAACTTTCCAAGAAAATTGAGAGGTGGTATAAGGTAGGCAGGTGATTCATAGCTGTTAGCTTTCCAGAGCAGGTAGCCAGTGTTGCATTATGAAAAGCACAAAATTTAAAACAGTAACAGTAACACAACTCTAAAGAGGAGAAGCAGAAGGGGGGTGTTAATTTCTTTGGCATCGGTTTACATTGTTTATAAACAGCCGATTTGTACTCCATCCATAAGATCGTTACAAAAGTCTTATAAGCAATACTTCCATACAGTCATACAGTGTGGTTGTTGTTTGGTTGTTGGTTTGTTTTCCTTTTAAGATTATATTGTTATGAGTAGACAAGTGTTGAGTTGGTAAATAACAGATTTTCAGTATTTTCTTTAAAAAAAAAAAACTAACCCCCCAAACACTTGTTTTTTAAAAAAATCTTTGTTGAAGCCTGGATCTACTTTGTGATAGTGATAAACTGTAACATTTATAATAATAAACCAGAACATTACTTTTTACATATTGTTAAACAAACCTCTTTGCTGTTGTGACTGTATGGTTCACATCTAAACACTGCCTATCTTGAGCTGCCAGAGGACTCAGAAGCGTGCACCAAATCCATATCCCATAAACTTAAAACTAAGCTAAATAAGCTTTCAATTTTATTTTAATATAAAAAACAGGACACATCATGATTCTTTCCATATTACATTTTTATGTTACAGCCTTTAGTGTTTTTCATTTTATATAAAAAACCCAAACCTGTATAAAAACATCTAATGAATTTTTGTGCAACGTACCTGTTACCCTCTTATGGATATGTGTTAACCATTTTAGGCACTGGCTTTATCTCAATATCTGGAATCAAATCAAGAACAATTCAACCTCAAAGACAAAAAAGTTTTGGAAATTGGCGCTGGAACAGGCTTGGTTTCCATTGTAGCCTGTATATTAGGTTAGTAAATTCATATTTCCTTTTAGATTTCTTGTGAAAGATGATCTAGATCTAATACTGTCACTTTAAGGCAATGAAGCAACAGTTGAAGTAAACTTTGTCACTGCTTTTAAAAAAATTATTATTATTGTAAAATAATGTTTTATTAATAAAGCAACTACCCTAGTTATTGGTGCGGGGGAAGCTGGGGAAGTTATGTAGATAAAGTTTTTTGTTTTATTTTTTTAATATATATTCAACATATTATACCTATGAATTGAAACAAAATCATGTTTTCCTTAGGAGCTTATGTTACAGCTACTGATTTGCCTGAAGTTCTTGAAAATCTCTCATATAATATTTCAAGAAATACGCAAAACATGAATACGCACAAACCTGAAGTGAGAAAACTGATATGGGGAGAAGGGCTCAACGAAGACTTCCCTGTATCAACTTACCATTATGATTTCATACTGGCAACTGACGTTGTGTACCATCATGCAGCTCTGGACTCCCTGCTAGCAACAATGGCGTATTTTTGTAAGCCAGGAACAGTATTACTATGGGCAAATAAATTCAGATTCAGTACAGACTATGAATTTTTGGAAAAACTTTGCAATATATTTAACGTTACCATTCTAGCAGAATTCCCAGAATCAAATGTCAAGCTGCTTAAAGCCACAGTAAGAGAGAATTAAAGAGAAAACTGTTACCAAGTTTGATTTACTGGCAGCACCTTACAGTTTGGAATGTTTTGCAGCATTACGGCGCACCTTCTGTGCATTTATGTTTGTAAAGTTGCAGTTGTGTCCGAGTTTTGCATTACAAGTTATGAAAAACCTGGCAAGACAAATGATACAGCAATTTGTCTCTGGTTGATAGGTACGACCTGTTCAAACAGACCAATTTCACCCTGACGGAACAATGTTAGTAGCAACTGTTAGTAAAAAGGCTTTAACAGACAGCATTGATCTTCTGGGCTGCTCTGAATTTCTGTTGTTTGTAAGGTGTTTTCTTTCAGCAAGTTTTGTTTATGTACTTTTTCAGAAACCAATACAGTTTTTAGCTTAATTGTTTGTTTTTATTAATTATAAAATAATCTTTTAAAGTATCAGAGTGCACATGGTGGTCTTTGATCTTCAACTTCGCACATTTATTCTGCTGCGGTTTACATTTTTAACATTATTAAACATATATGTATAGCTTTACAATACCTGATCAAAATTTAACTGTCTGGCACTTTCGTATGGGTATCAGCCTGTCCTGATACTCAGCTTCACATGGATTTTTGAGTTTGCCTGAAATAACTTTAAAATGAAGATTTACAAGAGCACCTGTACATCAGCAATTCCAAGTTACAGGTTGTAACAGTTTGAGAGGTTGAATTTTTCTTAAAAAAAATTAAATGTAAACTCTTGCAAACAATACAGGTAATGATGTCCCATTACTTTAAGTCTAATAAATAAGATTTTAGCTACTCTTGAAGTAGCTTTAAGGCCTTCATACAATTGAAATTAAGATCAAACATGTTAAAATTCAGTTTACTGTAAAAAATACAGAGCTTTTACAGGTTTGCAGTTAAAAGTAACAATTAAGAACCTAACTTGCATGCAGTAAGCCTTTCCAGCCTAATTCTGAATCCTTGGTGTTGGCAGTTCTGGCACATCCATTGCCAGCAATGGGATGCACAATAAGGAATCCCCCTGATGACAGGAGTCAGGTTAACAGGTATTAAGCTGTACCCAGGTGCCTTTACTGATAAATACACACAATTTAATAATCAGCATTCAGTAATGAAAACATGCGTTCCTTGTCAAACTTATCTTTTCCTATCCTGCTCCATATAAAACCACTTTAAGTTTACAACTGTTGGTTTTTTAGAATACACAATAATCAGGTGGATACATCACAGGAAGCCAATTTTCAGTAAAAGTTGCACAATGAGTCCATCCAAGCAACTTCATTAGCTGAAAAGAAGAAAGCAAACATTAAAAAACCCCAAATAATTAGAAGCTCTAGGGTCTAGTTCTTTTAAAAATCTGAATTCTTCCAAAAACCACTGCATTGCTATCAGCATCTTACTAAAGATATTACTATCAGAAATATAACAGACTGGAGAATGGGCAGAATTACTTAGTCCTGAAAGGTGAAAAAGAAAACCATTCTACATGGTCTACAGTCTTTCAATTCAATGCATAAACCTTTTGTCCTAGGACTTACAGTAATCCCCACTAATTCTCTACCTATATTCTACTAGCAATATTTGTGATTAATAACAATAACAGTGGTTAAACAGCAACACAATGTGATTTTAAATATGCAAAAGATCTTTGGCTAAGTTGTCTCTACTTTCTTTATGCCCCACAGTAAGTTCCAGAAAGTCAACCTGCTAAAACTAACAGTCACTCACAAACTAGCCATTCTAGAAAAAGAAAGAAGAAATCATTATTAGAAGTGAGTAAAGCCGCAAAAGCCTGGAAAAAGGTAAAATGTTGAGTTTAGTGCATTCTACAATGCAAAAGGTATCAAAAGTTCAAAAAGACTTACATCTTACTTTTAAAAGTTTACTCAGCATGAACATAACCCATTACTTAACTAAACACACTTTACCTGAATGCAGTTTTTCAAGTTGTCCTTTGTTGGCTTCTCTTCTGCCAGTTTTGTAGCAAACTTAAGACCTCTTCCATACATTTTATTTACCAATGCATGTTTATAGGCAAATGTCAAAACCTACAATGCGAAAACAATAACAAATTAGATTATTTAATATTTTCATCTTACAAGGCTTAACAAGTAATAGCAGATTCTGTTCAGGTAGCAGAAGTGATTTAAACAAAGGAAAACATTTACACAAGACAGCTTGCATTTTTCTTTGGAGTGAAAAAGACGATTAACAGTAGCAAACATAAACGTGAATTTCCTAGAGACTATTTGACTTCAGAACATCTTACATAACACAGATATCACTAGTCTAATTTTTTTTTTATTCATCACACTTTTGCTTCTTTGGATTTTCACTCTCTAGAGGCAATGGTATGGTATAGAAAAAAAAAAAGAAAATCAAGAACTAGGCAGGTATATATTTGATCCACAGAAACAAAGCCCCAACCAAGAGTTTTGATTCCTAGGAAGTCACAAACTTACCGCAGAAACAAGTGTGAACATACATAGTGAATGATATAAACACACACAGAGAAACGCACATAATTATGAACAAGCAATGAAGATGGGTAAGCAATGAAATCAAGCCCCAGGTTTTGTGTCAGCTCCTCAATATTGGTAATTTATTAAGAAGAGATTATAAAAAGCCTTCCTCTTAATAACATGAAGTCTGAAGAGACAGCTTACAATACTTGTCAATGCTGTAACTAACGTGAGCAAATAAAAGTTTTTGAGTTTTTGCCTAAGAACTTGATTTACATTAGCTCTTAACAGAGTTCAGGGTTTTACAAAATCATTCCTATCACTTCACCAGTTACAGCACTAATAGTTAGGGCAATTAAGACATTGTTTCATATATTCCATTTGGAACACTCATAGTAAACAGTTTGCTTTTAATTTTTTTTTTTTTTACTGAAGCAGCAAAGCAGACATGGCAACAAAGTTAGGGAATATGGTGGTGTTTCTGTTGTTGGCAAAGTTTATGAAATCTCCTATTAGAGTTTTTCATTTCTCCTCACTCATTACAATATTTTTCCTTTCCTTTTACTCCTAAAACAAAAGCTACATTTTCTCAATGTCCACTTAAAACGTCCCGTTAAGAAAAGCTAACAAAAACACTTCGAGTACATTCAGAAATAATTTTGTATCACAGGAAAAAAAAAAATTAAGAATATAAACATTAAGGAATCTGCGATCCCAAATCTGAAAGGACTGAAGAATCTGTCTGATTTTAGCTGCCTGAACACTTCTATGAATGTTAATTGCACACACAAATCTTTGCAGGATCAATACTGAGCTAAAAAAAAATAAATATAACAAGCTTAATTATCAAGCAAGTAAAGGTGTAATTTTGAAGCTTTAAAGTAAATGCCAAACACTCAGAATTGCTCATTCTTCTGTCTTCAAGTACTTATTTTTTTAAGTATTTACTTAAGCTGTTGTAGTTTAGAACACACACATATATGCAACAATGAGCATACAGCACCGTTCACATACAGATTTTCCAAATATTGCTATTGGAAAAGTATTTCGCATGCTGCATTCTCAATCCAATTATTTTGGATATTTTCCTAAAGCAGAACACATTAGCAAACACTTCTGAGTAACTGCTCAGTGGATCCGTTAGCAGACTTAGTTGGTTAAACTAAACTAAAAAAAAAAATTCCCTTCTGTAAAAGATGATAGAATCACATAAAACCAAAACAAACAAAAAATAAATGAAAAATGCATTGGAGCTCTCAGCAAATATAACATACCGGAGGCTAACCGGAAATAATGTCACTGCTCTATTAAGAAAGCTCTTACCTGACCCTCTAAGTTTTGAATGGTTATTGAACATCAGTGATAAAGGCAGGAGGAAAGCCACTTGACAGCATTTCTTTCGTAACAGGGCTTCCTAGAGTTTTTGTGGCAAGAAAACAAAGCATTTTACGAAATACCCTTGCTCTGGCCAAATAAAAGTTTGGGTATTTCTAAATGAGAAAAAAGTTCTCTGTTGGACCAAAAGGCTGAAAACCATGCTCCAAGAGGTCTTGATAAAAGACAGTAATTTGTGTCTTAGTGCTTGGAAAAAATACCCCTAATCAAGTGTATACAAGTTAAATAAAATACTAAAAGTTCATTAGCACTTTAGAAGTTAAGAATAATGCGTGAGATGCTTTAAAATCAGAACAGGTTTACAAGCAAAAAATGTCAGACAAGAAATAGTACTTCATAAATTGTACACATATTTGTCAAATTAAGCCTTGTAATTGAAATATTGCAAGCTTTACAATATCACAGAAGTGAAGATTATGATCCTTGGTATGTGTAAACAAAATGTAAACTGGAGTTTACATTAACAGACATAACAGAGAAAATGTCTGCTATCCGAATGTGTAACAACAGCAAATAAACCCATCTGGAGTATCTAAAAGCAGTTGCTAGGCGAAAGAATAGGAATTAATTCTAATGTATTTGATATTATTTCATAATTTCAATAAATATAATTAAGGCTAGCTTTTACAAAACAAGTCATATGGCCCAGGAATTGGCCAAAAAGCGATAAATAAAGGGTACTAAGAAATGGCAAAGCATACTTCTAAGACACACTAGAGGGGGAAATAATCGTAAGATATTTTAATCCCCAAGCTAATGGCCTGTAACACAAAGCGTGCTACGAGCCAGACCCATGAAAGTAGTTGGATGTCCACTTCTTAATTAGCTGCCTAGCTTGTCACTGGCTGTGTAAAGATGCATATTTAGGACAGTGAATGCTGTAACAATCTCTCTCAAGGCATCTGCAGGGCTGAAGTATTTAAAAGCCTGAAAACATTCTATAAAAAAAGAACATTTTTTTGAAACCAGCAACACTAAACTACCCGTTAGAACTTTTCTGGTATACTAATACTGGTTCCTATAGGAATGCATAGGAATGCATAATCATCTACTTCATTATTTAAACAGTTGATTAAAACGTATCTATGTGGAGAATGAGAAAGTTGGAGATGTGCTGCTGAGCGAGAGCTCGGCAGGTGTTCTTGTATTGATGGGAAGGAGGCCTTGAGATCAGTAAAACAATGTCCTTATCTGTTGATGTGTGTGTGGTGTGAAATGTAGCAACCAGTAGTGTACTGAAATAGTAATGCTTCGTTAGCTTAGGCGGGATAAACATTTAAATGTAGCCAATTGTATTGCTCACGACAGTGTATGAACAGTCACTCACAACCTATCTGTGAAAAGGGCACAGCGTGTGATCAAAACACAGAAACTATATATGCTGAAAAAGTGAAACATTAAACGTCTTTGCTTCACCACTTAGCAGAGTCTGTGCCTCTTGTGCCGCATATCTACATTTACAAATAATTAAAATACTAGGTTAAGCAATACAACTTAGATAATACACTCCAACCACCTGTAGGAACACTGAAGTTGTAATGTTTATAAATAGCAGAAAATGAGATTTTTTTAATGTTCATATACATGTATGGTAATTAAGGTTTCTTAGCTATGTTTGTTTATTCCTCTCTGCTCTATCAACTGGCCTATTACAAATAAAAGAAATATTCATGTAAAAAAATTGACTCATGGTATTTTCAAGAGAGGGAGGGGAGTTAAGCGAATCAAGTATCCAGCAACAAGCTCTTGGCAGTGACTGAATACGATCAGCTGGAAGAGACAGCTGCATCTGACAGTACAGACAGCAATACTGAAAAATAATCCAGGTTAAAGATGTTTAAAAGACAGGATGGAAAGGTCTGGGCCTTTTATTTATTTTAAACTTATTTTTAAACGTGACTTTTTGCTTATGCCCAACAGCTACTTTAAAGGTAGAGGGGCATTAAATTCTACATATGAGTCACTCCCAGTAACAAATAAGGAACATCCTACCACTCTCCTGTAGCAGTTTTGTTTAAAACTGTGGATTTGGGCCTACAAATTTTAAAGCTATGTTCTAGGTAAAGGAAAAACTGCACAACTTATATTCCATTACTAACCCTAAAGCACTATCACAAATGTATTAGTATAATCAAACAAATGCTTGCTGCACGGAGCTGTCTCAGCTAGAGTTGATTTGAAAAGCTTTTGCGTACACTGGGGACATAAATATTTTCTTTCATGTAAAATAAACCTTCAGAGACAAGTGATCTAATGAGAACAGCATAAAGTATGAACAAAAGCACTTGCTATCAAAAGTTAGGACCAGCTTCCCTACATACTTGCTACAACATGGGGATAAGCAGGATACTTCAGTGGAAAACAGTCAATCCAAAGAACTCAAGAATGCCCTGTGGCAACACCTGCAGGAGAGGTGAAACAAGCGATAGTACTTGGTTTACTTGAGGGTGAGCAGAAACACACAGAAAAGTAATGATGCTCCTGATTCATCTGTAAAAACAGCATAACAGAAAACATGGCCTCTCCTTGTTTTCAAAAATGTACTTACCCTTTCAATTATAGACATCTGGTTGAACTTTGCCTTAGGGGAAGCTCAGAAGTAAGAACACTTAGAGCAATGTTTCTATCTAAAGCCATATACATACTTGAATGATCAGCGCAGTAGTCAAGGGCCCTATTTCCATTCTTTCTCATCCAGTTGTCTCATCTTTCAAATGCCAATTCCACAAAGCCGTGTCCACATACAGGAACAGCTCCAGATTTTTGTTTCCAACATAGCGCTTTAGAATAAGCTGGCTGCCTCTTGAGGATGCTCATTTGAAGGACATGCACACAAGGTCTATCCATGATCCTACATCTCTACTCCACCCTTCCTCCTTCCAAATCTCTTCTATTCCCCAAAAGACAAATGAGTCAAGGTTAGGTGATAGAGACAAGTCAGAACATTTCATTTTATCAGTCCAGTCTACGTCAGTGCAGAGCAGCACCACAGAAAGGCCAACAATGCCATAATTTCTTGATTTCTACCAAGGTGAATTTTGCCAAGCACAAGTCAGCTGGACTGAAGAACATAATGCTTTTGCACTTACCTAGCATAAATACTTGGTTTTTTGATAGAATCTGTTTTGAAGCCTTAAATGCTACTTCACAAAATTAAGTCCTCAGCTTTGTGCCTAAACTCCCTATCTCAAAGGAAGCACACTACATGAAAAGTACAGTTCCCATCAGTCAAAACTCCAAATTTTCCTCTAACAATCCGCAAAATAAAATTATTTGCACTAAGCTATTAAATTTGTTTTTATAATAGCAAAATACTCCATAAGCACAACAGCATATTGCATGCAACACCGATGCGGAGGTGTATAGAACTGCTTCTTCTAAATAGACAGAACAAGCTACAAAGGAAGAAGACCAAATACAGATATTAAGAAGTTCTACCAGTCCATCTCCAGGGCAGAAGACACTTTTATGTAAACAGGGAAATGAGAGTTTTAATAAGTACAATCCCACTTACAAAACCTGTCAGTCCTTATAAATAAAAATGAATGAGTAATGATCAGCCAGCTTGAACATAGGATGCAGTTTAGCAGAGGTAGGTGGAATGAAGGAAATGTAACATATTAAGTTGAATTTTGAAGAAAAGTTGCAGCCCATGAAACATGCCTACAGCTATTCTCACAGTTTACAAGAAAGATGGCAGGAATTTTTTTCTTATGCTCTTTTGTGTCAGGCCATATAATAATTAAGTAGTCTTACTCATTAAAAATGATCCTTAAAAAAGCTAAATAATGCATAATTGGATCCTCATCATATGTTTATGATTTTGAATTGCCAAAACCCATTCTGTCACTGGCTGGAAACTGTAGTGCTAACAACTGAAACAGCTTGTCTGAACAGTGTAATTACTAATTACAGCCAGTTTCTACGAAAGTTACTAGATGGAGATGACACCTGTTAGTAAAGGAAATGAAAGAATATGAACAGCAGCAAGCATGACACTTCTAGAAAGCAATAAAGGAAAAACAAAAAAGTTGTTTTTTTTTTCTCAACTGAAAATAAGTCCTTTTGCCCTAGCCCTTTTCTCCAAATGCGTTATCGGGGAAAAAAAAAAATAAAAAATATCATTAAAGTCCTCTATCTCCTTTCAAAGCAAAATTCCCAAAACTTTCAAGGCCCAAGACACATTCTCACGCCTCATCCCTTTCAAAGAGTTTCCAGAAAAAGAAAATCTCAAAGTATAAATGTGAACAATTAAAAGTCTCAGTTCCTATAATCACATGAAAACTTTAAGTAGCAGCAAGTTTTTCTTTCCCTTCAAAGTATTTTTTTTTTTTTTAACCTATCTATAGGTACTGCTGGGATTAGAATTACGGAACTGTACCAGGAGAGAGATGAGAGGATACATCATTGTGGGGGTGCACAAGAAGTTGGAAGGGGACACAGCTGGGACAGCTGACCCCACCTGAGCAGAGGGATATTCCATACCATAAGACATCAGGCTCAGCATATGAAACTGGGGGAAGAAAGAAGGAATGTTTAGAGTGAAGGCATTTGTCTTCCCAAATAACTGCTATGCATGATGGAGCCCTGCTTTCCTGGGGATGGCTTAACACCTGCATGCAGATGGGAAGTAGTGAATTAATTCCTTGTTTTGCTTTATTTGTGCATGCAGCTTTTCCTCTACCTATTAAACTGTCTTTATCTCAAGCCATGAGTTGTCTCACTTTTATGTTTCCAATTTTCTTCCCCATTGTGTTCAGGGGAGTGAGAAAGTGGCTATGTAGGGCTCACAGCAGTGAATCAGTTCAGATTTCAATTTGGCCAGTAAAACCAAGAGGGGAAAAACGGACAAACATACTAGGTAAACAGAATGAAGGTTATTTCCATATGAAATGCTACAAAAATTTAAAAAGTTTTGTTGGTCTTTCAGTACCAATTTAACCATACAGAAGCAGCAATTTTCTGAGCAAAACCTGAATGTGAGCTTAGACAAATCCATGGTTAAGGCAGTCAAAGGGACACATTCAATCCCTGATCAGTACAATTCAAAGCAGTTACTCATTCCAGAGCACACAGCTCAATAGTGCCAGGAATCAGTATCTTTCTTGGAAAAAAAACAAACCAAGTAACAAAGAGTGATAAAACCTCAACAAAATATCTATATTGGTATTTTTTTTCCACTGAAACTACTCCCATCAGCTTAAAAAAAAATAATCAAAAGACAGAGGTAAACCAGGGGCCACTATACTGGAACACAGTACTGTATTTACAAATAGACAGCAAGAAAATCATGTGCCAGACCATATGATTAAAGCACAAAATCTGCTACCAGATATTTTGGCTTTCCTTCTAGAATTGCTGTCTTGAATGAAGCACAGAAAAACTTAATCTCAGGATTAGGAACCTTGAAAGGACACGGAAATCTGTGCTAATAAGTACGTAAGTATGACTATCTCCAAGGATTTCTTCCTTTACCTTGATAACCATTACTGACAGCAAAACACAAAACTTCTCTTGTCCATAGTGTGGAAGAGGCTACAGAATGCAGGACCAGAGTAGGGACGTTGCACACTTCTGTGTGTGTATAGCTAGAACAGCGCAGAGGTTAATCAAAAATACTCCCTGAAAGGTACAGAAAGAAGCAATTCAATAAAGCAATCAGCTTTTTCATGGAAATCTGGTACTGCTCTGTACCCTTCCCTTAAACCTCTACATTCACATGCACAGAGATGGGCTTATCGTGGATTTGACAGCTTTGGCAAAACCTGTGGAAAAAGGTCATTAAGGAAGCACAGCATATGGGGACAGCATGAAAAAGCAGAAGGGAGGAATGTATGAGGCTGTGCACACAAAAACGGTGCATAATTTCAGAAAAAAACATCAAAAACCCCAACATGCAAAAGACAAAAAAAAATATCTGCTCTGTTCTCTTACCTTGCTGTCAAAAAGATCAGTCCATTTTGTTGTTTCCCAAAATGTCTCAGTCAAAGCTTCTGAGCAGCTCTCGTGATCCTCATCTTTGCCTTCTGCATCACTGGAAGCAGCCCCTTCTTGGGCCTGCAGATGAAGCAGCTGGTCAGCCAGTGCACTTCCTTTCCGACAAAGTGCATCCACTAAAGTAGTCTTCTGTTTTTCCATTTCACTAGGAAAAGAAAATAGCATGAAAAATATTAAGGACTTTTCGCAGATACCTCATTAGGAACAGAATCAGTGCTGCACTGAGTTTAAGCTAAAAATTTTACAGCGTTTGGTATATACAATATGAAAATAAGCACAATGTTAATTTTTTAAAAGCATGGCTATTTACTATAAATTAAACTAATTGTAAAAAATTGTCTAGAGGCACTCTGCATTAAACAATGTCAATTATTCTTCTAAGTTTGTAATGCCTGTGCTGTCTTAATGAAAGGGCAACTCAGGATTCTATAACTGAATAAGCCAGCATCTAGAAATACAGCTTTACAGTTCTTGGCATTATAAACACAGAGAGTCAAATCCACCACTAACATAAGCAGATACAATTCTGCTGACTTCAAAAGAATTGCACCCATTTAAAGCACCAATGAATTTGGTGTTCAATTTCAGATGTTAGATTCAACCACATGACCTAACGGGTCAATTTACCAAGAAATGTTCAGAATAAAGGTTATTATGTCATAGCTTTGCTTTTACATCAGCAATTCTAGAATTATACACAAGTATTCAGGATGGTTAGAAGAGACAGACTAATTTTACAACTGAAATCTGGTATTTCAACTTAAATGGTCAATATTTAAGTAAACATGCACCTCCCCTTTGCGAAATCCACCAGCTATTCTCCAGACTAGGGAGTCACCTTCAAAATACTGTCTTCCTAAGGAGGATATACTTCCTAAGGATATATACTGGCAATTAAGAGGAACAAACTAATGAAAAAACCCCCATGTCTCAAAAATACTCAGAAGCACAAGTACGGTCATCATGCCTTTCACAAATGAAAACTTTTGCAAGAAGTTACTTCCTAGACTGCTGTCAATTTGTCTTCAAATCTAGATCCAAGAGGTTGCAAAGTGTTATAAAAGGGCAGGTAGCATTCAAAACACACACCTCTCTGATCTGAGATTAAGCTTGATACAAAAACTTAATACTCCATTTTTCTGACGCATTTACATCCCGAAAGCGCCATTGTTTATTTTATTTAATATTTTTAAGTAAAAGCTTGCAGGTTTCAGCATTCCTGCATTCTGGAGATGTAATAAGAGAGCAAAATAATTTTGCAGTCGAGTTTGAAATTATCCATGCCTCAAAAAATAACATGTTATTCAGAAAGGTTATAGTAATTCCATTTCTTATAAGCAGAGACAAAGTACATGATTACAGAAATAGGATGCAAGAAAATTATTTACTGGGTAGGTACTTTTTTATAGTAGTGGCATCAGGCCTGGGATCACTCTTCATGGCAAAATATACTGCTAATGCTGTCTGATCAATATGAGAGATTACAGTATTCGCAGCTTCAACAATTTCATCAAGTCTTTTCATTCGTTCCTAAAAAAAAGAATAAAAAACAGTGTTCAGCACTATGAAATACCACTACTTGACTGTTGATTCTATTAAAGCTAGGACAATTGCAAAGGTATGCAGAAATAATGTTAGATAATTCAACATATCCTTTTCTCCACTTTCTCAAATGTTTGATTCAAAAACACCTGTTAAGTCTACATTATCAAGATTTCCCATACATTTATATTTCCCATATATTTCTATTTCACTGAAAAAACCCCATAAAATATGAGGTGGGTATATGCAGAAGGCAGAGTTTACAGAAAGAAAACCATCTTTCAGTGCAAATCCATCCTCTTAAATAATGGCAGTAGTTATTAATTTCAGAAATAATCAAATCAAATAAACAGAAAAATATTCCAGCTATCATCATATCCACAAAGCTATTTATCTTAATAAGCCAAAAAAAGCAGATATAGGTAAACTCTTCTGTTCGCTGTTTCTGAGGACAATGAAAGAGGGTAGATTTCATTATGTCATTTCAAGGGGTTACTGTCCTCAGTTGCCTGAGTAATTCTGCTAGAAGAAATCACCACCCCAGTAAAGGAGCAAAATGGGATGTGTGTTTGTAGCAGTTGTTGTAGACTAAAACCAGTAAGGAAACTTGTAATGTATTTAACTGAACAAGGAGTAAGTGATAAACACACACACTATAGGTAGACATACTTTCTTTCATTCGGCTACGGGATGAAGTAAATCACAGTCAGTTAGGGAGGCAGCTGTCAATCTCATTAGGAATTTCTGCTTTATAGGACTGAGTACAGCTATGGCAGTCACTTAAGACCAAACATGTATGAAGCAAGATTCAGTTGTTTAGGCTACATGGATGTATTGAGACAAATCAAGTTTAAGAAGTGTTAAATAACCTTTTCAGAATCCAGCTGATGAAGTCTTGCAACATACAATGGAAGATGATTAGGAAATGCTTCTTTCAACTCATTATACACATCAGAAGTATCCAGCCTAGAAGAGAGGACAGAGCATGAAAGTACAGATTCTGCGAGTTGTTTTAGACAGCTGCTTCAAGCTTGTGTAGTCATGAGAACAGACATACTTGGTCATCCATTGTATTTTAAGATCTCTTAAAGCTTCAGCAAACTCTTCTTTTACATCTTTTTCTTTTTCCTGTTCTTTTTCTTTCTCTTTGCTGCCATTTTTACTCTTTGATGGCGATGGTATCAGATGATAGTGAACAGTAAGGACATCCTGCAGGTGTGAAAAGAGACACATAATGAGAGGGTGACAGTACACTTTTTTCTGATACTATATAATAGCTAAACCATAGCAAATAACTACTCTGAGCTACGCACACACTGAGTAAGGATTTTGAGAGCGAAAGTATTAGTCATTAAGAATTCAGGAACTGCCTTAACTTTTTATTTTAAGCAATGCAAGGATGTAAACATTAAAAAAGCACACTGAGTTTAAGACAAGAAAGCCTAAAATTTAGCAAATTTGACATTTTTGTATTCATATAATTAATACAATTTTACATAATATTAGTTTGTTTATAAAAAAGCAAATAATTTGGTTAAAAGGCAAAGAAAAAGAAATCAATTGAGATCGCATTGTACAAATCTGACAATAAACAAAAGAATAAAGATGACTGAATTCTAAAAAAGTAATACCACGGTAGTATAAACATGAGTCATGTCATAGGATACACAACTGTATTCTTCCTGAGACAGTATTTCTTCCATGTGCCTACTGAATTAGCTAATGCATCTACAGTCAACTGTTTTCCGGTTTGCTGTTACAGACTTTCCAGCTTCACCTGTATTTGTGCTAAAATCAAGTGGACAACAGCAAGTCTATTTTCTTTTTAAACCCTTTATGCTAGCATACAAATATCACTATATCAACGATTACCATGAGAAAATCAGCTATAGCTATTTAAAAGGAAAATCCTAACTGATCTTAGACCATGACCTAAAGTCCACTTCCTAAGATGATTTATATATAAATTTGCAAATAAGACAGCATTAAATTTCAGTCATTGCTTCTAAAACATCACAATTGCTGGGGAAGGCCATTGTGTTGTTTCTGGTTTTAAAGTTGCAGTTCTTAAAAAAGCTTCTCCCCAAATAGGGCATACACGGTATTTTGCAGAGAAGATCACTTTTTATATCCTCTAGATACCATTACTGTTGCAATATTGTGCAAAATATTGTGTTGTATGCTCAATTGCTGTGGTAATTTAATTATTTATACTACGTATTCCAAAATACATTTATGGGAATATGTTTCCCATAAAAAAAGTCAATCTTGTGTAATGAAGTGGAATCTTGTGCACAGGATGGAGTGATTTCAGGTTACTTACATAGCAAGTAAAAAGGGGACTATTAGGAATAACCTTGAAATAACAGACTTCAACACCAGACTTCTGAAATCATTCAGGAACATTGATGCAGAAGAATTTTTACTTGAACTGATAGTTCAAATAGACCTTTTGAGCAGCTTGCTATGGGTTACTGAAAACAACAGTGCTACGAGAAAGCGATATCAGTATTCCCTTAAAACAATTTTTCCAGCTACTTAATATATAATCACAGACGAAGCACAAAACTGACTTTTGTTTTTTTAAATCTTGTTTAGATCACTAATCTACATTAAAGTGTAGCTTTCACAGGAACTATCCTGCACGTGTACATTTCAAGTAGGAAGTGCATGCCCAGGCAGTACACGTCAATAAGACTTCAGCAAGACCTAGGCCAGAGCATCACGAGCTGGTCACGGAAGCGAGCACGTGTAGTGCAGGATACAGAAGTCAGGAACGTGGTATGGTCCTGGCTACGGTAACTCAAATGGTAAAAAGCAACAACGTAGTTCATTAAAGCAAACCAAACATTCTAAGATGCATAACAAATTTGTTCAGTACAAAAATCTGAATCTGTAGCTTACAGTGTTTTTTTTAAAAGACATCTTCTATTTAGACGAATAGTTGTCTATGAAAGAAACCTGCCTTCCTAGAAATATTATTCTACGATTTCAGGATTGACTTTCTGAAAGTCGTCTTTGATCTTACTTGGCAACATATGTTTGGACTTACATTTTTGAATGGCCTCTGCATTCTCAAGGCTTGTCTATATGAGAAGATTCCATTACTCTGGCTTATTTCAAACCAAGTATAATTAGATTAACGAAATTCCACTTATGTGGATGAACACTTTCATTTAAGAGATTAATTCTACGTAGCTAAACCATCAACAGCAAAATGTCATCTCCCCATTCTCTCAGCTAGGTATGCTTGGTCTCAGGAAATTCTGCAAGCACTACAAGCTATGCCCACTGGAAGGAAAACAATGAGCTTCAAACCTACACACCTTCCTTTTTCAAAAGAGTTTACAGACAAAGAGGTGCACTCTCCTCTACAGACATCAAACTTATTTAATGGGATAAACAATGTTTAAGTGCTTATCACATTTAACGAAACTATCGCTAGACCATAATATGGACTGAAGGCTTTTTTCTCTATTCCATCTGTAAATACTAGCATTATTTATAAAACTTGGCAAGTCCCTAGATATAAGAAGATCCCAGAACGATACTGTCCCTGCCATTACAGAAACATTCATCATTAGAGGCTAAAGGAGAAGAAAGGCAACTGTCCACAATTCAGCACCTTAATCTGTTTTCTTATTCAAATTTCCCTAACTGCTCCACAACAATGGAACTACTGCAGTAGTGGACTGGATTTGATTCTATACATGTATCTGTGAAAAGATATAGAGCTATAGTCAGAGAAAGGTAGTGAGCTCAATATCCACTGAAAAAAATTACTTTAAGGAAACTTCAAATAAATGAGAAAGCTGCCCTTTGTTTATCCTCTAAAAAAATTAAGCAATATTAAAAACTTTGGAAGCATGTAGGATATGCGCTTTGGCCAGGGTACTCTGTACACAGTTTGATAAGTCTCGGTGAGTTTACTTTTAACCAGAACCACAAACTGCATACATAAACAAGCACAATGCCCTCAACACAGTTACCTCTTAAAAGATCTTAATTAACAGTTAATGTCATTTTGTTTAAAGATTTAAATTTAGATTTTTGTCTGATGATTCAACATCTGGTACTTTAAGTAGAAAAGACATATGAGCTATTGTGATTTGAACTTTAAAGCATTCACAGCAAAACTAAACACAGGAAAAAGCTCCTTGAAGGAACACATCCCTGGTCTCATTTTCCGTTTACTAAATACTATGCATATCTGCATACATACACAGTTGAATGTGCATATGGAATTTGTATCTACTTTAAGATGCATATAATTTGTGCAACATTGCTTATTTTTACTGCAGTACTCTTATTTGTTTTCTTGAAGCTATCAGCCAGGCATACACAAAACTGTGCTTCATCCTGTTTTTGAAGACCTCATGATTAAACAGCAACAGTGTCCTAACACTCAAATGAAGTACTTATGTTTGACTTCACAATAGTATTTTTTAGTCTTCCACTAGTACTTATCGATATCTGTATAATGCACTTCTTGCTTCAAATTGAAAGAAAAGATGGTAAAGTAGGGAGAAAAATGTAGAAGTTTTCTATTCCTTAGCTCGTTGTTACATAGCGTTGTTCAAACACTGCATTACATAAAGCAACAAAAAAATGCTTCTTACAGACCAGAAAAAGTCAATAATCTGTTCTTATTCTAACCATGTTCAGTACAAAACTTAGAGACAAAGGGAAAAAAATATCAGATTGTAACTGTATTACAAAAGTTCTTTTGTGAAAAAAGAAAGGTACATAAAACCAATTTGTTTTTCCACATGGTTGTTGAGCAGGAGCCTACCCAGTAGAGACCGAGGGCACATCTAAGGTTCTATCAGCTTCCCAAGCCATGACAGGAGGGCACTCTCTGCCTGCTTCAGTGGGATCAGTTCAAAGGAAAAACATCATTGAATTCTGAACTTCATACATATCACAGCTTCAGTAGTCAGAAAGAAAGGCCTTTAAGTCCAGAAAGAAACACATTAAATAAAAACCCATGACCAAGGGCTGTTCTGGGTTTTTATAGATAAAATTAAGTTCCTAAGAATAGATCTTTGAGCAGAAAATTTTGGATTAGCATACGATTCTGCTGTATGTGTCTAGCAAAACAAAGACACCTGCTTATTCTTTAGCAAGATCCCTATGACATTTTTGTCCAGTTATAAAATAATTATCTCTCTTCTCTGGCAAATTAGGCTGCTGTTTCCTGGCCTAACCTCAAACTGCTTTCATGCAAAACAGAGAAGCTGCTGAAATGTGGGCTGGGTGAGCAGTGAGGTGGGTTGAGACCTGCTGAATGACTGGGCCCAGAGGGTGGTGATCAGCAGCACACAGTTGGAGGCCAGTAACTAGCGGTGTACCCCCATGGGTCAATACACAGATCCAATCCTGTTCAACATCTTCGTTAATGATCTGGATGATAGGGCAGAACGCACCCTCAGCAAGTTTGCGGATGACACCAAACTGGGAGTGGCGGCTGATAGAGCAGATGTTTGTGCTGCCATCCAGAGGGACCTTAACAGACTGCACAAATGGGCTGTCAGGAACCTCATGAAGCTCAACAAGGAACAGAATAAACTAATTCACCAGTATATGCTGAGGGCCACTTCGCTGGAAAACAGTTTGGCAGGAAAGGAACTGGGGATCCTGGTGGACACCAGCTTGAACGTAAGCCAGCAATGTGCCTTTGCCACGAAGAGGGCTAATGGTATCCTGGGCTACATTAGACATACTACCAGCAGGTCGAAGGAGGTGATGTGTCTTGTCTACTCTGCACTGGTGAGGCTACACCTGGAGTACTGTGTCCAGTTCTGGGCTCCCCAGTACAACAGAGACATGGACATACTGGAGAGAGTCTAGTGAAGGTCCACAAAGATAATGGACTGGAGCACCTCTCCTATGAGGAAAGTCTGAGAAAGCTGGGACTGTTCAGCCTAGAGAAGAAAAGCCATTTTGGGAGTGGAGGGGGATTCTCATCAATCTGTGTGAATATCTGTAAGGAGCATATAAAGAGAAATCCAGCTTCTTTTCAGTGGTGCACAGTGACAGGATAAGAGGCAATGGCCACAAACAGAAACATAGGAGGTTCCCGCTGCACATCAGGAAACATTTTTTCACAGTGGGGGTTGCAGTGGGTGCAACAAAACAAACAAATAATTAAACAAACAAATAAAAAAAAAAATCTTTCCACAGACTAGTCACCAGCATTAGAGCAAAAAACACACATAAAAAAAAAGGCACTTGTAAATTAACACTTCTAATCCTACAAGAGGGCCTGGACTTGTCAGTGAAAAATATGAAAATATCTACATGTACCTTTTTGACTCACTGGGCCACACAAGAAATATATAATCATGTTTTCCATGCTGGAAAACATCTTAACCACATGTAAACTTATAACTGGGCAAGGTAAATATTCATAATTTGTAAACTAGGAAACCCTCAGATTTGCATTCTCAGAAAAACAGATTCATTAATGAAGCTTTTATGGACCAATGGTCTAAAATACACTGTTTTATTTATTTGCTGTTCATACACTGATGCCCATGAATAACAGGTGGAAGTATCAAGAAGGAGAGTTTTTATTTTGGCTTGGGTGGGTATACTGCTCAGATCTAAACTCTGTTCTAAAAACAAAGGAAAAAACAGAACATGCAACCTTTTGGATCTGTTTAATATTTTTTTTAATGCAAATTAAATTATGATTAGAGTTCAACTCCCTTGTTAAGAGACTCACTTAGTGAAGCCACACATTCACACGGGTTTTCAAATCAGCCTTCTAAAAGTGATCGGCATAATTTTCAGATACAAAATGAAAATAAAATTGCAGCAATGCGCATTAAAATCCTTCTTGTAAAGCTTAATCACATTCCCACAGTTACTACACCAAAACCAGAGTAAATTACGAGGCTCAGTTACCAGCTCACTGTTAAGAAAATAATAGATTACGGCAATAAACAGTGTTATTCATGATTCTCATGCATTATTTCTGACAAGAGTCTCAACTAATTTGCGTGTCACTCCAGGACACAGTACCTTGAAAACAAAAGAATGTACAAGTTGCCTTACAACTTAAGAACAAAGCAAGAAAAAAAACCACCCACCAGTAGCCTTATAAAGGTAGCCTATTCAAACAGTTTTCTGTTTGTTTTTCTTTTTTATTCTGCCTGCTGGCAGAATATTGTACTACCTAATGTAAAAATATGAGAAAGGACTATACTAAACACTATTATGTTGAGTCATTCACTCCCTACCCAAAATATCTTACACATGCTCCAGAATTCTTTCAGCAAATTCTACTGCCTGCTACATCACTGTATAAACTCTAGGCTGTAACAAGTTATATTCAATTTTAATAGAATGATGAAGTGAGATACTTTTCAATCAAGTCCATCCCTCCTAAGAAAAAACTGCTTGCTACAGTGTGTTTTTTTACAACTGTAATGAAGGCAGGCATGGTACCCACTTAGATATTCAATTCTACATCAAAGTGCTAGGTTCATATTCAGTTCTCAATTTGCAGATAGAAATTTGCCACAGAAAATCTTGACCACAAACACTGAAGATTCCTAAGTATTTCATAAAAAGAAAAATTACAGACCACTAATGACCACATGCATTTTTACAGGACTTACTGCAGAAGCATCCAGACACTCAGGTGTCTCTCAGCTATTAATACAGTAGTGTTTTGTCATTCTACCAGTAGACATACTTAAGGTGCTGAAGTAAATAACTCAGGACTAAGGAGGTAGATGAAGGAGACAAATTAAAAATCAATACTGGTAGACAAATTCTTTAAGTCATATGCAAAAAGACTTAAGCATATCTTTTTCAAAAACTAACATTCAGTACCTTTTTAAATTTTCCTTGTCGCTTTGCTGCAGACTGCCCCTGGGAGTTAGAATAACATACCGTAAGAAAACATGCACACACCACACAGGATGGAGACACCTTCTCTGTACAATTATGGTTATACTTCAACCTACAGATTTTTAAACTTTTAGAGAGTCACATCTATGATAAAACATGCTCTTAAAGCATGCTCTTTCAGGTTTTTAAAATTAATAAAACAATGCATTATTGCATATACAGTCCGTTATTCCTGTAAGACAAGCAAGTGTTGTTAACCACTTAGCTTAAATTAATAAATTACAGAAATACAGCCTTAAAAGTGTAGATTTTAGACTTTGACTGTTTAGTGGCATTGTTCTATTTCATAATAAACATACAGAAATTAGATACGTTTTCCCTCACATTGCATCCACTTGCTGACCTAGATAGAGCTTTGCTGCCTAGTCCTTTTTTGCCTCCTGATACATACTAAAGTTCACTAAAGGCAGCAGAAAGTATCCAATGCTATTTGATACCATCCTTTTTCCAGTGAAATATGACCATAACAGTAATGCCTTAGACTATGACATGACACACGCCTCAGCTAGAATTTCTCTCCAGGTAAGCTTTTAAATGTTCTTCATCACATTAAATTTGACAGGCAGTACCTACCTACCTCCTACTTCCCATCCCAGAAATCACTGCGTGTAACGACTTAGTCTGGTTTCTAAGATAAGATAGACGAGAATTACAACCAATAGTTCAAGGAATGGAAACTACACTACACTACTGTAATGGTTATTTATACTTGCAACGTTGCAGGAAATCACAAAAATACAAAACTAAGTATTTTAGAGTTCTTAGTTACTGGGTTTTTCCTCATCGATATATAAATTTTCCTGACAGACATTAACCTGAAGCTACATGTAATCTGCCCCAAAAGCGCTACCTACAATCAAATCAGATTGAACTAAATGTTATACATGTTGTTCAGCCACAACTAGTCATATATGGACGTAGAAGAACCACCTCTAAATACTAACGATCACCGTGATTGATTCAAATTTATTCTCAGCTTTGCCTTCCATTTAAAAACAGTAAACGGAATCTTCTAAATACCTTAGCACCAGATACAAACAAGAATGATCTGGTTACTATAATCACTGTTGCACTACAGATTCATAAAAGTTAGAAACCATTTTTTACAGAATGCTGTATTATGAGCAAAAACCCCCTACAGCTTTTTTTCTAGCAACACATACAGAGATCTTAGCTCATTCTGTTGGAGCATGCAGTCATATTAGTGGTTGACAACATCCATGTGCAGCAGGTATGAATATCTGCTTATATATTTGAGTCGGCAAAATTCCTACTACTTTCTAACAGTAACACATGTTAAGAAAACATACAATTTTGCTGAAAATCGTATGCATGCAAGGAAGAGTATAGATGTTTATTAGAGAACCAACATGCACAAAACATATATGCATGTATTTTTCATTCAAAAACTATACTAAGCTATATAGCTACACAAAATCACTTTTAAAGGCTCCACACCGAAAAAGCAGTTGCTTTTAGAAATACACGGATTCAGAGCGAAAGAATCAGAATTCGAAGTTTAGAAGATGAAGATGTAATTGAAGTTGAAATTATAAGATGAAAATAAAAATAGAATTACTTAGAAGTTACTCTGAGGTTATGGTGAAACAACTGCTTCTAAAACATCTTATATTACTAAACCTATTGCTTTTTCAAAGTTCTGAAAACATGAAAGACAGCACTTCCTGGCATGCTATTTACTTGCTTCAGCAGTTTCAGAAAGAGAAGCTGTCATCCATTTCAAATACTCACAGCTTTCTTTCCAAGTTCTGTTTTAGACAGTGTAAGAGCTCCTGAAAGATAACATCCTGGTCCCGCTCCTTTAGGTATTCTATTCAAACAAAGAAAGTTCAGTGTGAAAACCAAGTTCATTAATATTCCACAGGGACTACAATAATGAATTCAAATGGTGAAAGAGCAACACAAGAGGAATTACCAAGCCACTATCAAAGTATCATTTTCATTAGGTGCAGAGGCAGCTTGGTTAGATATATATGAGAAAAACAGGACTTAAGTAACTTACTTGTCATCAGGCAGAGATGTAACAAAGAATGGCTGACTGTGCTTTGGTGGTAATGTCAAACTGTTGGATTTCTTCTTCCCTAAGAGAGCAAGGCTATGGTTTTCATAAATATCTAAGCTCAAGGTACTAGACAACCTGTGAGAAACAATAAATGGAAGGTCTTTGATGCGATCCAGCTCACTGTTCTGTTCATGACGAATTTGTAACCGAATAGTGTAATCTCCTTTTTCCAATTTCACAGAATACTGAAAGAAAGAAGCTCTCATAAATGTCAAGACTAAATACGTCACCATTCACAAAGAAACCCAGAAATAAGACTGTCATGATGTTCTTGATCCATATAGCTCTAGTCATTTAAAATAGGCTAAATTACTTGGGTTTGGAATCTGAAACCAGTATGCTTTTAAAACTTGACAGTGGCTAAAACACATTTTGGATTGACAGAAAAAGATTTAAGTTTTCAGACCACAAAATAGATGGACATCACTTGTTCCTATTCTACCACTGTATTAACTGCTCAAATAATAATCAGAATTCTTGCTAAACTTTCAGTTCAAAACATCTAGTAGGTTTGCCTTCATACACTTTGACTTTACTATGTAACTCTGGGTGCTTTGGGGTTTAGATCACAGGACATCTACTGTCTCAAACACTGTACCAGCTTTCATACTGAGGGATCCAGAATTCCTGTGAGATTTAAGGCTGCAATTTTAAGAGCTGACAGACTTCCTTCCATGAGCTTTTATATTCAGTTAGGAATATGCAGATAACATCACCTCCATTTATTTAAAAAAAAAAAAAAAGAAAAAAAAAATCCACACCTCCATGTATTAAAAAAAAAAAAAAGAAAAAAAAAGAAATCCACAATTCCTCCCCTACCCCAAACAAAAAAACCCAAACTGCTGCTTTAATATAAAAGGCAGCCCTAATAAAAAGGGTCAATAACTAGAACTATCCTGTTCCCAGAATCTCCCTCTCCTTGCTTAGGGAGTCATATTTCCTGATGGTATTTCTCCCTGGATCAAATAATTCTGAATTGTTTTAGAATTGCGCTAAGATACACAACTCCAGACATTTATAACGTGGTGGTCCACCAGGTGTAAGTAACAGACTACACTTTGGTGATTTTCAGATTTTATAGAACCTTAAAAATATAGGTTAAGGAATTTCTGAATTTAAATTTCTGAAATTCATCTATAAGATTCACGTTATAAAGCTGATTATTTGTATACTTCCAGGATGATCAATCTATCAAAATAAATATTACAATGATGAAGTTCAACTGTGATTTTGGATTGGTAAAAGTTTCAAAACAAAAAAGTACAGAAAATGTTTCCTCTTATGTTTTTTTTTTTCCTTTTTTTATCCCCCCTCTCCCCTTGGCATGATCCAGACACACCATTTGTTCCAGCAGAAAGATCTTCCCACAGAGGGTACGGTATCTACAAGTCTTCCACAAAAAGCTCTCTTTGAAAGACAGCAACAGGAAGTAAACCAAGCTACAGCATTTAAAAGGATATTTGAAGACATCAACAGCACAGATCTATTAGCTCTGATCTATCAGCGAACAAATCAGACTATAGAAAAAATAATAGATTGTTTTCACTTTAAATAGAAAAGTTCAAGGTATCACCTTTGTAAAAAACCCAAACAAAGACAACAAGAACTCAAAATCTCTTCTTGAAAAGCACCAGTCAAAATCAAAAGAAGTTAACAGCTTTTTGTAGAAATAAAACACACCATAACTCTTCCTCCTTCCTTGGAAGGGAAACAAAAATAATGCTCTGCTTCATTAAAACAAACCTGTCATTACTTTTTTCATACAAATATATCACACCACTCAATCCATCTTCTTGTGAAGACATAAGAACATAATACCTATGCATCAGGAAACATTAGGAGCGGGAAACATTAGAAGCTAACAGCAAGCTTAGGAAGTGAAAAAGAATTAAAATGTTTACACTGTGCAAGAAAACAGAAGGTAAAATAAATACGTGACTCTGTACCTGGTGTGGATAGGCATCTCCTGAACCCATTTGTCTTTTATTCTGATCAAAAATAATCCACAGTTGACTATCAAATTCAGATTCGTACAACAATTCACAAAGAAGTGGACAGCTTGGAGTTACTTCTCCACTCTTAGGCTGTTAGAAGAAAGGTCAAAACATTTAATCCACTACTAAATAATAATTAAAAAAAATAGTACAGTCCTTATATATATTTTCCAAAGGAAACCTGAACCAAAGCCCATTTCAAGCAACAGTAGCTCCTGAGGAGAACCAAATTAGAATTTTGACTCCATAGACTTTAGATATGAACTAGACCTCATTTCTGACAAAAAGCTAAAGTTAAAATCCAGTTTTAGGAAACATACTGTACTTTTGAATGATTTCTTAAAAACCCAAACACCCATAACACTTACCTGATGGAAGTTATAGGTCAAAATCATCTCATATAGTTGACGATTATTTGGTAAAATGTCTCTGGAGCCCAAAGGTTTTATTTTTGCACTCACTGGTCTGAAGTTAAACAACAGAAAACAACAGAAGGTACTCTTAAGAAACATGGATCCTCTATCAAAATTTGTCTTGCTTAAGCAGAAGCATATTCTGAAGCACAACTGAATTCAGCACATGCAATAACATCTCTTAAAATATTTTAACTATCCAGGCAGCTTAAATTCCTCGTTTAAAGTGAATGTCAGTTCAAAAACAAGGTTTAGTGACGCTACAGACACTTGCAAAGAAAAGAAGCCACCAGAACTTAGCAAGCACATCTAAATGCTCAAAATTAAAAGGCCATTAAAAAACCCACACTTCAGAAATAAATAGGAGAATAAGGGTGGTCCTAGAATCATTTACATTTCATTCATTCTGACAGTCTTTAATTACATGACCAAAATTTTTGTATAAGATTCAGTCACCTCTTTCATCACCAAGAGCACAGACTAGTCACCCAGCAAAACATCTGTGCTGGGTCAGACCACAGGTCCATTATACCCAGGTTTCCTAGTCTGGCAGACACCAGAAAGACTGCTGAGAGAAGACTTAAGAACAGAGTAATACCACACAATACGTCACCCTAATACTCACCCTGCCTCCAAACATCTGAAACTCAAGAGACTGAATGAGAAGCCATTCAGTACTTTTTTCCCTGCGTTATGACTTATTAATCCATTCAAGAGACACTATTCGTGCCTTAATTTAAATATTTCTTATTAGCTTTCTTAACTGCATTTTGTTTACTGACAAATGAGTGCCTCAAATATGACAAGGAGATAAGATCATCTCCATTTTACAAACCAGGAACAAGGCAAAGATATATTAGGGGATTGTTTTATTTCCTCACTTAAGGGGTATCAAATTGGGTATTTCTGAATCTAACATTAGGTGACATGTTCATTAAACAGTAAACTCCTAGAAACCTCAATTCCAGCTACAAGCACCCAAAAGCTCAAAGTCAGAGCCCAAGGTCTCTACTGAGAGGCCCAAATACAGGAAAACTTTGGATTACTGACCGCTGTGAAATTGTCTGGCCAATTCCTAGAAGTACTGCTTAAACTGTATGGCATTCCTTTCTCCTCCTGAAGTGACCAACTTTCCTAACCAGTGCAGCAATTCCTAGTTTTCTCACAAAGCTTTTCCCCCAAATCAGTGTGTCAAACTGACAAAAAGATAAACACAACTTTCCACAGCAAAATTCTACACCAGATCGTACAAAACCAGTTCCAATTGGAGAGAAGGCAGTCTTCCTGGATGAAAATTGAGCAGGATCTGAAGCTTAAAAAAATCCCAAAACAACAAACAGAAGCACTAAATAACTCTACAATTTGTTTCTTTAATATGCCTTTTACCTCTAAAGATGTCTCCTTCAGAAGCAACTGAATATTTTTGTAACATATTTTTAAAAAATTATCTTAAGGAAGATAATTTGTATGGAAAAAGTCACCATAATTCTGAAATTTTATCAAAGTTAAAAGGAACCAAAAAAGAAGAGGCCAAGATATTTTATTAATTGATACTTCCAAACCTACTTAAAATTTGACAAGAATATCGTTCACCTAAATTTCACTGTTAAATTATTACTATTTTAACTACATACAAATAGTTTTCCCTCTTTTCCAGGTTTCCCAGAAACTCTACCTGAGCGTTTGAACCCAGCTTTTCAGATTTATGCATGGAGCAATATCTTCATACTTCAACAGGGACTGAACATCAAATCGTACGATGCCTTCTGAAGCATGCTAAAGGAAGAGTATATAACAGTTATGCTTCTGTGATTTTATAACATCAGATGTGGGCCACCTGATTTGTCCATCAAAAATGCAACGCAAGCTGTATTTATCTATACTATAAAACATAATATCACGAGTTAGAAAGTGTCACAAGCTTATCTCTATTTTACAGCAGCTGATATACCAGGACTCGCAGAATTTTTACAATTGCAGCTACAGTCTTATTTGTACTTTTTCCCCCCCAAATAATTTAAGTAGCTTGTACAAAAGTGTATGAGTCACACTTCAGGCAGGGCTGGGTTTTGTTTGTGCTTTTGTGACTATTTCCTTTGAATATGAAATTCAATAAACACAAGTGTTATTCATGTAGAAACTTAAAACACATATTTTATTGTGCTTCTGTTTATGATTACTATTAGAGAATAGTTTAAGTTTGTGAAAAAGAAAAATACTACTTACACAGGCTAGTGATAGGCAAAATAATTTGAAAAAATCTTTTTTTCCTAGCAGTACCCCATGACAAAGCCATCAATATATCAGCACTATTAAGATTTATTCCGTAAGAGTTACAGGTGCTCAAGAAAAAGGGCAAAACTGTTTGTATTCTCTCATTTTTAACTCTCCATTATTCAGTTGATGTAACCCTGCTGGGGTGAGGGGAACTGCTGTGCACACCACCATCAAGTTTTTTTTTCCTGCTTTACTGGTTCAAGACCTGGTATCTCAGCACAATGTACCAACTCCCTAGTTTATTCAGCTCTTAGAGCCTGAATACATCCAAATTCACCTGTGGGACAGCTATAATTTGTTCTGACCCTTAGCTGAAAAAAACAGGAGAAACCAGGATAAATTAGCATGGTGCTGCTTTAAATAGGAATCATTGCATAGAGACATCTCAGCTCTCAAACAGATCCCTCTCCTGAGGGAGGCAAAGTCAAGCAAGTCAGGTTGCACAGGACAGCAAAGAACAGAGTAAGACAAAAGTGATCTAAATATGATGGATACTAATGCTTTTAGCAACTTTTTCAATCCTTTAGTATCACAGAGCCTCAGGAATGATGACACTGCCCATCCACTGTGCCTTCAACTGCCCTAAACAATGAATCTCAAGAAATCGGCATATCTCAATAAAACCCTGAACAGAAAATAAATTTTAAGGACATTTTATTCTGAAAATGGTATTCAGAGTATTGTCTTTTAGCAACAATAGTCTAGATACTCAAGCTCAAGACCTGTGGTCCCATCAAAGTTTATTCACACAAACACTTGCTAGTGTAGGTACAGTTACAATTTCAGTCTTTTAGTATGTCTTAACATTGGTGTTGGGTTTGGGTTTTTTTGGTGTTTTTTTCCTGCCACTGATTTATAACGAAAACGCATAGGGTAAAAATCATAAGGAATGGTAATGAGCGTTTCTGTGGGACTAAACTCCTATTTATCTTTTTTAAAGACAAACCATGAACATCTCATGTATAAAGATACTTTTAGTCTTTCTAAATGCAGACAAGAATGAAGAAAAGCTTTTTTTTTATTCTGAGAAATCACAGGACTTCAAAATAATTAAAAATAAACACTTTGGAAAACTTACCATATTTAGCTGAGGAGTAGCACAAAGTACGCCATGGAAAGAAATTGTGTAATTAATGCTAACATCACTAAGGCTTGCCCACCATCGAGCAACACAAAATTCAATGGTTTTTCCAGCCTGGGTAACAAAAACACAAAGTTAGACTCCAGCTCCCATCTTCCCCTTCTATTCACCCCAGCCTCACTCATCCCAAGCAAAAAGAAATGCACTATAGCTCAAAAAAGATGCTGTTATGTCCAGTTTACTCCAAACGTATAGGTTTATACAGTACCAAATAAGACATTACACTTGGTCCAGAAAACACAAGAGATGAATAAATAAGCAAGAAATGCTACTGAGCTATTAAGAGATCTTTTCAAAACTGAAAACCAGATGCATTCACTACTTAAAATGTACAATTTTATGCGTTTGGGATTCTTCTTCAGAATAAAAAAAAAAATCCACAATAAGTTTGTTATACTGCACTGATATATTATTTTCTCTCTCTTAGCCACACCACCCTAAGGTAACTTACTAAGACAGGAAATGCTTCAGTCACTGATCCTTTTTCTGGTAACGATGAAAATTTGTAGAACTCATGACTTCTATATGCTTTTTGTTTCACTAGTTGAACGGCGTGAAGCACAAACTTGGCAGTCACATCAGCTGAACATGAACATACTGTCACTTCTAGATTAAAGAAAAAATTAAGTTTAGTTTCAAAGCCAAGAACTTTAGAAGCAAAGCAGGGCTTCACCAGAAAGATGTTAGTTTCACAAGAAATTTCTATTTTAAGTAGTTATGCAGTACCCCAAGTGGCTCCATATGTGAATAAGGCTTATATGTCGGTTCCTTAGAAAGACCTTTTCAGATTAAGTAAAATTAGTTGAGTTCAGAGATCAGTTAAGAGAAACTCTTACTAAAGAGTTTCCTAAGAGACTTATTTACTAAGAAACTCAACTAAATGGTAAAAATTAATCAGATAGTACAGATGTATAATTTGTACACGACAGACTGCTGCTGAATTCCAAATTAAGAGTCGTATCACTAACTTCAGTCTAAATCAAAGATTCT
>JAOQGH010000001.1:149448234-149461269 GCA_025769975.1 Gallinago jamesoni
CGTCGGCCTTTGTAGCTACAGAGCCCTCACCCAGCGCAGTCTTACCTGCTCTGGAGCCGGTCTCTGCCGCAATGACCCTTTTTGTACCCAATTTGTACACGACAGACTGCTGCTGAATTCCAAATTAAGAGTCGTATCACTAACTTCAGTCTAAATCAAAGATTCTTGAAACAGTTATTATTTAATAACTTCCCAGAGGAAGACAAGAAAAAACAACTTTTTTTTCTCCTTGCAGAATTATGAGCTACTTGCCTATTACAAAAATCACATCTTCAGTTAAGACATCTTTCATCATTACATCCATACTTCCTAAAAACTACGAAAACCTGAGACAGCAATGCTTTTCCACAAACACGGGGTATTCCTCCAGTTATGGGCAATCACTTAAGATTGTATTGGCTCATTTCTAGAGGACTGAGAATCAGGATTCTACTATACCAGAAACCACGAGATAACTCAAAATCACTCCTCTAAGAGCTGAGCATCAAATAAACATTTCACATACTCATGAGTGAAATCCATCAGTTCTTATTCAGGCAGAACTGAAAATGATTTCAAAACAACTTTGTCAAGCCTGACAGCTGCGATTTTTTTTATTGAATTAAGGTGGTCATTTTCCTTACCAGCCCATGTAGCTCCCTGTGGAACATCAATGAAATGCCTTCGGATTTGACCAGGTTTAAAATGAACATCTGTGTATGTCAGGTCATAACTTGATGATTCATCTACTCTGTATGCCAAAAAGAAAACAAACAGTAATCAAACAAGCTGTGACACCCCCCCCCCCTTTTTTTATTAAAGTATTTTTAAATGCAAAACTGTTCTGAAAAAAAAGTGTACAAGGAGGATATTTCATCCTCAGCACCAATTATTTTATTCTGTACTAGTACAGAGTCTCACAGCAGAGTGTATCTAAAAGATTTAAAACATCAGCTCCACCACATTATGTGGACACCCTCTCCGCCCCCTCTGAAGCTACTGTGCTAAAACACAAGTACCACCGAACCCCAGTTTTAGAATCATAGAATCGTCTAGGTTGGAAGGGACCTTAAAGATTGTCTAGTCCAACCATCAACCTAACTCTGACACAAAAAATAAATAAGAAATGGGAAATAAAAATCACGAATCCATATTCAAGAGGACCATGTCAACCCGTCTTTTGAACGCCTCCAGGGATGGTGCCTCAACCACTTCCCTGGGCAGCCTATTCCAATGCTTCATAACCCTTTCGGAGAAGAAATGTTTCCTAATATCCTATCTAAACCTCCTCTGGTGCAACTTGAGGCCATTTTCCCTTATCCAATCCCCGCCTCTCTACACCCCCTAACCTTCAGTGGATCTGCTTTTCCTGATTGAGTGACTTCCCACTGAAGTGAGCTACAGTATGTAAGAAGTAATATTTGTATGAAAGAGAGAAAAGTTATACATTTTTTTCTCAGGCCTGATTGTCCACTGAATAAGTTTGATAAGGTAATCTTCCTTCATTATAAATGTCACTGAAGTCATATGTTTAAATCAATGATAGGCACAACACTAAGTCTCTAAATTCACTGTATTAAAGTTGTGATGGAAGCTCATCCCAGTGTTCACCTGCCAAATGATATCCCCTGCCTTTAGGTACTCTTGTCCAGCAGTTAAAAATGAAAAACAAAACTCTGTCTGACCTACACCTGAGAGTATATTGACTGATACTTTGGTCAACATGCCAGCAGTCATCAGTATTCTGATGAAACAGGATGCTGCTGCCACTGTGGCTAAGCCCACCAGAACATGCTGCTAGGACCAAAATTACAAAAAAGGCATTGCTGTATAAGTCTGCTGTGAGAACCTTTCAGATCTCTGCTCCCTTTTCAATGTCACACTAAGTTCAAGAACTCCCAGAGAAAGAAGATGGTGATAGAAATGACTACAAGTAAAGTGGGTGCAGAAAACTAAACTTAAAAAACACAGCTAAAGCTTGGATTTACTGACCTTGTTGGTATAACAACAGTTATTGGAACTCTGAACAAAGGGCCTGCAGTAGGCATTGCTGTATCATATCCACACACCTAACGAAGTAAAATACAGCCAATTAAGATCTTTGGTCAGAATGAAATTATAGACAAAAACATTACACTTAAACTAGCTGCAGAGTATTTTGAATCTTTGTAGTTACCACAGAAAAAAAGATCTTCATTTGACCACTGTCACCCTAGAAATAGTAAAACAGCTTCACTCACCAAGAAGAAAATAAATTAGGTTTTCACACTTATTTCAATCTTTCCCCAGATGTTTTCAGGTTTTCAACCCACATTTGTTAGCCCCGATATCAAAAGCTCAACCTAGTTTTAACTTGGAATTTGTCCCAAACAGCCTTATTATTTGCTTTGAGCTACCTTTTTTGCTGTATTAAAAATATTTTAATCCTTGTTTTCCAGGATTAGGGTTGAAAAAAATACAGTTTGATTCACCATGAAGTTCAAGGCCAAGCTTGAAATACTATCTCTGAAAATTTATTCCATCATCAGTTTGCTAAAATGTTCTCAGTTGTATCATAGAAGACTTGCAACTTAGGCATCTTAAACAAGTCACTTCTAAAAAGCAAGCTGTTATCATCTTCATCTTTCATACAATGAAATGGAAACTTTTCAATGTTAATATATGGTTTGGGATGAGGCTAAAGGAAGATGAAAAACATTTTTTGGTGGTGGGTTTCTTCCGCAGGAGTGAAAGAGGATGGTTGGGAAAGAAAATGAGAAATTTAATGGCTTTTGTATTTAAATTTGTCATAAATTTTAACATAGCTGCTCAAAGTCAGCAAAATGCTTCTGCTGTACACAGCCATTAGCAGACATTTTTCTTCTTCACCTTCAAAATGGGACAGGATAGAGGTGAGGAAACAAGAGAATAGGTTGCATCACTATACCCATGCAACTCCTCAAGGTAAAGCAGGATCTTGAGTTCATATAAGACTGCGTGGAAACACCACAAAAGCTAGGACAGTTCTTAACCACCACAGAGAGCAAGAAATAGCTAAGACCTCATAAAACCACAAATCTCGATCCTCTATAATAATATAGGATTGAATGAGACAGTCAAAGGTGAAAATATACCCAGAGAAAAAAACCTTAATGTAGGATTATTTATTTAGTATGTTTCCTACATGCTTTTATGTTTTAAACACATACTCAAAGTCCCATTGGCATGTACTACGCAACATTGTATGGCATAACTATTGCTGAACCCTGGATTCAGCCTCTATAGAGAAATGCAGTGTGGCAGTGTTTTCTGGTCTGTACAGCACACAGCTTTTATTTCAACTTTTTATAGACGTAATTTTTAAGGATAGAGACCACAAGAAAAGGATAGGTCTCACAATCTTGCTTAGAATACTAATACTTCAATACCTCTGTATAATGTAGTCCTTCTCTCAGGCCACGTGGATCCACACGAATATTTATGTGTCGACACTGGTTCATAAGCTCTAAATGACTAGGACACTGGACCCATGGTGCATTTGAAGTTAAAGCTAAATGAAGCTGGAGAGATATTCGTTCGGTGTTTTCTACAAGAAACAAATTTAAAAAAAAGTTCAACAACACAAACATATGCTTATATCCTACGATAATATGGTATTTGCCACACATCAATAAAATGCAATACAATACATACAATATATACATCAATAAAATGCAATGGGAACCAGTTCCTTCAGGCCACTGGATATCAGATTCTCCATGAAGGACAGTGTTCTGTATTACTTCTTTTAACTTGAGAAAAACAGAATAGCAGTACAGTAAAATAAAGGTTGTATTCAACTTTGAGATTTACTCCCTTACCCCCAGAACAGTCAAATCTGACAAAATCAAAGGTAGACTAGTCAGTAACACTTCAGTTACCCACAACATAGCCTGGAAGTGGGTATAAATCTTCTTGTGTAGATGCAAAGTCTTGACTAATGCAGCAAAATACAATAAAAAAACAAACCACAATTGCACTGATTGTGAAGGGTATTCAAATTACCAAATTACACTATAGAGCAACCTAAGTGAGAGGTGAAGTTTATTAAAAAATTACTGTGATAATCTAGTCTGACTTCACAAAGTCTATTTAGCCAATTTTGCAAATTAGTTTCTATCTAAAAAAATTATGGTATTAAAGCACAGCTTCCAGGAAAGCACCCAAACCTTTTAACATTTCATCTTTAATCACTAACATTTCATCTTTCTCCTGCTCTAAAGATTAGTGATACTTTGAAATTTTTTTTTTCCACATTTCCTCATCCTAATTAGCCTTAGTTCTAATTAACCTTAATTTTCAGATTTTCATAACATCTTTATTAAGTGAAGAGCACTCTTATCAGATGTAATTCCCTCATAGGTGCATGAGAAGCAATAAAAGCTCAAAGAGACCTTCAACAGACTGAGCAGATCAGCCTCCCTTAACCTCTAACTATAGTTTCTCAAGCTCAGTCCTGTTGAAGACACCAGACATAGCACAGAAATAACAACTGGACGGCTACTAAGGAAGCAACATCATGCTACAAGCCAGTCACTCACTACAAATTAACTATGTTTTCAGATTGCTTCCTGCAGAAGAGTCCATCGTATAATTATTTTATTTCTCTGTGTCATACAGTAAATTTTAAAAGCACCAATTGCAATATAACCTGTCAAGCAACTAGGTTACTCTGAGTCAGTTACCTGTCCTAACTCACACCCTTTCTTCCCCTAAATAAACTCACCCCTTTTCACATGCCAACCTCATTGGGAATCATTGGTTTTCGGAAAGGAATTACATTATAGTCAAAAAATGATCCATGCGAGAGCCTGTTACTGAAAGTAATTCAGTGTCTCAGTGAGTTCCAATTTGTATCTAATGAAGCAAAGCAAGGCAAAACTGTTTACAGAGAAAAGATGTCAAATCTTATTTAGATTTGCACAAGTTACTTTTACCCTGTTAGCAAGTAACTAAAACCTGTATCAATTCCTGTTTTGCCTTTAGATATATTTATGTTTACCCATTATAGAACACTGAATGTAAGTCTAGTTTGTTAAACTAAGATTTTTCTCAGGTTGTAGAAACTTTGGTAAAGTCCAAATCTAGAATTTATAGTCTTTAAATAACGTAGAAACTAATTTCTTTGTAAGTTCCGTCATCTTTAGAACAGTGATCATTCTTTTTGAAGAGTAGTCTACAACAAACCCCCTAAAGTTCTACAATTTCATGAAACATTAGGGATATTTTATAATTTTCCCTGTTCCCAAGCTTCGCTTCATGTTTCTTCAGAACAAAGAGAAGTACCTTTTTGCAGTGAGAGGAACTATGGAGCAACAAACATGGAAGTGCTGCAGTTGTAAGTTCAAGGTTAGAATGGAAAAGTTGTTTAGCTGCGTGCCTTCATTTACCATGACACATAGAATTGTGCTTACTCCTTTTTACGGTACAGATTCCTATCACTCTTCATTACCACAACTTTTTTGCTAGAAAATTACACTTTATTCCCAGCGCCCTGCACACAGAAGCTCTTTCCCACCTGTATTCTCAGGGAAGACAGGTTCTATTCCAACTCCATGATCAGAAGGTGCAGCTATCTGGGCAGGATCTCTGAGGTAGATTCCACGGTTGCTGCCGACGGTAACGGTAAAGCCTATGTTACTTGTGAACGACGAATTCTGAATGAGGTAGTCATAGGCTTTATCAACCTGTTAGAAAGAACACATTCTAAATTAACGAATTTCAACTTAATAGCAAGTTATGCATATTATTATCTTCAATATGAAGTGTTCAGGAAGCACAGCAACAAACAGTGAAGTAACTCGCATGCTACTTGAGCCACAATTAGCGTGCCTTCCACACGATACTCAGTATAAAAAAAAAAAAAAGGCAACTTTTTCAGTGTGCAACAGCCACACAGAGCACAGAAATCAAGAACATAAAAAAGCCACCCCAAACAAAAAGCCTCCACAAATCTCCTTTGCTAAAAATACATCAGAAGATGCATAACAAAAGTTTTCAGAGATTATTTCAGAGACAAAGAGGACTTCAAAGGCCCAGACCTACTACACTAATTTAGATGCTTTGCTCATACACAGAGCAATGCCAGTCAAGCATTTAAACCTTTTATACAATCCAAGATGTTCAGCAGCTCAAAAGACAAGAGATACAGAATAAGAGAACTGGGTCATGAAATTCAGCCCTGGATTTAAGTAAATGAGCTGACACAATAAACACAGATGACAAGTTCACCTTTTTGTTTTAAAATGACATCCTTCTATCTCGCTTTCTACTATTCTACTGATTCCAAAAATCTTACAATCTCTTCTACTTCACAGTGAGCTGTCTTCACCAGCAGATATTAGGGCGCTCTCCTTTGAAATTAATGGACACACAACACCCTTAATCTCCCAGATCAGTTTTAACACATGCTTTAATCACAGACTACTAAATGATAAGATACGACTGCTGCATTTATCTTCCTGTGGCAATGTTTTTCATTTGATGTGGCAACCACCTTTGTTGCCTTCTCTATCAAACTCAGTGCTACATATGTGCTTAGTGGATGTTACCTACTAAGTACTATCATCTCCAGAATGTGAGTTTAGGGCTAAGCATTTAATATCTAGCATCCTTAAACATGAGAGCAAAACTTCAGTTCCTCTATTTGGCTAGATGGGAGTCTCTGTAGGCAAAAACCAGAAGCAGTTCTTTTAGAACCTAAGCTTATACATAGGGACACTGTCATTCACTATGCCTTCACCATACAAAGGATCACATCACAGATTTCTAAGCTACTTTAGAAATCCACAGGACAGAATGAACACCCAGTCTTTTCAGTGCAGGCCAGAGCAAAGTCATCACACCACTGCAGCTGTACTGCTTCGTGAACTAGCGTGGGTATCTCTGTATTTTCAGTGTCCAGAACTTACAGTTCAAGCTTTTGTCTGCACAGAACAAGTTCAGCTCTCTCTGACAATAGCATAAAAACATTTTTGGACATTAGAACAGAATTTAGGCATCCAAATCCACATCCCACTTTTATGTCCACATACCTTTTCGATCAGTCTAAGAATGTGTCTAGTTAACACATTTATTCTACAGTAACTGCATACTGAAACTGAAATAACAGTCTCATTCCTCCTCCTCTCCCACTACATTCCCTTCTCCCTCAGTCAGATCTGAGAATCAAGTCGCATGGGAGCAAACTGAGTGAGCTTATCTAGAAAGCTGCTTTTTTTTGTTGTTGTTAGTTAGTTTTCTACTGGCAGCTATTTATATTGGGTTTTTTGCTAGCAAGTACCTGAATAATACCATGTCCTTGTGCAAATACTTCTATATTTTCAGCTTTCACTGCAGTATTTTCTAAAGCTCTTCTGACAGAATGAACAGTGTAATGGATATCATTAGCTTTCAGTCCTGAAATCAAAAAGAAGGGTATTATTGTATACAACAGAAAATGTGAAAATGACAGCATTTTTTGCTTTAGAGGAAAAAGTACCTAATTTCTGTTACACTATGCAACTATATTTAACATGATAGCACATTACCTGACAATACTAACGCAATGCCTCCACATGCATTGGGAGAAGACATGGATGTACCATTCATGAGTTGTGTTCCTCGCAGAGTCCAGTTTGGAACAGAAGCAATAGCACCTCCTGGGGCACTGATACTTACTCCAAGGGCTCCATCAGTGCTAGTGTTAAAACAGAATTGTTGAAAACCAAACATTTTTTACTGCACACTTTATCTTGAAGTTAACTGTGCACTTAAAACTTTAGGGAACACGTACAAGTATATTACTTCATTAAATCCATTAACCCATTAAACCCAAGAAAAAGCACGCCACTAAGTAGCAATTTAAAGCGTCACATTAATCATCAGCTATGCCTCGTTTACAGTGAAAATTTTCTGAACTTTTACTCCTTCATTACTCTTCACCAAGTTTCAGTTTAGCTAGCAGAATATCTTCTGGTATTTGAATTAGAAAATGCACACAAATAAACCTACTAAACACTTCAATAAATAAATTAGTATTCTACATAGTCTATTGAACAGTTATTATCAAAAAAAAAAATTAGTAAAAGGGAGAGGAAGACGAGAAGACATCCACAATCCAGATCTCCAATTTTTCATGTCACCATTTCACTATCAGGTCAAATTCTAAATTACAATACAGAACCTGAGACAAGGAAAGCAAGGGGAGAAAACAAAAGAAAGGAACATCAAGAAGGGAGTCAGGAACAGCTGTGTTTAAGCCACCTTTCTTTCTTACCCAGCTATATTTAAGAATGGAGCAAGTACCTATGGCATAGTTAAAGCAACATCTAGTTTTCAACTATATGAGCCAGATATACTCCATCTTCCTTGCTCTGGATAGACAAAAACTGCACCACTTGAATAAGGACAGCACTAGGCCTGAACTCTTAAGTTCTGTGGATACCCGGGGTATTTTAGAATATTTATATCCCACGCTAACAGCTTCATATGTCTAAAATTTGTCTCAAATAAGAGTACTCTCAGTATGATACTGTAATGTAATATTTGGACATATTTTATGACAGCCCTATATAAACAACAGGTTCTGCATCATGACACATCTGGCCAATCAGTGCACAGGATTATCTGCCTGAGAATCTCTACTGCGTACTTGGACAGACTGATCCCCTTCTCCAACTTGGCTCTACCAAAGCCTTAGGAATGTTCCAGTCACCTGCCTGTTGCACCCTGCACAAGGGGAATCGTCCTTTGGCCAGACTTGGGCCTTTCAAGCTGACATATCCTTATTCTGACTATTTTACAATGCAAAGTGACAAAGCACACAAAATAATTTTTTACATATATGTGGGTACATTGGTACATATACCACTATTCATTACAAAAATCTTTCTCCCTGTGTCAGCTGAAGGCAGAAACTACATTTTTCTTTTCCCTTCATGAAATGCGACAATTCTACACAATAAGGTTCTTGGAACAGTATACTTGCCTGCAAATATACAAACACCGTGACAGCTAACTTTAAAGACCAATGCTAACAAGGAAGTATTTGCTATCTAATACATAGCAATAATAAATAAAACAAGGACCAACCTGAAGCTATGTTTTTTTTATTTTTCCCTTCACCCAATACTACTGTAGGCTAAACTACAAAAGACAGTATACAGTAACTCCACAACTCAAAAGAATAATTCCAAAGTTTAAACACGGGCAATCTCAGGAAGAGATGCTATTCTTTTCTTTTTCTTCTGGCTACCACATTACTATCAAATGCTTCCGAGACATTAAATAAAAATTGAAGTTTTCATTGCCCCTAAATTTTCTTTTATAGATGTTTGAGATAGTTTTCTATAAGGTAGGGTAGAAAAGCATTTTTTCTGCCTACTCACACCTGCACTGGACGCAAAACTCTTGAATAAGCTGTGCCATCACAGCAATGTTACTGAAGCCACAAGCAACACCACTGCAGTAACAGCAGTGCAGTATGCAGAAACAGTAGTTCAACACTAACAGAACAGTTAACTTCACTGTGCTAAGTTAATGAAATAAATGCTATGAAAAAAATAAACTTCAGAAAAAGAGTAAGTTTCCAAACAAATTCTCGACAACTTTTATAATCTCTGAATAGGTCTGGGCTCATCAAATACACTTTCCTGAAACACACAGGTTGTGCCAAGGCAATTCAGGGGTCTTTCCCCTCCTCCAGGAGTTCTAGAGCACAACATAAAGAGGACTTCCAACAACAGCAGGCTACCTACGCCCTTCCCATGGGAAAGAAACACTTTTGTTCTGGTATTAATAATGCATTTTTAGATTTTGAATTTATATAATCTGAACCCCAAAATAATGAATTTTTTGTTTTAGTATAACCTACCTAGGCCCTCTGGATGACCAAGTATATTGATTTGCTGGCAGTTTTTCTCTTAAAGAGTATTCAGCAACCATCATGTCAGGTGACACATAGGCACCAACACCTGTAAAAAACATTCAAGCATTTCAGATGTGCAATGAATTTTTATTAAAAGCAAAAGTTATATACTTCTGTGTTTAAAATTCATTATGAGAAGAATTTCTGCATGACATTTAAAATGGAAAAATTTCCCATCTCATTAAATCCAGATTTTTTACAAGCAAGTGTAAAGCAGCATGCTACACAGTAATAATGCCAATGGTCATACTGTATAATATTAAAATATTACGTAAACTTCAAAGTTCCATTTTCATTCAACTGGAATGGAATGTATTCACCTTCTAAGCTTCTTTAACAACAGATCACTTTTACACACCTCCACTCTCTCCCACACCCCTTTGGCTATGTTGACACTGTTAAAAATTACACCAACCATACCTCAAAGCAATGTATTTGAATTGGTTCACGTTCACATGGCTCACAGAAACACCACCTGGAGCAGATGGCCACCTCCACACAGCTCAAACACAGTAATGAGACGGTTATTACTTACCTGTAAATCAGAGTACTCAGAGCATGTAAATGACTATGTTAAAGTCTGCTGAAGTTGTATCTTTAGAACACAGTGCGTGAAGTAAGCCACCCTGCCAATTCTCTTTTGCTTTATCCTCAAAAACCAAAACCAAACCCTTATCTGGCTCACTCCAGATGGAGGACAAGGAGCAAGCTACTTTGCATGCAGAGTGAACGATCACCCAGCCTCTAGAGTGATACAACAAGTCAGATGAATTGCAGATTAACTTTTAGAAAGTATTCAGCGTTAATTCTACTAGCTGTCCTGAAATACTGTCTGTCTCTCCAACTTTCAAGTCTACCTGCTAGTCTCCTTGCATGAAAATTCTGAGATTTGACAGGCATCTTGTGTAATACAGTAATGCAGCATCAGAGGATTTACATAAAAATTAAGACTACAGAAATTAACCCCAAATGCTAGACACTTTGCTAAGTCTTATTCCTTAATCTTTCACTGAAATACCAAAAACATACACTAGCCCATCAGAAAAACTATTTATTATGCCAGTAATAGACTTCTGTGTCTAACAGCCAAAGAAGCGACGCTGCAGCTGAAAGAATTCTTCCCCTAGGAGGACTTGTCTAGGGCACGTCATGGGACTATTGTATATCCAAATTTAAAAACTTCATTTTACTACAATCTGATGAAAACAGATGATCTAAAACTGGTTCTGAAAATTTAGAAAGCATTACAAAACTTTCCAGAAAACTAATTAGAATCCAATTTACTTATATTTTTTACAAGTTGCATTTAATCGGCAGCTAATGGTCTGAGTGAAGTTAAAAGAGTAATCTTGGAATGTTCAAACAGGTCAGACCACAAAGACTTCTTTTTCAAATTTTATACACAGCCACAAAGACCATCCGCCTCCTACCTGTTTTCTACGTAAGGTCTCGAATTTAAGAAGACAACAATCTAAATTTTTAAACCTAAGCATAGAGCAAGTGACTTCCCCAGAATTAATCTTGTAGCCCAGTAGTCTTAGATATTTTTTTAAATTTAATTCAGCAATCAACCAGTGATCTCAAACATGCAACACAAGTACTAAGCCTGAAAAGATAGGAACAGAATAATCTAATATTTCTTTTTTTTGAAATAAATTCTTTACCTATTACACTAGATGTAGTTCCACCAGGACATCCTACTGTAGAAAGGCAAGGGCCATTATTTCCTGCACTTGAAACATAGATTATATTGTGCTTCCACACAGCTTCATTAATTACTTCACAAATTCTCCTGATGCAAGAGAAAATAAATAAAGTCATTGAATCAACAATATTGCTTTCTTCCCACAAGACAAAACTCCCACTTCCAGTAGAATCTCTGTGACCAGTCACAGAACATGGAATATTATGCAGCCTGCTTCCCACACCTAGCAGAGGCGGTTCCACTGCAGAGGCTGACCACAGAATACATCTCCTGATTTTAAAAAGGAGTAACAGTCACATAGCAATATCAGGGCTTCAAAAAAACCCTACAGATTATGTTGTATTCCAACTACAAAAATTCCTTATTATTCTTAAATATTCTTTGTATTATAAATCAGTAGCATTTTCAATAGGTTTACTTAAGTTTTGAAGATAGTTGATAATTTAAACTGCAACAGTTTAATGTACATGAATCCTTTGGGCCTGGGCAATTCACTTGTAATGACAGTCCATTTACACAAAGCTCAACAAACATAATTCCACTTCGGTGATACTAAAATACTCTATACGTTATCCAGAGTAGTACTCACCCAGAATTTGGCCAATGTGTTGCCTCTCCATAGCTATAGTTGACAAGATCACATTTGTATTTTATTGCTTCTATCATCTGATAAAATAAAAAGCCAAAATATATACTAGTCATAGAATAAGTCACTTAAGAAATAGCAAAAAACATCTACTTAAACAGATATGCTACAGATCTAATAAAAAGTGACAAATTTATTTTGAGTCTATAGAAGAAGATAATTTCATTTACTTCAATCAGTTAAGTGGAATTTTCCCAGTGAACAAAAAAACCTCACTCCCTGAACAGTCTTATTTTTGCCATGTTGCAAAGTATGAAGTCAGACATTACTCTAAGAGAAAACTGAAGACATCGTTAGTATTGTCTCAAATCTTTGCCCTCAGTAACATAAAATTCTCCTTTCCTCTGCAGTTTGCTTTAATTCCAAAAAGTCACAAAAACATCACTGTACATCTTCATGTTGCCATAACAAGATATTCTATGGGCCACAGATATAATTTCCTATTTTCAGATCATTTTCTTGTGTAAAATTTTCCCCCACCAACTCACTATATGGAAAAGGCTTTGGGACTTCCATTGTTAAAAAGGAGTATTTTTCCTCACTCTTAAGAAACAGATTTGAAACAAGCTCAGCCACATAGGTAAACACTAGTCTCTATTCTAGATTTATTTAAGATTTAAGTTATCTAAGTAACTATAAAAAGTTAAACTCACAACACAGAACAAGGAATTTTAAATCTTGTTTTTAGAGATGTTTTAAACATATTCTGGTTGGTTTTGTGTGTTTTTTTGGTTAGGTTATCTTTCTTTGGTTTGGATTATTTTTGGGGGGGGGGAGGGG
>JAOQGH010000001.1:149471309-149489922 GCA_025769975.1 Gallinago jamesoni
TTAACTCCATGCCAGGCCAAGAACTGACAATAAGACTGACAGTAAGAAAAAGCAGCAGCACAGAAGACAGGGGCATTCTTGTCATTAACTTGAACTCAAAGTTCTAATACCCATTAACCTTGTTACATTTAACGCCTTCTCTTCCCTCTAAGCAACTGAGTCAATTCTTATAGCTTTAATAAGTTGTTTTAACTCCATGCCAGGCCAAGAACTGACAATAAGACTGACAGTAAGAAAAAGCAGCAGCACAGAAGACAGGGGCATTAAAAAAATATGAATATATATTTTATATATATATCCCAAGGTTAGAAACAACTTGTCACAGTCCAGCCATGCTGTCTCGTTGTCTGTGCCCAGGACACTCATTCCGTGGAAGAAAAACGTAAACTGCCCAATACTCCACAGAGCAAGGATGTCCTCTTGCTGAAAAAATAAAGTTATTCCACAGACTGTGTGCTGCCCATGTCTCCTTTATAATTCCCTGTACCCTGTGCAATAAGCCTCCCTGCTCTGTAGTTTAGCAAGTAGACTAAGTCAGGTGTATTAAGTGGGCAGCGTGGAAAGAACACACAGCTTCTCTACATGTTTCTCTAACAAACTCGCTCTCACCCACCAGAAGATGAATTCTGCACATAATCCCCACCAAAGTTCTCCACATATCTTTTACTTCACTACCTGAAATTTTATTCTCCACACAGAGAAAACAGGTTGAAAAAAACTAGTACAGTCAACACTGAGATCATGATGGTTCGTAAGTATCCCTTATTACCCCTTATGAGCCTCGGGTTACCTATCTCCAAACAAAGCTTACCTCAACTGTCCATAAACTCTTTTTCTGTTGTTGTTGACCACTCCTTATAATCTCTAGAGATTTAGGGTTTTTGCTTTCATATGTGAAACTTCAGAGCTGTTGAGGGATAGTCATTGTTTACTGTAAACAAGTATGGTTTAATTACAATAAATTACTTAGGATTATAATACGGTGTGATTTATGCTGTTTGCTTAGCTTTACTTAGCATGAGTTGCTAAATTTGCTGAAGCCTTCAGGCCATGAGAGAGTTATTCTTCTTAGTAACTGGTACAGTGCCGAGTTTAGAGTTTAGTCTTTTAGTACAGGAAAGGATTTTGGTATCACACTGATGTTTTGGCAGCATAACTCCCAAGTCTGGGACTCTTCAGTTTTCCGTGTTCTGCCAGTGAGCACAGGTACACAAGGTATGTAAACCAGAAGATAAGAAGGCTCCAACCCTCAGCTGAAAATGCAAAACAAGGAGAGAGGAGCCTGCCCACCTAGACACAGAAAAAGCATCCAGTAAGATGTGAGAAGACCCCAGACCAAAAATCACCATTGGACTAAAAGATGTGTGAACAGCACATGAGGGGCAGGTATATAGATCACAAGGGTATAATTGCCCGGGGATTTCTTTATTTGAGATCCCTCTCCTTGGAGGCACCCAGCCTGGGCTCTTTTTGCTACTCAACCTTTCAATTAAATTAAGTATTTCAGAAAACTCAAGGCCTGAGACTCCGCTGTGGGAAACCTAAGGCTGAGCCTGAAGGAGGAAGAAGTGCACCCAAGAGTAAGTGTGTGTGCGTACACACAACATCATGAATAGTGTGAGAATGTTCAGGCAGCAGCTCTTCCTTTAACAGAACTATGCACATCCCATTTATAGTCACATGTCCCAAATTGTCTTTCACTACTATCTGGTCATCCATGGTATTACCTTGTTTGCTTTTTGGCTAGCTTTTTTTAAGCTTCCTAATCATTACTCCACTTACCCATAACTTTTACACCAAAATCACTGGCTTCAGTCCAGCTTAAATCAATCAAAGTTACAGCTGCCCAGCCCCTCCTTCCACTCTACCTGTCCTCTTCCTTCATGCTTTCACTTACCTGAACCCTATACGGGGTCATTTCAGAACACCAAACTTCAGATCTGCCAGGGTTAGGTCCCTGAACTAGGTCACTTACAAGTAAAATCTATGCCTGTGCCAAAGAAAGGGTAGAAACCAACACAGACCCTGCTTAGTCAAAAAAAAAGAAAAAAAAAAAAGATGTAGCATCCAAGCAAGTTGCATGCTCTGAATCATTTCTCAAGGTTTCCTTTGCTACATCTCAGAGAAAACATGTTGACAAGAAATTGGAAACAGCAGTGACACAAAAGGCCACATACAAACACACACGATAAAGAAGTGTTAAGAGACAAGAGTTAAAAGAAAAAGTGCGGAGAAATGCCAAAATTTAAATCACATATGCAGAAATCTACAAAACTGAGATCAAGATCGTAATGGCAATCACTGCGCAATCTGAGCAACAAAGCTAGCAGATCCAAAAAAAGCTGGCAGAGCCAAATTTGATACAGATTGTTATTGCTATACAACACAAGAAAAAACACACTGAGGAAGAGAGGTATGCAAATTTTGCCAGAAATACACTTTTCATGTAAAAGATCTAACCGGCTGCTTGTAGCCTCTAGCTAGTGACTGTTGAAGCAACGCTAAGGTTGAATAAAACCACAAAGTATTCTTTTATAACGAGTTCTACGTGGAAGAAGGCAGCCAGAGGATGCCAAAACGCCTGTAAATGGCTTTAAAGGAGAATCCTTACACCAACACCCGAGGTGACCGCTGCGGAGCCCCCCTCCATAGGGCTCCCCCCGCCCTCCCGTACCACGGCCCGTCCGAAGGGACGCTTAGCGGGAACCGCAAGCAAACAAGCAAACAAACAACAAGTCCCCAGGACAGGGTCCCCTTCAGAGGCCTCCCCTGCTCCCGCCGACGCCCCGGGCCGCCCGGGGGCCGTGGCCGCTCCCAGAGAAACGCCCTGGCCCCACACTCGTCCCCCTCTCCCCTGGGGAGCGCCGCCCCCCACAGCGCCGCGGGGTCTGCCCGGCAGGGCCCAGGGGTTCCCCCCCCCCGCCGCCCTCTGAGGGCCCGCTCGCCGCCGAGGTTTCCCCCGCGGCCGTGACTCAGGGCCGCCACCGCCCGCTACCTGCATGCCCGGCGCTCCGGGGTCTACACCGGTGTCCAGCACGGCCAGCAGCACCCCTCGCCCGTCGAAATCGGGGAAGCGGGCGAGGAAGGCGGCAGCACCGGTCTCCTTCTTCGGCAGCAGGCCGTGGAAGGGGAATGGCTCCTCTACGGCGGCCGCCATGGTGGAGGCGGGAGCAGGGCGGGGGGACACGACTAAGGGACGGGGCCGCGCGAGACCAGAGCGCGGCCGGCGGCGAGGGAAGGCGGCGCGGGGGAGGGAGAGAGGATTCGGGATGAGCGTGGCCGAGGGGAGGCGCATGCGCCATACCACCCCACCGACCCGTCGGGAAACCGACCAATACGGAGGGAGCTGGCGGGGCCCGAGGCGGCGGCAGCAGCCAATGGGAGGCGAGATGTGCCCGGGCGCCCGCGGGAGCCGGGGGCTGCGTGTGGCGGCGGCAGGGAAGCTGCCGGGGAAGGATGGGTGTCGCCGGTCTGGGGCACCTTCGGGCCCAGCTTGCCTCTGGGCGGGAGGGCTGCAGCCCTCTTGGGGGGTCGGTGCTGCCTCAGGGCCGCTGCCCGGCGGTGGCGGGTGGCCTCCTTCCCTCCCTCCCTCCCTCCCTCCCTCCCTCCCTCAGGTACCGCTGAGGAGAGGTGCCGGTCCTGCGGTGCGGGCGGGGTGGGAAATCCCCCGAATCGGAAACAGAACGGATGTGCAAACATTTACTTCTGTTTTTTTTTCTTTTTTCTTTTTTTTTCCAGATTTACTCTTTTGCTGATTCACTGTCCGGGATAAAAACACCTTCCGTGGTTGCCGTGGCTGCAGGAGCGCTGCCGTTCCTTCCCAGGGTTGAGGCGCCGGTTGTGATGTGTTGGGTGGGAGTTTGGTGGTGGTGCAGCCGCTTAGCCGAGAGAGAGCTATAAAGACTGGCTAAAAGGTTGCAGCAAGCTCCAAATGAAATTTTTGGTGAAGTAGTTAAGGGAAAATGCCAACTTTGATGAGAGTTTTTGAAGTTGGTGTCTAGCCTTTATGGTCACATAGAATCATCTAGGTTGGAAGGGACCTTCAAGATCATCTAGTCCAACCATCAACCTAATTCTGACAAACCCATCACTAAACTGTATCCCTCACCACCATGTCAACCTGTCTGTTGAATACCTCCAGGAATGGTGCCTCCACCACTTTCTGGGCAGCCCATTCCAATGCTTTATAACCATTTCAGTGTAAAAGTGTTTCACAATATCCAATTTGAACCTTCCCTGGCACAACTTGAGGCCATCCTCTTGTCCTGTCACCTGTGACTTGGGAGAAGAGACTGACCCCCGCCTCTCTACATCCTCCTTTCAGGGAGATGTAGAGAGCAATAAGGTCTCCCCTCAGCCTCCTTTTCTCCAGGCTGAACAACCCCAGCTCCCTCAGCCTCTCCTCATAAGACTTGTTCTCCATACCCCTCCCCAGGTTCGTTGCCCTTCTCTGGACCTGCTCCAGCACCTCAATGTCTTTTTTGTGGTAAGGGGCCCAAAAGTGGACACAGTATTTGAGGTGGGACCTCACCAGTGCCTAGTACAGGGGGAAACATAAAAGCTTACACATAAGCTTGCAGACTGAACCGTTGAGTATCTGAAACCAAACACAGAGAACTGCTTATAAAAGGATGTCTTGTTTGTAGAGTCTGGTGTGTTCCTCCATAGCCACTTTAACCACCAGTAAGGATATGAACTGGCTGCTTACTTGGGTATCACTTTGCTTTCTGCAGGCAAGTTTCTGTTCAGAGGGGTACATTGGGGTGAAAAAGGTGAAATTTGTCTGGATGCATTAATTAACATGTTTACTGTAAAGCAAAGGGGATTTTGACTTTGAGAAATTTTTCTGTTTGTGAAATTTATTTGTTTCAAGGGTCTGATGAATTTATTACTGAATCTGCATTAATCTTCATTGATCTACAACTGGCATTTGCTCTTTCTTAGCATGAATGTGGGCGCGTTAACTAGAAAATAGTGGTGCATTATGCACTTTCCCCATTTTGTGGGCCACCATCAACAATGTCTTCCAGCTCATCAATGGATTTAGAGATCTACAGAATTTTTATGCAAGTACTAATATAAACCTGAAGAGCACTGCCTTAAAAATACGTATTATAAAAAAAAAAAGCCAAAGCTGTACCATATGTACTGTGTAACTCAATCTGCTTCCATCTTTGGCTTTCAATCAAAATTTTACATTTTGTTGACTAGATACCATGTGCTTGACTTTCTTAGAATACTGCTGGTGTTGGACAGCCATATTCAGATTTTTTAGAATTATATTAAACATTGACTGATCTGGCATCAGGGGAGAGAGTTATTCTTACAAAGGTGGTTATTCACTTGTTTAATACCTAATTCACTTCTGTGAATCATTGCTAATGCATCTTGATGGGAGATGATGTTTGTATTTCTGCCAGCACATTCAGATCAAGGGAAGTCTAATGTATCCTATTCCTAGTATGTTTTTAGACACTAATCTACATCAGATTCTCAAAAAGCTTCATATCCCATTCAGTAAACAAGCTGTATATGTTACAGTTTGGAATCCCCAAAATTTCAGCTCTGTTCTGTTCCCTTGGTCTTAAGAGTTATACCACAAACAACTCATGTAATTAGCAGCTACATTAATTGTGTGGATATTTACAACTCAGTGATGTGCACTGCCAAGTAGCAGGGCAGGTTCTGCAGGAAAAATCAGGATTTGAGGAAGGTGTGCCAAACATCTTTTAACAGACATACACGAGAAGAAAGAGAACCTAATTTTGGTTACAGTCTTTAAAACAGAACCGTGTCATATTAATTGTATGAGTACAATTGCTGTGGTAGGACACAGTTAAGGTGCATCTGAGTTTTGGAATTTTACATTTAGTTCTGAGCTTCTCAGGTTTCTGATGTTTGGTTTGCTGATAGAACTTGTTTCTGAATAGTAATAAATAGAGCTTTGTTTTGCCCTGAGTATGGGTAATACTGTTGCTGTTCCACAAAAGTAAAGTCAAAGGTAGAGCTTCCATGTTGAAAACTCAGAAGAAGAGTTTGTTCCTGAGACCGTATGGTTTGGTCATTACGGGAACGATTGAGCCTCTCTCGGGATCTAAGTTTGTGCAGTGGTTCATCTGGCTTTGCTGCGTTAAATAGATTCACATCTCCATATTAGGAACTGTTTCAGCTGTTTGTATCCAACTCCAGGGGCTGATCCAAAGTGAAAGAGTAAGCGACTGCTGCCACATCCCAGGACTTGGCTTTTCCAAGGTGCACATAATTTGCAGATTCCTTTGAAAGAGGTGAAAACTGGGGCTGCTCAGTTCTCCTAACTGATCATTCCTCCACTGTTAAGTACGCTTTAGGCCTGGCAACATCTAAATATCTAGAGGTGGCTAGATTTCCTTGGGTATGTGGTGCTCCATCTGGATTCAGCTTGGAATATTCCCAATACGGATATGCTTCCAGGTCTGCTTCTGAGAACCAGCAAAGCTGCTTCAGTATTGATGGCCCTGAGCAATTCCCCACCTTGCTCCCATATTGGCCCTGGCGGGACACAGAGCCAAGCACAGGATCCCCTTTGGTTTCACATGCCCTCCCTAATGCCCTTCAGATAAAAGGGTTGAGGAGGTACTTGCTGCGTCTTCTGCCTGACGTTACACCCAGAAGTTGGATGCCGGGATTCAAATCTCTCTTCTGCCTGAGCTTGCATCTTTCTGCAAGCTAAATGCTGTAGCTGCTGTGGGGTTCTCTCCGAATTGGGTGTTTCTGTTTGCATAGAAGCCTCCCAAAGTGAACAGGAGACAACATGACCTAATGTCTCACCAGTGCAGGCATTGACCTGGATGGAGAAGTACTGGGGCTTTCATTCTTTCTCTAATTAACACTGAGTTATTCTATGCAAAGCATCAATTGGAGTTGAGCACAATAACTCTTTAAATTTCAGTTGCAAGCAATTATCTTAATCACCGGGTTGCACATTTCACCTACTCGTGTCTTCTTTTCAACCCTGCCTCAGTTACAACATGTTGAGAGGAGGAATGAGCCTACCAGTTACACTGGGAGCGGAGGTGTTTGAACAAATCACATTAGGCAAGGGAGGCACTTCAGTGCTCTGAGTTCTAACTACTAATTACTGCAGTGTTCAGTAGAGATTCCTCCTTGTTCCCACTCTATGAAAGAGGGTTAACTTCAGTATTTAACTTCTAGGTTATGATGGGGTGGATGGTACTTGAATGAGGTTGAGATGTACTTAATTCCTGCCATTACCTTTTACCTCCCTTCCTTTCACACTGGCTGTCCTTATTCCTGTGTAAATATAAATCAACACAAGTTCCCCAGGAGGAACAGTTTCCCAGTCCCTCCCAGCTTGACCCCTGGCCATTTACTCTCATTCTTCTGCACCCACAGTCACTTGTTGCAGCTTCGTGGTGGAGCAGATCAAGGAATAAATCTGGCTGAAAACTATCTCACGAAAGATGTTGGGAGCACTTAACCTGAGACAGGTTCTCATGCAGCCTCTGTCATGCTTGTGCTGGTGCGGAGTGGAGGTGGTCCCTCACAGCACAGCACTCCCTGGTTAAATGGGCCATGAGACTACGGCGCTGCATGGGGAGCCCTGGCCACTGCATGTGATCTGCAACATGATCTGGCAGGGAAGCTGGGTTTACAGGATTTAATTTTGTTTACCAGGCCCTGTACTGAGACTTCCACAAAGTGCCTGGGTAGCTACAAGCTCAGTTCTTTGGTGGATTGATTTCATGAAGATCTTCAGAGATGGTTTTTTCTTTGATTAGCACAGAAGAGTTCAGCATGGACAAAGGTATCAGATGTACACAGTCCACACTTTGACACTCTTTCTTCATAGAGAAAAAAAAAAATCACACCTATCTTTTCATTTTGATAGCAAGTCTTCCTTCCTGGACAATGTATCCTCAGCTTTGCCTTCATGAAGCTTTTTGCTTGGTTGGGTCAGTCTGCCATGTTTGTCCCTTGATAAATATAAAATATGAAGATCATTGTATACACAAAAAATGGTCAGATTGTTAGTCAACAACAGCTGGCTGTTACTCTTCAACATAATGGAATTTCAAATATGCTTGTCAGAGCTAGCAGAAGCTAAAATTAATTAATTCTCTTTGTTGTCTGTCACTTACTCTCAAGGCCCAGCTAATGGTTTTAGGCTATATTGTCATTTGCAAAATTGTTAAAAGTTGTCGGAAATTATATCCATATGAAGAGCTGTTCATATATTGCTTTAAACACTTTCTCAATAATGCTGCTCAAAGATCTGATTAGTCCTGAAAATTTAGAGTTCATTTAGCAAGACACTGGCCTCAGCAAAAAGCTGCAGCTGAAGTTCACTACCAGTTGAACCTCAAACATCTAGTGGTGTTCTATGGCAAAATTATTAGTGGGCTTGCTTTAAAAAACATATTTCCTTGAGAATAGAGGCACAAAACCAAATGCCATACTCACTCATTTTTTATCTTCAATATAACTAACAAATATTTTCTAAGTTTGGTTTTATTTTTGGTATAAAAAGTAGAGAATCGCACCCTGTAACAAGTAATGCCTACAATGAAAGAAGGCTCAGAGGAGATGGGCAAGAATGAGATCAGGGAAGAATAAAAAGAATGGCCACCGATTCTTGCAAGGAAAACTGAACTTATCTCAGCACAAAGAGTGTTGAGGGTGACCTTTGTTTTAGATATCCAGCTGTACCAGTGGGGTTTTGAGTTGTGTAAACAGCTTTGTCTGAAATAATTAGGGGAGAGGAACAGCATGGGTGGAGAAGTGTGTAGGCGACCCAGCCAAACCTAAAAGTATAAAAGCTATAAAAGCTGAACAACTGAGAAAATGAACTTTTAAGGGAGCAACTGGCTTGAACTGGTTTCAACTCACGTGTTCCTCCCTGGAGAATGGGGTGCCTGGTGTTGTCGTAATGGTGAGCGTACAGGGACTGGTAATGGCAATTAGGTTTGTGTTGTCATCCAACTGTGTATTGCAATTGCTATATTGCCCTTGTGATTTTAGTACATTGCCGTATCATTCTGTTAAATCAAATTTCTATGTAACAACAAATATCTACAAATAAGGAAATTTGGTATTAAACATGAAGCCCTCCTTGTGTGGAATGTCTCAAAGAACTTGCTCAGAGAGTATTGGGCTCTGACACATCCCCAGACGTAAGAGCCTTGAGAGCCACCACAGATCCTCAATGCAGCTGGCAGTTAACCCTATAGGAAGCATTCCTTTTCTGAATTCCTAATTCGGAGTCACCCGAATCCTTGGAGGTTATGTTCCAATTGCAGAGTGACTTATCTTCCCTAAGAAAATTAGACATTCATTTTTTGCCCCATATGGGGAAGATGAGACAGTCATTTAAAAGAATGAGAGAATGTAATTATCTCATTAACTTACAGCTGAGGTTTGCAATTGTATAACATAGAATGATGAGCTTCCATTATGTGTTTTTCAGCTGGAGAACATTCAAAACAAGGGCAATGTGTTCTGTTTAAGAACATGAATGAAACTGAGACAGCCATGCCTTCATCAGCGAAGGACAGATGCAAGAAGGCCTGTGGGCTCTTTCACTGTTCTGCAGAAATGAGCAAAGAAATTGCTGAATATAAATATATACATTTTATATATATATATATATACTTTTTCTAAATATATACTATTTCTAGAGCTGAGCATGCAGATTCGTTTTTCAGGTTTCTCTGAAGTTTGAAACAGAGTTGAGCCTTTTGCAGGGACTTGGCCTTGCATAACATACAGAGATTTGTAATTGAAATACAAACATTAACAGAATGAATTACAGATAGAAATGTAGGTATGTAAAAGCACCAGAAGAACAACACCAAGCAAAGGTTGAAGAGCATCATATACTGACAAAAGGGGTGAACACCAAGGAATATGTTATTTACAGCAAAAGCAGAAGGCCTGAGCTTTGATGAGGCCGCAGCATGATGACACTTAAGCAGAGGACTTGAACTTTGGTAGCAGGAGGGTGACAGCAACGTTGTAGCCACACAGATGCCCAAATGATGATACACAAGACCACAGGTAGCAATCTTCCCAAAAGTTTATGGAGGAGAAATCTTTAGGCAAGATTCAGATGCAAAAGTTCATGCCATAGTAACTAACTTGCAAAGGGAACAAAAACTATGTCTAAAACCCATTGTCAGTAAGAGGAGTCCAAGAGGTTTAGTCAAGGGTTAATAGCGGGTGTCCCGTAAGTGAAATTGGTCACACCACTGGCACACACATATCTTGCTGTGGTTGAACGTGTGAGTGCAGGAGAACAATCTATGAGAATGAATGTAAGTGACCCAAACTGGTTTTGTTTAACATACGTATCACCTTCTTCTTCCAGGTGGCTTCACACTGATTTTTGTTGTATTACATTTCTGCAGTCCCAGGAATACTGTATTAATAGGCTGATTGCTAAAGCAGTCAGCATAGCAACTGTTTTTATTCTGTTACCTGAAAGTCACTTTGGGGTTTTTAGGTTTTTAATTAGTTGAATTTTGTAAGATGCCACAGCTTTGTTGCATTTTAAATTTATGAATGCAAATACTCTTGTGCAAGTTATACTACATTGTGGTTTAACTCCAGCTGGCAACTAAGTACCGCACAGTTGCTCACTTATTTCCCCCTGCTGGGATGGGGGAGAGAATCAGAAGGATAAAAGTGAGAAAACACATGCGTTGAGATAAAGAAAGTTTAATAGGTAAAGAAAAAGCTGGACACACAAGCAAAGCAAAACAAGGAATTCATTCAGTGGTTCCCATTGGCAGCAGGTGTTCAGCCATCTCCAGGAAAGCAGGGATCCATCACGTGTGACAGTTCCTTGGGAAGACAAAGCACCTTAACTCTGAATGTGCCCCCCTGCCCCCCACTTTTCAACATTGTTTGTCAATACTTTTTATTATTGATGAGCCTGGACTAAAATTGAGACGTGATCTGAGTGCTGAAGTTCTAGTTCTTGTCTCTAAGGGACAAATCTGAACACCAAGTATCTTTCTATGGCTTACACAAATAGGAAAGAAGTAGCAGCTATCAGATTCCAGTACTCAGGATTAAGGAACATGCTATAAGTACCAGGTTAGGAAAAGGAAAAGAAATCAGCATCAAGGTAAGAGAAGTTACTGTCTATTTCCTTTAATGTCAGGGGTATCTTTTGTGAGAAATTGCTCCAAACAGGATCAGCTCTTTCCTTGAAAATTGCAATGTCCATATCCCCTACTTAAATTTTTCTTTGCTGTTGTGTGTAATGTAATATTCAGTGAAAGTTTACCTCCATTTTGAAAAAAAGAGGCAACCACAAACCTTATACAAACTAGGTACAACGTGTAGCAACTTTTTAGATCTTATAAGTAATTTCACTATTTTTTTATAATGACCACTTGAATACATTAGTAGCCCTCAGCAGGGTTATTGCTGTCTTTCTTCAGGGTCATAGAGACAGTTATGTGACAGCCTGGACTGACAAGAGAAAAGGAAGCACAGGAGAAAATTACAAGGTCTTCTACAAGGTAATGGCCATTTGTATTCTGTTTTCCAATGGGTGATAAAGAACAGCATGACCCATATTGTTCTTGACTTTTATGGAACTGTCATCTCAACCTCCAGTGTTTTATATGCAGGTGCAGACATCTGGTACGACATTTGCTGTTCAGATCCCCATCACAGGCATGCTCTCTGTGCTGTGTGTGGCATATAAGCCTTTAACATAATTTCCTGAGCAGCACAAAGCAAAAAGAACATCTAGCAATTAAGGAAAGTATTTCACTAAAGAAGGCTTGAATGATACCTGGAACTATTTAGATTGTTTTTGAGCTTAAATGCTCAAACTAATTCTTTTTTTTGTTTATTTTTCTTAAGTAACATTTTTTTTGTTACTCTTCAATTTTCCCAGAAAGGCAAAGATGTGACTAAATAGGAATTTCAAATACATTTACAAATGCAGAGGTAGAGTTTTGCTAAAACAACAAACGACCAAGAATCTCCTGGAAAGTTTTTGACTGCTTCCAGGAAATATCTTTTTTGAAGAGCTGCAGAGCTCCTTCCAGGAGATAATGAGAACACTGGGGTCCTCAGAGTATTTTCTTAGATTACTTAACATGTACTTGAACACTTCATTTTGAACATGAGCGGCTGATGGGTCCATCTGATCCAGTATCCTGTCTCCCAGTGAAGCCCATTAGCAGACACCAAGGGAGGAGTAAGATCTGGGCAAACATAAATGATATCTCTTTTTAGCTCAGGAGACTTACTGAACCTGATGAGGCTTGTCTATTTAGTAACCTTACATGGATCTGTCCTCCAAGTACATATTTAGTCTCCCCTTGAAACTTTATGTTGTTGGTGGTGGGGTTACAGCTGTCTTATACATGTTTTTTTTCTTTTTATTTGATTTAAAAATACAAGTAACTCTAAAGCTAAGTGTTTCAGACTCTGCAAACTCCAGTCAGCTGAGGATAAAATGACTGGGATGTGGTTTTCTTTCACAAAACATAAAAACAACACCCCTCAGTCATTGCTTTTAATAGAGTGATGCCATGAATTAGATATTTGTTGAAGTTCTCCTCTTGAGGGCAGCAAACGTTCAGAACTAGGAATTGTTCATGTTTCTTAATGGTGTGATAAAGAATCTCCTGAATTTGAGATGGGCCAGGGTTAGCTTGCTGGTTGCCCCCCGTGGTTCAGTGTACAGCTCTACTTACAGCTCTACAACTCTTACAATAAAGGACAAAGCCTGAAAGCTTAAGTGAAAAATACAGCATAGGAAACCAAAGCTTCACCTTGTAAACCGAGAACAGAGTAACTGAGAAGTAGAAGCATATCCTACACTTCATAAGCTTCCCACTGTTTGTAAGGCCAGGTGAAAATATGTGGACATCCACTAAAAATTAAGCAGGATTTTTTTCTGTGCATTGTTGCAACTAACACCGGTCATGTGTGGTAAAGTTTAAAATCAGCTTTTAAAATATGGTGTCATAATAATGGAGCTCAACCAAAGGCTGTGTCAGAAGCTTGGGTGCCTTGGACAACTCTGGTGATTCACGAGCATATTCACATGTGCCCAGCCAAGACGAATGACATCTCTGGCTACATACTGTCTGCTGTGTCTTTATCGTGGATGTGGTGCTATGGCCTCAGACAGAGAAAAAAAAACAACTACGAACAAGATAGCAAAAGGTACTAGCATAGTTGCTGGGTCTGCCTATGTATTCTTTGCGTGTCTTCCGTTTATTCTTCAGTGAAGTCTCATGCCACAGACAAAGTAAATGCAAAGGGCTGCAGTGGTCAATGGGCCTGCAACAGGTTTCAGCGAGTATTTCTGCACCTCAACTCAACACCCACTGTTGCTACTTCTTCTATCAGTGCGATGTGCTGCACCAACGGGGGTGAACCCTATTAACTGTCATTATCAAATTCAGTGCAAGCCTAAAAGGAATAATCTTTCTTTCCTCATTCATTACTTAAGAAAAGAGCTATCAAGAACAGTTTGAACTAGAACTGTATTTACTACTAAAGATGAAACTGTAACTTCTGTGTAATCTTTGAATGAAGCTAAATAAAAGAGTAAATTGGAGAAGTCTAAGCGTAACTTTTCATGCTGGCAATGCTACAAATGCACATTGGCATGTCTCATTTTACTTATTAATAGAAACTCTGTGCTTCAGAACTTTTCTCTTTGCTTTTGACCCAGAAAATATACCTGACCCAGGAACGACCTGCTTCCCTTGAATTTACTCCATGTACGAGAAAACATAATACCCTCAAACTTGGAGAGCGATGCAGAGCTTCCAGGAACAATGGATGGAGTTCGATTGTCCTCTGTTTGTTCTGTGGCTTATTTCCAGCTCCCAGGAAAGTTGGATATAATTTTCAGTGTGGTGTAGCTGGTTTGTACCACGCTGCACTCTACAGGAGTACTAGCAGTCTTGTAGCAAGAACATATACTCCAGGTGTGCTATCCAAATCCCATACCCCAAATCCCCAAGTAATTTACGTATAGTCAGATTCTTCATTGATCAGGTCATCATAAGGCAGAGGAAATTTGGGGAAGGAATCTTCAAGAAATACCATGTAGACCAAAAGAATTTAACTCATGCTGATGTGAAAGACAGTGGGTGTTGCATGTATTTCCCAGAAGGGCTGTCCTTGGGTTTATACAGGAGACTTGACCTTGACAGGCATTGTTCTGGTGCACAGGGTGGTGAGAGAGCATATGATTCAATGCCCCATCCATCTGTATTGCTGGATTTCTTCCCATCACTCTTAGCAGCTCTTTCAGGTTCTTGCTTGTCTGTAGTATATAAGACTGCATTGTTGGTGCCCCCTCCTGCCTGTGTCATCCCTTGAAGAGAGGCCAGAGGGTAAGATCAGCACTGGATGAATCATCATCAGGTCATCCTGTGTAGGGCTGGGCTGGGGAGCAGAGCCATCCCTTGTCCATAGGTAGTGCCATATCCTATCTTTTGATTGGGGAACTCAAGGACTGGATGCCACCCATCAGTCCTCGTTGGGAATTAAGGCTCCAGTGGCCCTGGCCCTTTCCAGCAATCAGGAAAGACTGACTGGCTGGTAAGTGGCTGTGCTGGGGGAGCTGGGGAAATCAGTATAGCTTCTCTGAACTCCTTCAGAGTGTTGGCTGTGGAAAGGAAGGTTTCCTTTTCTTTTCCAAGGCAGATCTCTCTTCCACCAGAAGAGCAACTTATCCTGGCTAGCCAAGAGAGGAAGGGTTTTGTCCATATGCTCTAACATGCCCTGAAGTATTAGTTTAATAAAAACTTGTACAGTTGTGCTTGCTGTCATATATGGCAAACCTCAGGGTGGTCCTTCTTCTTTCAAGGGTATAAAGAGTTCAAATCTTTAATAACTGCAGCTATATTAGCATTTTATATGTTACATTTGACTGGTTCACTGATGTATCATCCTCTGCCAAAATCGAAAAGGTTTCTTTACCATATGAGTATCTTTAAATGCCTTCCGAATTTTTTCTTCTTCCTTCCACTACTGTTATAGCATTTTCTGCTCTAACATAACTCAGAATTATAAAGTATATACCTGTATACAGATATATATGAGTCTTCCTTATATGGGCATTTCAAATTTTATTAAGATGCATACAACGGAAATAGAAAATAATAGCATCTGATGCCCAGAGAAATTGTGGATGGCCCATCCCTGGAAGTGTTCAAGACCAGGCTGGATGGGGCTTTGAGCAACCCGCTCTAGTGGCAGGTGTCCCTGCCCATGGTAAGGAGGTTGGAACTAGGTGATCTTTAAGGTTCCTTCCAATTTGAACCATTCTATGATTCTATTCTATGAGGCTGAATATAAAAAATGCCTTTCAGATTAGCCATGCAAAGTATACAGAAATAATTAACTTTATGACCACTAGATGTGACTGTTGCTCTACGTAAACATAGTTGAAGCATTAGTCATTGCTCTAAGTTGTAGTCCCTTAAAAAAAATATTGTGGTATAACTCTATAGCTTTCTAGTGCTCTGTTCTTAGTTCTATACATTAAATATTAAGAATTTCTGTTAAACATTGCACTTTAGAAGTTGTAGAGGAATGAAAACATGCTATAGAATATCTGCTAGATGCTCTTTCATTTTAATAGGTTCTCAAAATATTTTACAGTTCAGATAGAACCAGGAAATTGGAAACCATGCCTTTACATTTGCTAATTTATTTCCTCCAATAATCCTTAGGCCTAATTAATGATAAATTCAATACATTTATTTATTTATTTATTTCCATATCACACCAATGGGATACCCAATAGGTCTAACACCTATTTATGATATTCCATACAAAGATCTATTAATTTATTTTTCTATTCCCAACTTATTTTTCTAGAAAGAATGCTTTTCTTCTAATGCAAAGAGCTAATTGTTAAGACTTCAAAATGAATAAATTCAATACATTTATTGAATTTTTTTCCATATCACACCAATGGGATGTCTAACTCCTATTTATCCTGTCCAGATAGTAGCCCAGAATGTCTCCTGGAGTCAGTCTTCTACTTATCCTTGCCCATGAATGCGTGAGGAATACAAATATGAACAGGAAAGTGGAGTCACAAATGGGAAATGCAAGTCATTGTGAGGTGAAAACCAGTTTAGAGTGGAACTCCAAGACCTTTGAATTCCCAAAATAAATAAAGGAGTTATTTTCTGTGAGCCTTAAAAGGCCATGAGGCATGGGCATAACATACTGTTTTTTAAGTCAGTGCAGACAGTCCACAGATTTTTAAATATTTACGGTTGACAGAAAGGGTGAAACTTCAGGGAAGATTAAATTTATGCTTATTGTCTCATCCTCCAACCGCACACCACATCGGAGAACCTGACACCAATCTCCTTGATGACCTCCACATAGGCACCAGAGTGGCTGTGTGGTGTCCTCAAAGCCAGCTTTACCCAGTCTGGACAAGCCCCCTGCTCCAAGGTCTCCTCAAGGCCACTGCTCCAGCCCTGACCATCACTGAACTCTCTGCAATGTCTTTCCTGTGCTGGGGTGTGTGTGTGTGTGTGTGTCCCCAAACTGGCCACATTATCTAGATGTGGTCTAGTGAGTGCTGAGCAGAAGGACATAACCTCCTGGCAGTGCTCCTGCTGATGCAGCCCTGGATGCTGTTGGCCATCTCTGCTGCCAGGGGATGCTGGTGGCTCGTGTTCAGATAATTGGTTTGAATAGGAAACACAGCACCAAAATAAATTTTCAGCTCTTTAGTTGGGAGGAAGTCATAAGTGAGTTCCACATGGATCTGGGACATATGCGTGTGCCTGGAGAAGCAGATGTGGCAAGGTAAGAAGTTTCAGATAATACTAAATCATTCAGGGAAATGATGGTAAAGGAAGAGTGAATCTTATATATAAGATACATAATTATACTTATATATGTATATGTACCTGTACTCAGAAATGTCATTTTGGATTTTTCTGGGTGCTTTAATGAAATTGTCAAATCAGTACCTGACACAGGTCAAGAAACCAAATTAAATATTAGGAGTTATTAGCAGAAGGTACAAAGAATAAGGCAGAACATTGTTATGCCACAACTCCATGGTTTATTACGTGCAGTTCTTCTTGCCTCAGCTCAAAAAAGGAATAATACAAAAAAAAAACATCCTAACAGGAGAAATAGGAATACAGAACTGGAAGAAGTTCAGAGAAGAGCTACAAAAATGGGCAAGTTCATGGATATCTCACTAAACTGCGATGCTGGAAGTAATCTGGAAAAGGGAGAAACTAGGGGTAGAAGGCAGAAGTCTGTAAACAGCTGAGTAGCGTGCTGGAGGTGAATAGGAATAAGTTCCTCTCTGTATCTCCCAGTACAAAACCCAGCAAACAAAACTTCGCACACAGTATAATTAGGCGGCAGGATCGATTTTCATGGGATGTTGCGGCGACTAAAAATTTGTGGGTTCAGAGACGTCAATGTCAAGAAGCAGTTATTAAATGCTTATAAACCACTGAGTCTACAAGTCATAAAAAGTTGAAGACTATATTGGATGGGAGAAACATCCTACATGTTTGTCCTGTTTTTCCATACTTCCTTGAGCATCCTCCCCTGGTTAGTGCCAAGGGCAGGGTACTGGGCTGAATGGACCTCCAGTCTGAGCCAGCGTGACCACTCTTACTTCATAATTTTACCCAATACAGATAATATGAAGGAATGAAGAAAGACTTCTATAGATAAAGCCTACTTCAGGCAAATTCAGAAGCATATTGCTTACCTGACTATTGAAGACCCTGTGAAATGGCATTAGAAGAAAAAAATAATTGTGTAACAAAATTGTACAATACAAATTTGCTTAAAAAGCAGGATGTAATATAGTATCATAAGGACAAGTAACTAATAATTTAATAAGAATGTTATTCTAAAATAATTTTTTTAAAAACAAAACACAGATCAACTAGCTTCCTTAGAATTAAGATTTGTGTAGCCATATGAGTACTGGAAGCTTGCATTGGAGACTGGAGACTGTGTACTTGTTGTGGCTGCAAAGATGAAAATGGTCATACACCGAAAGGCCAGGGTTCTTCATCTTCTATATGGAAAGGGACTGAAACAGTGCAGTAAAGAGGCAGCTGATGACTGTTCCTCCCAGCTAGGAACTGGTAACTACTAATGCTGTGCCCCAGAGATTTCTGTTTAGGAATGCGTAGTAATGGAGAATTATACCTGTGAGCCATTCCGGCAGCTGTTGGTTTAGCCTGTCTAGGATGTCCAGCTCCTCATGTTGCTACTTACCTGTCTCAGGTGAATTCACAATACATCCCTGAATCCCTCTTCTGCCCACCCAGCTCCCCTCTTCTCCAAGCTAGCTGGGCACCACTGCCTACGTGGTGCTGTTGGAGTCTAAAGTTCCTCCCTAATTTGTTTGGATCATAGTTAATAATATCTTGGTACTCACACAACACTTGGAATCATGGAATCATGGAACTGTCAGAGTTGGAAGGGACCTCCAGAGATCATCTAGTCCAACTGCCCTGCTAAAGCAGGATTGCCTAGAGCACATCACCCAGGACTGCATCCAGGCAGGTCTTGAAGATCTCCAGAGAAGGGGACTCCATGACCTCCCTGGGCAGCCTGTTCC
>JAOQGH010000001.1:149491717-149551050 GCA_025769975.1 Gallinago jamesoni
AGCCCTCTGGAGTGTCAGCCAGCCCTCCTAATTTGGTATCATCAGCAAACTTGCTGAGGATACACTCTGTCCCCTCATCCAGGTCATTGATGAATATATTGAACAGGACTGGGCCTACTATTGACCTCTGAGGGACACCACTGGTCATAGGCCTCCAACTTGACCCCACTCCATTAATTAGAACCCTCTGAGTCCTGTCACACAATCAGGATTCAATCCACCTCACTGTCCCCTCATCTATCCCACACTTCCTTAATTTTCTAATGAGGATGTTATGGGGACAGTGTCAAAAGTCTTGCTGAAGTCAAGGTAGATGACATCTGCTGCTCTCCCTTCATCTAACCAACCAGTTACAACATCGTAGACAGCTGTCAGATTGGTCAAGCATGATTTACCCTTGGTAAATCTGTGTTGACCAATACCGATAAGTTCTTGATCTTCAATGTGCTTGGAGATGACGTCCAGCATGAGCCACTCCATTATTTTCCCTGGAACAGAGGTGAGACTAATTGACCTGTAGTTCCCAGGGTCCTCCTTCTTGCCCTTTTTGTGGATTGGTGTGATATTTGCCTTCCTCCAGTCCTCAGGCACTTCTGTTTCTCCAAGATATCTCAAAAATGATAGAGAGTGGCTCAGCAATAACATCCGCCAATTCTCTCAGCACTCGTGGGTGCACCCCATCAGGGCCCATGGACTTATGGCTGTCTAGTTTGGCCAAGTGGTCTCTAACCCAGTCCTCCCCAACAGAGGGGAAGCTTTCCTCTCTCCAGACCCTCTCCCTTGTCTCCAGGATCTGTGATTCAGGAGGGGCAGCTTTGGCAGTAAAGACCGAAGCAAAGAAGGCATTCAGCAGCTCTGTCTTCTCTGTGTCTTCCACTACCAAGGCACCCATCTCATTCATTAGTGGGCCCATATTTTCCTTAGCCTGCCTTTTTTTATTGATATATTGAAAAAAAGCTCTTCTTATTATCTTTAACTGTTGTTGCCAAGTTCTCCTTGGACTTTTGCCCTTCTAATTTTTCCACGGCATACCTTTGCTACACCTTGATATTGTTATTAAGTAGCCAACCCCCTTTTTCAGAGACTGTAGACCTTTCTTTTCTCCCTGAGGTCCAGCCAAAGCTCTCTATTTAGCCAGGCTGGCCTTCTTCCCTGTCGGTTCGTTTTACGGGACCTGGGGATGGCTGTGCTTTTGAGAGTTCCTCCTTGAAGTATGACCAGCCTTCCTGGGCACCTTTGTCCTTCAGGATTGTCTCCCAAGGGACACTCTCAACCATTCTCCTAAGCAGGACAAAGTCTGCCTTACAGATGTCCAAGGTGGCCGTTCTGCTTGCTGTCTTGTTTCTGCAAGAATTGAAAACTCTATGATTTTGTGGTCACTATGCCCAAGACAACCTTCAACTTTTACATCCCCCATGAGTCCTTCTCTTTTAACAAGCAGCAGGTCCAGAAGGGTGCTTTCCCTGGTTGGCTTGCTCACCAGCTGTGTTAAGAAGTTCTTCCACACACTCTAGGAACGTCCAGGACTGTTCCCTCTCTGATGTGTTGTATTTCCAGCAGATATCTGGGAAGTTGAAGTCCCCCACAAGAACAAGGGTGAGTGATGGTGAGAGCTCTGCCACTTGCTGATAGAATATTTCATCAGCTACTATATCCTGGTTTGTGGGTCTGTAAGAAACTCCCACCATGATACCTGCCTTGTTGGCCTTCCCCTTGATTCTAACCCATAAACACTCTACCTTGTCATTTCCATTATTAAGTTCTATGCACTTGAATATTCAAAGTCCTTTACAAATATTCTCTAATTAACTTTGAAGTATTTCCTGGCAGCATCATAGAGAATAGAGATGGAAGATGCTAAGACATAGAAAAATGATCTACCCATGACAGTTTTCAAAACGGGGGCATCAATCGCTTCTTTTGGAGACTTGAAAAAAATGATCACCATCACCTATTAGCACCCCCTCTTCTTCTACTCCCTACCCTCACTCTCCAAATATCTCCCAGGATTTCACAAGATGTCAACTAATTAGCTATTGGCATGTGTCTGGACCAGCCTCTGTAATTCCTCTTCTTCCTTCTGGCTGATGGAGTGTCATCTGTGCTGTAATTTGACTAAATGATAGTATTCTTTCTGATTATATGGCATTAAAGGCTGAGAGGAAAGAGGACAGTAGGCTAAGTAAAGATGAGATCTCTCTTGAAAAACTGCCTAGAGGAGTTGTGGGAACAGCTGAAATCCACTGAGTAAAATTATATCTTACAGGTGACAACCAGGACTGATAAAGATATTTTTTCAAAGGCAAATACTAGAGTTAAAAGCATCCATTTTGGAGAAATGGTATTTAGAGTGTGCTGCTCCTCATGCAGACAGGGTGAGGCACTGACAAAGCAATCCTAAGGCATCAAACAATCTCAATAAGTATCTCTCTGCAATTAGCTTTTTAAATGAACAAACTGGATTGTTGGTTAAATTGCCTTCGACTGCAGTAAGGTTAAGATAAATTTTAAAGCTAGAAAGGCTAGAAGACACTCATCTCTCTACATTAATAACTTAGTTTTCACAGAATGGGGTGAATGGTTTTAAAATCTAGCACTGCCAACTGATAGGGTCTTGCATCTTTTTCTGTCTGCCTTCCTGTGTTCTCCTACATGCATATTCCTCCTGCTGTCTTTTTGGAAATTAATTGTTTGCTATCACTACACAAAGCAACCTGGTGGGGTTTTTTTTGTTTATTTGTTTGGTTTGGTTTGGATTTTTTTTATTATTGTGGCAATGGAGCAGGACAGACCAGCAAATCCTCTCCTTTTGGTGGTTACAAGGCATTATATCAGGGCAACTGTCTGTGAGACCACCCCTAGCACAGAGGATGAACCCTTGAAGCCAAGTGAGATGCAGTTGTTGTTGAGAAGATGTCCAGTGTGTTTTTATAGCAGGTGCTGACCGGGAGCTCTTTGGGCCACATGGCTGCTGAAGAGAGATTTTTCAGTGCCTGTACCGTGAAGCTTGTCCCAGGCTCCCACACCACAGGTGACTCTGTCTTCTTGAGAAGATATATGGGAAGATGGATGGGCTTATTAGGAGGTCGGGCAAAGGAGGAAAAGTGCAGTTTGCCTTGTAACTGACAACAGTGCTTGCTGAACTTCTTCCTTTCCTGCTCCCTTCTTCCACATCGCAGCAGCAGCCCTTGTGCCCAGGCAACTCTCCCCATCTTCTGGACCAGACACCTATGGAAGAAAGTTGTCCCCGTGTTTCTGGAACTCTTTGAAATGCTGCTATCTAACTCAGAGCTGACCTTGGCTCCAGGTCTGTGACAGGCGAGAAAAAACCAAATGTTTTACTTGGTTTAGCTCTTATATAAGACTAAATATGGAACAGCTTTATATGATTAAACTCTTACATGTTATTAATGGGTTAATCTAGGAGACATGGCAAGGACAGATGAATAAAACTAATGTGTTAGCCGCAGTTTTCAGTATCTACTGAGAGAGGGACGTTCTTGCTTAGCCAAGTGTGGCTGGATAGCTGAACTTACCCTCCCTTACACGCTAAGAGCTCGCAGACCCCCCAACACAACTGCCTGATTGCTGTAGCTAACCCTGTGATTCAATCGGTCAGGAGCCACTCCTAAATCTTCTTTATCTAGAGAATGATTTAGGTTAACACTGATATCAGCAAATATTTTAGATTTTAGTGGCACTTCTCTACAGACCTATGGAAGCAGAAGGTGTGGATGTGTAATCCTGAGCTAAACGGAATGTAGTATGTGCTGTCTATGAACTGCAATTAGGAGAATTATAGGTTTTACAGTGTGCTTCTGCTGAATCCAGGAGCAAAATACTAAACAACTAAATGAATAAAGTCTCTTTATGTCAGTGGAGACCAAATTATCTAATAAATTAACAATAAATACCTTGCTAAATTAAATCTTTTTTTCTTCAAATAGCCACAAGGAGTTTGAACATTCAGCAGCAAGCCGACTGCATAAAAACAAAGACATCTTTAGGCAAATGCCAAACATTACAAACAGGGTATTGTTTAACATCCTGATACTCAGATAAGAGTTTATGAATGTTATTCAGATTTTACATAAGCATTCCCTTTTCTCTTTAAAGGAAATCAAAGGGAAGACTCACGGCACAACAATGCTTTGAGTCAAAATTACCATACTATTAAAATAGGATTTTCTAGTGAAAGCTGATTTTATCTTCCCTGCAAATACCTGTTTCCTCTCAATGAGATACAACCTACTCCTCACAATATTACACTGCCCATGGCTATTTTCTCTCCACCACTATATATACATGCATACACGTCTGTATGTATGCATGCTTTCCTGCTGTAACATACATAGAGACACTCTCACACACAGCTTTCACACATCCTCAAGGGTTTTTTCAACTAATGGAGCACTCTAGCGTCCTTAGGCTGAGATGAAATATTCAACACCTTACAAAGGTTATGCAATCCCTTTTTATATGTAATTAAACTACTCTGGTTTACATGGACTAAAAAATTCATAAACATTTCAGTCATTTTGGTTAAAGCTTCTGCTAGTACAATGGAGTCACTCCCTACAGATATTCTGTACAAACTTTCTCGTGGTGCCAGGGACCATTTTCTTCCTTTCCTCCAGAATGACTAACATAAAGAGACAAAATTATAAATCTTTTGTATTTGGCACTTTTTTTTAATTTTTTTTATTTTATTTATTTTATTACAGAAGCAACAGTCTCTGAAACAAGTTGTCTGTACTCCAACCAATTTACTGTATGCTTTGTCCCCTCATCTGCTTTCCCCCAATATACCCCAGCCCTAACTCCCCAGCCCGTGATGCTCATTTGCCAGAGGCAACACTACTGCAGCTCTCTGTGTTCAGGCTGGCTCCCTGGCTGGTGCCAAAGTGGGGGTATTACAGCTGAATTCTACCAGACCTTTTCTCACTGGAAACGTTAATATAAGTCCCTTTCCACAACCACCAATTTTCACATGGTTTATCATAGACTTCTCTTATTTTTTCAGGTTTTGCTAAAAATGGTTTTTGATGTGAGTGGCAGACACCTGGACGCACAAGCAAGTAGGCAAAGCAATCACATAAATTCTTTTTGCCCTCAGAAAACCAGCCTAGAAAAGAGAAGAGATAGGAAACATCATGTTCAGGCCAAGCTACAGATATTAGCTGAGAGGGCGTGGGAATAGGGATCCCACTGTGGATGGGAAATTCTGTACCTGTACAAATGCTTTTCTTGTTCTGCTGGAGCAGGATAACTGATTTTATGGACTGATCAAAAAGGACAGAAACATTTCCATCTCTTATAAAACATAAAGATTAAAAATAAAAGGAGATAGGAAGAAGTGAATAATTTTCTGAGCAGCTGAACTGGTGTTTTCTGGTTTTCCCTGTGTCACAGGAAGACAAGAGCTGGTTTTCCCCTCTCCAGCTCTCATCTTCCCCATCCCTCAGTGCAGCAGACCATGCTCCCAGCTTCCAGGAACTCAGTTCGAGCTCTGCCAGGCTGAGCTGACCGGCTGCCCCTCAGGCAATTGCTGCTTGCCAGGGGACAGCAAATAGCTCCTGGAGGTTGGTAAGAGGCTGAGAAGTCACTACCTTTCCTTTCATAGCAGTGTGCAGTTGGGATCCCTTTCTACCCAGCCTCTGCTTTGCCTGGTGCCTGATATACTTAAGACCCTGAATTACTAGACAGTGAACAGTGGTGAATCCAGAGATGGATAGGAAAGACAAAAATACCTCTTCTCTTGAATCTACACCTAATCAAAGTTTAATTAAATTTTCTCATGAAAGTCACCTGGATGAGAATCCTGATTTATGCTCCCATGATTTAATCATATTATCATTTGACTTCCTGCCTTAGGAATCTAAGTATTATTGTAAGTGTATAGACACCCCAACAAATTTCTTGTTTAAGAATCAGAAGTCTTCAAGTGCTGGTTTTCGCAGCTCAGAGTAGTATTTTAGCAATAAATACACCTTGTATTTTATTTTCTCCCCTGTGTCACTTTGCCTCCCGTTACTAAGCTATATGAATGAAAACACTGTTTTTTACAGGCAGTGGCCACAGAAAACAATGCATAATTCAGAGAGTGGTCCTGAATTCAGTTACTGGAAGCTGCTTCAGGATCCTTTTTTTAACTTTTTTATTTTATTTCAGCTTTCATTCTTTAGCTGTCTTTTAAAAATCAGGTTAGTGCTTGTTTAAGAGCCTTAAGGACTTTGCACTGTGTGAGAGCAGTAAGGGGAGTGATGAGGAGGTTGTCCTGGGGGAAGCTGAGAGGGCGAGCTGGTGCAGGTCTTCTCCTGGATCTCAATATGAAAGGGCTGACAACAAAAGGCTTAATAAGACAGCTGCTTTGATAAAACAGAATAGGAGGAGGAATATAGATAGTGAATAAATGTTATGTCCCTTCAGATGCTGGACACCCACGTTCCTGAAGCATTGACCTAGCCTGAATGGGTTTCCCCGCAGTGTGCTGCAGAGTGGACCCTGTCTGTGCCTGTTCTTGAGCCATAAGTACAAGGCCTTACAGAGCAGTTTTGGCCTGTCCAAGATCACCAGCTCCTAAAATCAATGCAAGGCTCCCCGTACAGATGTGTGTCTTTTAAGATTTTCCTCTACATCTTCCACTGAAAGAATAAGCCGGTACATATAAAACGTGTATGGACGATTTAAAAATGTCACCAGGGAGTTACATTAAAGGGCAGCAACTAGAAAGAAATCCTTTAGCATGGAAAACTGCTGTACTGCAGAACAGTAGCTACAAACAAACAAAAGGAAAAAAGATTCTTGAATCTTCTGGCTGTATTTCTGAACCTAATTAGTATAGCCTCTGACTACGTCAAAGAGTGCTTCATTAATGAACCTCTGATTCATCTGTAACTCCTCTGTGACTGATAACCATGACTCAGTATTACCAGCTACAAGGGTGAAGTGATTTGGTGGTAGAGGCATTAAATTGGCCACTATCTCCAAGTTCTGCCATGAACTTGCATGGGCAAGCTGTCATCTGTGCACCTCAGTTCTTCAAAGGCAATGGTCTTCCAACACCATGACATTTATTTTACTTGTGGAATAACGGATCATGCCTTCCAATGAGCCTAGAGTCCAGGAGAGTCTTCTAGGTAGTCCTGAAGTGCTTGAGAAAGCAAAGAAAGTATTCACAGCTGGGAGTCCTCAAATACAGAATGACCTAACTTTCCAGATGTCTCACAAGGAAGATATTTTGGAAAAATCTAAGTTGTAGCAGTTGCGAAAGGAGGGGCATGGTTTCAAGGAAACAGTAATTGAGAGTTCATAGGTAAAGAATGGATAATGGAAAGGGGAAGAAATAATGAGCAGAGGTAAGTTTAAATGAACTGAGGTTACCCCAGAGACTGGGGTAATTCAGGGAAAGAAAATTAAGTTACTTTCAGATTATGTGGAGGAAGATTAATGAGAAGAGTGAACACAGAAATCCTGGTAGGGAAAAAAGAGAAGCCTTTTAAACAAATGGAAGAAAGAACTACCTCAGATAGTTAATTAGAATAGAACTGGTCTTGGAAGATACTAGGTAAAACTGATATCCACAGTTGCCATCATATTCAGGTTGATTCTGATGACAAAGATACATTTTTGCTGCTTGTTTTCTTACAGAGACACATCGATAATACATATCTTAATTACATTCAACTACAGAACCTATGTATTAGAGTAGTGCCACTTTGGTGATGAATAGAGAGGTCTGCCAACTTGTCATCTTGCAAAGTACAGTACTGGGAAAAGCCTAGATTGCATGTGTAGAGCTATAAGATCCTGTCTGTAAGAGAAGACTGGAAAATATGTATTTAAAAGATGCTTTATATTGAACAGTAGTAGGTCCCTAACATGAGTACCATGATGAATTCTGGTTTCCTCATTATAGCTCAGATATATTGTTAGACACACCTGAAGTACAAACAGACCAAAAGGTGACAACAAAACAGAAGAAAGATGAGGCTTCTACAATAAAATAATTGTAAAATCAAAGATTGGTTAACCTGAAAATCAGAAAAAAAAAAAGACAATATAGCATTTCAGGAAAAAAGTTGCTATAATTCAAATAATTTAAATACTTTAAGTAGGTTTATCTGATTTTTCTAGTGTTTTTGTAAATCCATCAAAGAAAGATGAAGCTATCTTTACATCACCTGTTTGCAGGTAGTGTAAAAAATTCTGAACAGGTCTTGTTGCATATTGGCACATATACCACTTACTGTGCTTTACTGCTAGCATACTTTTCACAATACAAGGATTGTTAGATTGTCTCCCTGAGAAGCTGTCAGTCAAAATCCTGTTTACTCTAGCATGTCATAAAATCCAAGTATAACAAACTTTTCTGTCAGTTTTAGGTTTTGGCTATAGCTGGATCTGACATCAGTTCCCTATATGACAAATTTTGATTGTCAGTTCAGATGTTATAAAACTTACTTGTTTTGAAACAGAATTTGGTTAGGAATATTGAGTTTTAATTTCTTTAAATTGTAAAATCTAAGGTTAAAGCTTCAACCACAAGTACTCTACCTGCAGAACAGTGACTGATTACTGGTTGACATCTGAAACAACCTTCCGTGGCAGGAACTGAAGTTGTTTATTGCCTTTCTTGTTCTCTTTCTTGCTTGACTTCAGACAGAGACACGCTATTACTCAGAGAGAAATCTTCTCCTAGGAAATAATCTGTAAATATGGAAAAAAGCATTCAGATTTTACTTCAAGTAAGAAAGACACTTATATAAAGGTGAAGTGCTGAAGGTGGACTGTATGGGCTCTGTCTATGACATCTTGTAGGTGAATTTCCAAAAGCATCTTCAGGACTTGATGTGCAAGCTGTGTTGGCCTTGAAGCTCCTTGTGGGGAAGCAGGAGTGTTGAAAAGTAGGTACTGTTGTACAGTTGAGCATCTGGTCTCTAGCCCTCCCTCGAGTCCTCTCAACACCCTCATATCACGGAGCTCACCACGCCCACAGGCTCTCCCCACACCCTCTTGAGTGCTGATGCTCTAGCTCAGGGCGCAGACCCTCTTACACAACACTCCTTTTGACAGGTTCAAAGTGCAAGATGCACCTTTTCCATTTCTGGGTGCTAGTGATGCTAATCAGAAGGGTAACTTCCAGGAGGGACTCCTTCCCTTCCCCGCTGTACAGAAGTTTGGATGCTGAACAACCCACATCTCTATGGCAGCCAGAGCCTGACTCATGATGCCTGGAGAGCACCAGAGTAGTCCAGTGTGGCCCTGCTCTCCAGAAAGAGGACCTGAATATCACTGACTAAATACTATGACAGACATTGCCAAACAAACCAAATCTAGGTGAGCCACCACAGACCCCGGGACTGGGTTTAGTTGCTCACACAAAGACACTTAATGCCACTCGTGATGCCATGAAATGTCTGAAACTTCTCTACAAGGGAGACAGATGCAACTGTCAGAGATGTATGCCTTTCCTGAGGTGGTAACTACAGGCCAAGTGAGGCAATTCAAGGCACCAGGAATGGTGCTAGATGCATATGTGTCACCAATTGAATTAAGTTCCAGATGACAATGAAACTAATCCTTACAAAAAATGGATGCTGTCAAATGTGTCAGAAACACTGTTTAAAGTAGGATGGATGACACAAGGTGATCCCACCAGTCAGCACACAATCCTCCCAGGCTCCTTTCTCCTACCATGCACTAACCCCTTGACAGCCCCCATTATACCCAGACCTCTGTCAGACCCCTCTAACCCCACAGCCTGGCTTCCATATATGCCTGAAGACCTGCAAAGTCCAGGTCCCAGGAGGCAACCAGGCCTTCAGTCTCTTCATGTGGAGAAAGCTCCATGGGGTTAGGTGCTTCATATAGGGTCAGAGCATATGGTACTACAAAGCAAGGCATCAGCTTACTGTCTTTCTGGCTAAAGGTTTTCCCACTCTCCTTCCAGGATGTCTTCAAAGCCTCCTCCCCTCTTTACTCACAACTGACTGAAACCTTTCCAGGAGTTGTAGAGTCATACACGACCCTGCCAAAGCTAGTAGCGGTGTCTCTGCAAGGAAACTCTCTTATCAATGGGGTGTTCAGATGTCTCTGTATCTGTAAGTGCTCAGAGCCTGTGCCAAATTCCAGTTCCTCTTAGGCATATGCGGCCTGCTACATCTAGGAAGCTTCTACATGCAAAGAGATGGTTAGAGAAGGAACTACTTCTGCCGATTAGTTCTCAGACAGCTTTTTGGGACACAGTTTCCTGACTCCTGCACTATACTGTCTTCCCACCTTTTCTGCTGTGTTTCTGAGAGATAACTCTAGGCCATCACCTACAGTCAATGTGGAAACACTGCAGAAAACTGTCACATTTACTATCTGTGCCACTTCTACCACTGAAACATCCCAGACTAGTAGGAGAAGAGGAATGAACCAGAGGAGATGTTATAAATCCTAGGGTCAGTTTCATGGCTGTAAGGCCAAGACCTTTGACACCAGCTTTAGATGGGGATGCTTTAATCCCAGTGGAATAAACACTGAAAGTCTCTGACTGAAGCTATCTGTGTAAAGGAAATTTCCAGTGCCAAGATCTTAAGGAAACTGTTTTATGTCAGTTGTGTTTGTCTCTTTGCCAGGGATCTGGCTATCTAGTATTTAGGTTTACTTTACTTCAGTCCTCAAATAAAATTGTCTTATAACCATGTTTCTTCTGCTTTCATTCCTAGACTGCAAGGACCACTGATCAGACACAAATGAGTTTTTGCACTCTCTATCAAAGTGCTGTAACATCTTGTTTCACACTTCTGCTCTCATCCTTCTGTTGAAAGCCCGTTCATGTTGGCTTTTGTTTTTGTTGAACTTCCTCAGTCTCTTCTTTCTACAAGTCTCAGCTCAGAGCACTTCAAGCATTTATCTTCATGTGAGATTGCACTAGAGTGATGTGAAGTGTTATCTCTGAATAATTTTTTGCTTTAAGCAATCCATCACATGAAGTCAGACGGGGCAAGCTTTACAAGTTTTGTGTGGCAGAAATAAAGTTCTGCAGTGGCCGTGGAACAAGCTAAAAAGATCAGATAACAAGGCTTGTTGTCCCTTCTTGTCCCTTTTTTTTTTTTTCCATCTTTAACCTTGAATGAAAACATGGGTTGACCTTTTGTCCTTATTAAGCTCATAATACCTCTCAGTGAGGAGAGAGTGGTGAACGGAAAGGAAGGCCCAGGTAACTGAAGTCTTCTCTCGCCTTTTCCTATCAATAGTGTTCTAGACAGAATACAAATTGAATAAGGCCAGAATTTTTTTGTTAGTAAGATATGATGGCAGAAGTGTGGAAGTGCAAAGGATTTCTGTGGGAATATGACTGATCAGCTCACACTATTTCAAGGGGAGTGGAAGTCCACTAAAACTGACACATGCTAGAATGAATGGGTGTCTTCTGTCCTGTGTGACCCTCTCTGGGAAACTCAAAGTACAATTAAGACAAAAAGTGCAGTTCACAGGCGGGTACCATAATCATTCACTGTTCAAGTGAGCAGGAAAAAAAAAAGTGTTTTGTAAAGATTGCTTCATTCTCTGCAGCTCTTGTGGTGCAGAATCCCTCTTTTATATTTGCTCTGTCATTCAAGTTTAAGACAAATATTTTAATCGAAATATTACTTTCAGTGCAGTTTAAACATAAAACCAAGGAAGGTTAAAAACAATCTTCTGTCATGAATGCTTTGATATTAAAAATAAATCTTACTTGTAGAAATAACATCTAAGTGAAAAATCCGATTTGAAGCAAGTATTCCCTGAACATGAGAACATCTTGTACAAGTGCCGCAATTACCAAATTCCTTCAGATTTAAAAGGATAAATTCCTCCGTACTCCCTAGCAATCCAATGAAGATACTGTTGCCTCTATCCACCCAGGATTACATTGTTGGATTGGAAGGCTGAGGACAGAGAAATAGGTTTTGGATAGGAAGGAATTATGGGGAGAAATTTTTCTTAATGCACGACAAGAAAATTGTGAAGTAGAAGAAAGAGTATGGGAGAAAACACATTGGGTGACTGGCACAAGAGTCTGGCTGTCTTTGCCTCCTTCCATAGTCAATGAAGAGAGCGAGAGGGTCCTGCCAAGCCAGCTGAGAATAGGAGCCTACCATCATGTCTTCTGCATTCCCCCATAAGCACCACCATAAGCTAAGAGCTACATAAAAAAACACCCAAAATAGGAAGAAAAGGCAGAGAAAGAAACAAAGTAAGAAAATGTATGGAGAACAGCAGAGAGGGAGTAAGAGGGCAGAAGGGCACTCAAAAGACGAGAAGAACCACAGTTAAGCAGCAACTTCATGTGGGTTCTCTCAACGTCAGAGCGCAGAGTTAATGCGTTATTTTGTAAGACATAAGGACCAAACTGAGGATCTCAGAACTCATTTGAAACAGTGTTTTATGAGTGTAAATCTTTTTAGATTCAACCTGAAAAAAAATATGAGATGAATACATCTTTTGAAAGTCCTCCAGCCTATCCTATTTGTGTTCACTTTTAAATCAGTGGGAAGTAGCTACATGACACATCAATTTTTAATCAAAAATATTTTAGCAAAATATATTTGTTTGGGAAGCTACAACAAAATGAATTATACAGTTCTTTCACTATACAACTTAAAAGAGAATACTTAATGACACCATGCAGCATAAATTTTGCTTACATAGTGATTTTCACAGAGTGTCTTAAGGAAAATTACACATAAAGAATACAAACCCACAAATTTAGTTCATTCAGTGAAAGCCAAGGAGAACAAATAAAATTTAGGCCTGGATTTGTAATCAGAAATTGAATCAACAATAAAAAAGTCAGTGGCCGATATGCTCCAGATGTGAGAAAGAGTACCCCAGCAAAATCTCTAGCTTCCAACAAATGTTAGCACACCATTAAAACAGCTGAAAAAAATAGCACAGTTATTACCATAGTGACATTCTGCCACATATGTGAACAAAAGGCAGTGGGTTGTGCTAGGTTAAAATAGAACAAAAGATTAAAAGTAATATAGGGCTTCTCATAAGAGACCCACTGGCTGAAAAATGGAAGCATGAGTGAAAAGATACTGAACTATGGTAATCTGTGTTAATTAGCATGCGTGTTGAGATACTCCTAGCAGACTAAAAATTGATTAATAACAGTACTCCAGAAACAAATAAAGTTTCTGGATCTGTTTGTCCTTGTATATCATATGATTATGCAAAGCTGAATTTTAATCTCAGCAAGCCTCTGAGATAGCAGCTTCCCAAATGGATTCATATGATATTCCACGTTTTTTCTAGCTAATTTATATACTGGCATCATATACATTTAGTGTTATCGCTAACTGGTAACTGCGCAGTCCACCATAAGCAACATCATTGTCACTCAGAAAATTCTCAGTGCTCAGTAATTCAAATAAAGGGCTTTGATTAAAGCTTTGAAGCCTTTGAACGCATTTGGGAAGACGTGCATCAGAAGCCAAGTGCGGTATGCCAAACGCCTCTAACAATACTTCCAAACATTTTGTGACCACGACGAAATATTCTCTCTTCCCTCCCCAGCTCCCCGTAGCCGAGCTTTTCGACCTTAGCGCTTTCTTCGGCTTTCTCAGCTAGGCTGAGATACAAGACCAGATTGCCGCAGGGTGAAATGCTAGTGCATATCTGCCCAGACACGAGAGCTCTTGGTGCTCACGTTCCTAGACCATGACGGGTGTACAGGAAGCCACTTGCTGCTGTTTGCCTTCACAGTGGGCTGAGTTAAATCGTACTGCGTGGCATTTGTCATCAGCTGTTTTTTGACCGTGACCGTGGCTCAGCCATCCGGCCATTAGGGTGGCTGTGTGAGTCTCAGCTCGGAGACTGACACTTCCCTGCTTGCTTCTGATCTGAGCTGGCATCTACGTCAACGTGCCAATTAAAGTCACCAAGCAGTCAGGATTTCAGCCATTGTATCTGCTGCCTTCTCTTGCCTACTCAGAGAAATCATGGATATTAAAAAGTGGAGGAAACTAATCAGTGAACTACTTCGTCGCTCTCCAAATCCCAAGAGTTGCTATTAGGAAAAAAACCAAACCACTCAACCCACCAAAACTGTAGAAACAGCTACAGAAGCAAAGAAAAGAGCATAAAATTTCTTTTCCTTCAATGCTGGGTGAGACTGGAAAGCTGAAGGACAGGAGTTATGTAGTGTTTTATCACATTCATTTGGTGGGCAATGCTTTTGCCTCCTCACTGCCTGGCAGGTGATGTTAAGTGGTTAAGGTAGGCTGGGATTACATGGAAACTGCGCAATTCTTTTTACCACTCTTTAGCTCAGATATATTTGGTATTCTTTTGGAAGAAGTGGCTTGCAACAAGATTATGGCATATTGATGTTTAAAGGAGAAAAATTAAAGGCCTACTAAATCTATAGTAATTTGTCACAGTTAAACAGGATGTCAAAAGTATAATGGTACTTGGTTTACTAAAAAAGAAAAGAACATACAAGATAACTCATTAAAAGTTACATCAAAAAGACAAGAAATCAGAGAAGGGAAGTGAAAGACCTTGTGTCTTTATTAGTAGAAAACCAAAACTAATCAATTAATTTTGCATGCATGACCTAATACTTACACAAATATACATTAAGTCAAATGCAAAATGCTGCTGCCTTGGAAGATGCAACTTGCTTCAGACAAAACTGATCTGCTTTGTTGTGTCCGGTGTGTGGTGATGCACCGATAATGTGTCGTCCCTTGGGCAATACAGAATACAAACTCATCCATCTCCCCAGGGCTGACACTTCAGTAGATGATAAAATATACATTAATTAATCAACAGTATCTTTTGTGGTTTTTAAATGGGTGAGCACTGGAAGGCTTATCATGTGTATGCCCACACGTTGCATAAGCATGAATGAATCAAACACAGTAAGTAAGCAGAATCAGCTACAGAGATTTTCTTTAATGTGTATTTCAAATGTGTATACTTTTTTTTTTTGGTGAAATTAAGAACTGCAGGTTTCCCTATTGACTTATTATATTATTTTGGCAATTCACCTGCAGCTTTATACACAAACATAGCATTAAGAAATATTGCTGAGTAGTAACAGCCAATTTTCTGCACAGTTAACCTGTCAAAGTGATTCTTCTACCGTTTATTAAATGATTAGGAGATTGATCACAAAAAGAACAGATAGACTTTTTAAGCATAGCACTGATAATCAGCACTTTGGGAGAAACTGAAGATTTTTTTTCTTGTGCAGTATCTTTCCTGACTTACTTGTGAACTTATAAAGCACAGCAATGATGCTTCAGAAACCTGTTTCATTCTCTCAATGAAGGAGGAGGATTGAGGATTTGATTTTTGGAGGAGCGTGCTGAGAGATGAAAGGCCTATGTATTCAGGGAAATTTCTTCAGATCTCAAAGTCCCAATGCCATCCATTTCCTCAGTAGTCTTGGGAAGTGCCAGCTACATGAAATTAAATGCTGACAAAAATACTGTTCCTAAAAAAATCCTTATGTCTGATACTTTTATGGTTAGTTCACCATTAACTGGGGATTAAAAAACTGAATGGCTTTCTGTTGCATGAATTTTCTTCCAGTCTTCCCCTTTTTCCTCACGCATTTAACAAATGTTACACTAGCAGGATTTAGAAGTTCATTAACACTTGGGTTAATTGTGCTTTCATTATAAATAGCAAGAGAAGCTTCTAGAAAAGCCTGGCCAACAGAACCATAGTATAACTTTGCCATTACATTATTAAAGCACATAAGTTACATGAGTTTAAACACTTAATTAAATGTTATCAATATTATTAATGCTAAAATTGAGTCAATATCATCTACATTCCTTTCCAGATTGGGTCCTTAATCCTGTTCCAAATAAAAAAGAAAAAAAAGGATGGCAGGTCTTAATTAACACTCACAGCAGTGTTACAAGTCTCCATCATTATTTTGTAAAATGCTTTATAAATCTCAGAAGTTTCATGCTAGATTAATGATAGCAGTACTTATTACAATAATTATTAACTGTTTACAGTTGTAATCAGGGTGCTGAATGCCCTGCTCATTGCAAAGAGGCCGGAAAAAGTTCAATTTGTTGCATAATCAGCTATCTGCTCCTCAGTACACAAGCTAAATATAGTAGAAGATGTCAGTTACTAAATATGTAAGACTTGACGAAACAGCTCTGCTCTAACCTCAATTCTTCCACACAAGCACTATCAAATTCTGTAGAATTTTAGCTTTATTTAAATATCAGCATGGAAATAAACAGGCTTGAGCCTGTGTGGTTTAGACGAAAACCCTCTGAACATGAAGCAGGGATGACCAGAGCAATGCTCTCTTCCTCAGGGTTACAGAGACACAGCTGCCCGCGCTTCTGCTTCCAGACTGTTGGTCGAATAGGGCCCTTGGCATTTTTATCTGCCCGAGGTGTCTGTTGTAAGATGAATTGGTGCCCCTGGGATTGCTATGCACAGTGGCAATGCTGGGATCCCTGGGGACAACTGAGCAACTGCCAAAACTTGGGTCAGAGTCATCCTCCACAAGCTTGGAAAAGCTTTGAGGGAGAGTCATGGTGACAGTCTGGAACTATTTACAGCACCAGGAGATAAAAAATAGGATGAGAAGAGAAAGACAAGCTGTGGTTCCTTGCTGAACAATAAATAGTTTAGCGTTTCCAAAATCAAAGGTGGGAGAAGCAGAAAGAGAACGCTCCATCTGGCTTGAAGCAGTTGGAAGTGCTGACGGGAAAGAAGGACTCTCTGTTATTTATCACTCTTACTTCTTGAAGAACGCAAGTGAAGGCTTTCTCCAGCAGGAACAAAAGCAAACAGCTTTATAAGAATCCATGTGTAACACATTGAGAAGGGGAGATGTGATATTCCCTCAAAGCCATGAGGGATTTTGTTTTGGATCAGCTTTCTGGAAAGTGATAAAAATAATAAACTCTTGGACTGAATTAAAGGGAAATCACAACTTTATTTTTTAAAGAGGGGCTTAAATAAAAAAATTAGCCATATTATGATTAAAGATGGCTTACAGATCCTTCTTCCTTTAGCTTATTATGACTTTGGATGACAAAATAGCTTTTAGACATGACCAGAAACAAGGACTAGGATGTTTCTAGTCCTTAAGGCAACAACACAAAAAAAGAAGCTGTTACTTGAGGTAAAATTTAACTACAAAGAAAGTGAACCTGTGAAGAAAGGTAGGTATAATTAACTGCAGTAATGATGATGTAACGGACAATTATCAGGCTCAAATAAGGAAAACTATTAGAAAAGGTGCAGTGCTCATGCTAATCATGTTTTAAGATTTTTATATAGTGGTATCTCCAATACGAGATGAGTCTAAGAAATCATAGGCATAGCTGACAGTCCCTCCTACAGTTCAATTTGTCTGACACATTCCATTAGAAGACTCTGTTTTCAGTTATTTAAAATGTTGCCAAAGACTAACCAAAGTTCTGGGCTAATGTTTTTCCCAGGCTGGGAATTTGTAATCTCTTACAAGATTTTAGGTTAAAATGAACCAGGGGACTAGCTCTTTGTCTTTCTGCTATTAAAAGTATTTTTGTGAAGAGCGCTAATGCTCCCACTCTATAAAGAGCCTTCAAGTTTATTGGCAGGGTGTATGTTTTCTCTCCCGTAAGTATCAGCACAAATCTAAACGATTTAGAAAATTACTAAACAAGCTCAGTTTGGCAATAGAGGAAATAGAGTTTGATCATTGCAATGGCTGAAGCTGTTACCTGTGCTAAGCACTGGTTAGATAGAACTGCAGGGTTCTCTGCGCCCTGCCGAAATGAGTGTGGTGGCTTCACTTTAGAAACAGTTAGATGCTGGAAAGAGATGCCAAAACAAGCACTGTAATGCTATTATGAAAAGTACTCACTGGCTAGCACTCCAAACTCTTTCCAATAGCCTCTCAGATTAACTCTTATAAAACTGGCCCTGATACCTGTGTGTCATGGGCTGCAAAACAGTGACAATGCCAGAATCTGGTTGTCTCAGGCTGGCCACCTAAATTAGGAGGCACTTATACCACTTTTCTCCTTAATATCTATGACTAAACAATAAAGGCCAGGTTGTCTTCCAGCTCCTGGAGGCAGGTCCCTATCCCAGCCATGTCTGGACTGCACATTAAGATAAAAGCTCTGGCTGTATTTCTTCCATTCCCTCCCCTCAGGCTGGTTTCCACTGGAAGAAAAAGCAGGACAGGAAACCCTGTGCCACAGTAGCTTCCTTGATTTAGGTGATCAGGGAGCAGGCCTATGAGCTTTTCTGAATCATTATCTGCTTCGTGGCCCTGCATGCACTAATAGGCTCTGCAACCTCTTCCACCTTCTCACCTCCCTTGGGTTTGGCTGCCCATGCTCATGCTGGTTCTGGTACGGTCCAGCTCTGTCATCTGGGAGCAGATGACTGGGAAGGAGCTAAGTCAGAGAGAGCAGTTCTACCCATCCCTTAACTTGGTATCTGCTTTTAAACCCAGGCTTAACCTGAGCTTTGAACTCAGCCTCCCATCCCTACCTGGGCAACACAACAGGAAAGGCAGCGCTCAGCCTTGTACCTCACTAACCTGGAGCTGCTGTGCTGACTTGGCTTCCCAGCTCGACCTTAGCCCTGCCTTGTTGCTGTGATCTGCCCCGGCCATCTGGGCTTTCAGTTGACCCAGATGACCGCCCCCAGACCTGCTATGCTTGGGTGCTGTGGGTCTGTGCTGGGTGGGCCCTGCCTTGCTGTCACCCTCTGCCCCCCTGCTTGAGCAAGTAGCTCTTGCCCTGGTGTGAAAAACAGCACAAACCACTAGTAGGTAAACTATCCCACCCACATTGAGGTGGCATGTTGGCAGCCATAATGGTGTTTAATCACAGCCTCCTTTTTTTTTTTTTTAAATGAAGTTACATTCAATACAAGAGAAGGTAGTAATGAACATTCAGAAACCTAGAAGTTCAGATATCCAGATAAATATCCAACAAACTTCTCACTGCTAGATGAGATGGTCTTGTTGTTCTGTGCTGCTGCTCCCAGCGCTGTGCAGTTCAGGGGAGTGAAGAGGGATGAGTCTTTCCACTTGGGATCCGAGTATTGAAAGTGCTCCGATGAAACTGGGCACCTTGGGAGATATCTTCATATGCCTGAAACTGAAGCTAGAGATCACTTATGCCACAGAGCACGGGTTTTACAAATGAAGCAAGACAGAAGAAAAATAAAGCATAGGAAGCCAGAGCAGTTTTATTGACCAGTACATGGAAAAGCAGCATGTATATCTTGTTTGCACATACATATAGACGAGGCAGCCCAGGAGATTAGCACAAAGCAGTACTGGGCAATGGTAATCATCCTGTTAATGCTTTGCAAACCTGGCTTAGCATACAAGAGCAAAAACAGATTCTAAAAAATTTCCAGCATTCAGCTGACCCAACATCCAACTGTACTCGGTACTCAATAGAGACACATCAGCTGTTTGCAGGACTTACTGGTAGGAGAATGTATTGTTAGGACTAGCCCAAGATCATTGTCTGCTAAAGTGCAAAGTGTGAAAAAGAAGAGAAACAAGAAAAAAATAAAAAGAGGGTTTAACTAAAAACTGTAATGTCTAAATAAAATGGTCAGGAGAGTGATATTTTTTCCAGACACATGAATTATACAAAACAAAAATGTTAGCAAACCCACCTATTAAGTTTATCACAGGTTTCAGCTTTTCACTGTGAGATGTTTTTTGGAAACTCCAAACTTTATGTGCTATGAATTTTTCATTGGATGGACCATTCTCACACTGAAATCAGTCTGTGCCACTCTGCAGTAAATTCTTCTGGCACCTGTATATTCCTGAGCTGTGAACTGCACTTGAGAGTGACTGAACTTTGGCTGTCTGATAACCTCTGCACAATGTAAAAAAAAGACACAAATAGAAATTTTATGTAACTACTTATTAGCTTATCTCCCACAGAAGGCTTCACTTTCCAAGTCAGGCAGTGGCAGAAGTCAATCCAAACCTGCCACTGACACTATTATTGTAGAAAAGTGTGTGCTAATGCATCTGGAAGCAAAGAGAAAGTAATGTCAAACTCCAGTTATATGCTAGCAAAAAAAATAATCCAAAAAATAAAAGGAGCTGCTGGCAGTTTTCTTTCTACTTGAAATTCTTCTATTTATTTCTCTAAAACATACTCTAGAAAACCAGAGTATTCTCTCATTCTCTCTCCTCCAAGGCAAAGAGTAATCCTAAACATGCCTCAAAACCTGACAGTCTGAAGAAAAGTCAACCCACATTTCACTGAGCACAATGTTTAAAAACCCAGATCTATTACAGTAGCTCAGTATTGTCCCCTATTGTTTTGTCCCTTTCCTCAAATTAGCTGACACCTACCCCTTCCTTTGAACTACACTACTCACTTAAGACCAGTGTAGAGCTAGATTTTAGTCTTCTCTGCCTGCTATTTCCTCCTTTGCTCCCTCACTGGACTGCTCTAATAAGATCTTTGCTAGCATTTCCTTCTCTATGTTTCTTAGACATGGCACTTTGTGTCTGTCCACAGCTCTCATTTTTTCCAGTCACAGAATCTCAGAAACAAAGAATAGTAAGGGTTGGAAGGGTCCTCTGGAGATCATCTAGTCCAACACCCCTGCCAAAAAAGGTTCCCCTAGATCAGGTTGGACAGGAATGCACCCAGGTGGGTTTTGAATATCTCCAGTGAAGGCAACTCCACAAGCTCTCTGGGCAGCCTGTTCCAGTGCTCTGCCAACCTCAAAGTAAAGTTTTTCCTCATGTTGAGATGGTATTTGCCGTGTTCCAGGTTGTGCTCATTGCCCATTGTCCTTTCACCAGGCACCACTAAAAAGAGTCTGGCCCCATCCTCTTGACATTTGCTGTTTAGATATTTATAAGCATTGATGAGGTCCCCTCTCATTTGTCTCTTCTCCAGGCTAAACAGACCCAGGTCTCTCAGCCTTTCCTCATAAGGGAGGTGCTCCATTCCCTCAATCATCTTTGTAGCCCTCTGGACTCTCTCCAGTAGTTCCTTGTCTTTCTTGAACTGGGGGCCCCAGAACTGAACACAGTACTCCAGATGGGGCCTCACCAGAGCAGAGCAGAGGGTCAGAGTCCTCTGACTTCCCTCCCTTACTCCACGAGCTGTGGGTTTAATGCTGTGAGTCTCTGACTCATTTGCTTCCTATTTCTTTCACCTTCTTGCTTGCTCCTCAGTCCTAGTTCAACTCCATCTCTCACCTACCCAGCAAGTTTCTTTCTGGACCTTATCTTTATTTCCCTGCGTGGTATGTTTTCTCTAATCACAACCATATTTTCTTCTTTACAATTTCCTCTACCTAAAACTCTTCTTCTGCAGCCAGATTTTCAAATTTGGAGTAAAAATAATATCTCTGATACTCTTGGTCCCCTCTGTTCCTTTCACTTCATTTAAATCGAGATAATAGTTCAAAATTTTGCTTACAGCTGGTTCCTACAACTATTGCAGAGGGTGAGCAAACAGCAGATCCGTTTACAGAAAAGAGAATTTGGTTCTTCAGCATCCAAATGACAGATTAGGTAACTTCTTCTGTAGGCGATCCACTGACCATCTTTAAGGAAATACTAATTCCTGCTGCCGTATTTGAAAACTAGATAAGCCTGAGAAACTAAAAGAAGGCTGCACTAAAAGTTTAGAATAAGCAAATGTAAATGTCCGTAGCGCCCTTCTGTTGTTTCTGAAGTGCAAGGAAGAAAAAAGACGTAAATTCAATGTAGATCATAAGTTGATATGAGCAACAAATAAGCATAAGTAGATCATAAAATCATAGAATGGTTAGGGTTGGAAGGGACCTTAAAGATCATGGAGTTCCAACCCCCCTGCCATGGGCAGGGACACCTCCCACTAGATAATAAATAGATATAAATTAGATCTATATTTAAAGATACAAAGAAGAAAGTATTATAGCTATAGCAATGCAGTAGTATCTCTTAAATCCCCTAGTTCAAAAGAAGATTTGTTTTCTTTTTCTTGTGTCCATTTTACACTAAAGTAACTTGTCTCTCTTTATGCTCTGCATAGTGTCTTGCACAACAGAATTCTGCTCTGCCTGGACAGTAAAATAAGCTGTGAAAATGACTGTGCATCCACAATTCTACAAAGAATAAAAATTAAAAGCAGTGCACTTATGATTTCCTCCTGTTTTACATCACTACTGGAAGTGAAAAAGGTGAGGATGAAACAGAAACTTTGGTCCTGAAAAAACAGCACTGCTATTCTTCATTCAAAATCTTTATGAGAGATAGAAAGGGAGCAGCTTCAATTGAGGAAGACAGTTTTCATCACATGCTGCTTCACCAAACAGGCTTTTGACATAGTCATATTTTGTGTTCCCCAAAATAGCACTTCAGCATGCTTCGCTTTCTGAACTTGTTTTTTTTTAACTCCTTTGAATTTAATTAGGCTATTCATCAGCTTGGTAAATGCAAAGAACCTTTTAAAAGGGGAACAGTGATTGATTTTAAAAGTGCTATAATCACTCCATCTAGCTATTTAAAAAATATCTTCCAGTTAGGTATTTCAAAGGATATTAATATTCACATCTTAAAATATAAAGTCCTTTGTCCTGATTTTAATACATAACCGGAAAGCTGCCATAATGTCACCGGGTGAAGCCCTTCACCCACCAGAGCCCCTGTATAAAACTCCCATTAACATCCATGCTTTGTGTGAAACTTCTGACACAGGAGGAAATTTAGGGAGTCAAAGAAAGTTTGTCCTGCACAGAGTCTGGATCCGCCTCTGAATGGCCTCACATGCAAACCAAAGCCATATGGCCATACCAGCACGGGCACTCCACTAGTGTAAACTACTGTTCGCTGCACCCAAATAACAGTCTTGAGAGGAGTCTCAAGTGCATGTGTGGAAATTGCACTGGGCAATGTCGAAAAGCTGCAGAAAAAGGGAAGCCCCGATCTCATTGCTTTGTCAGCAATGCAAAGGAATCGGGTCCAATTCAAGTGCCCCATTTTGCTGAGTCTTGCACCAATGGAATTACATCAGAATAGCACTTTAGAGTCTGAAGCATTTGTAACTCAGTCAGTAAGCCCCAGGGAGGGAATTCACCCCTGAAAGATAATTCTTCTAAAGGTTTTCAGTATTAGATGGTGTCACAGACATGCCCCTGCTGCAGAAACAGAGGTTATTCCCTAAGTGACAAGGAGTTACGATCAGTGCTTGATCATCAGAAGCATCACCTGTGTGACAAGGCTGACTGACCCCTGAGTGTGCTGTTACGACCACAAATTTGGCTGCTGAGAACTCCCACAAAGACAACGACTACTGTTTTGCTGCACAAAATGCCTGTAGGTCTGCCTGGGGCTGGCCAGCTCTGGAACGAGGACTACTGCTTGCATCTTCTTCAAGGCTGCTCCTCTTCAACCATCGAGTGCTGTCACGTAACAAAAGGGAAGGCAGCGGAACATCTTCAGCTTCTCATTTCCATACAGCACGTGCTTCACAACACTCCCTCTTCCCTTCTCTGCACCAACCCAAGTAGATTACTTCACTGTCCCTCACTTTGTCTGTTTGTCCTCCTCACTTATCCCTCAACTCAGATTCAGCTCGCTTCCAGCTATAGATTGAGTATCATCCTGCACTTTATCTTCCCTAAGTATTTTTCTCTTGCTTTTTCATTGATAATTCCTTTCCATACACCTCTTCATGTCACTCTGCTGCTGTTTCTTTGCTTTCCTTACCTTACCTCTCTGCCACCATGGCTTCAGCAACACACAGGTGGACTTGATCCCATTCCAGGCACAGCCTACAGTCCACCAAAATCTTCCATGAGCCATGGGGAGAGTGCAGCATGGTGGTGCACACCCCCAAACTGCCATACTTGTAGAAAACAAGCATATATTCTGCCCAGCCCATGGAGAAAAAAAATTGCAAAATGCATGTGGGAATATAATTGCCATTCCTGTCATCTTACTGTGGGGTATAAAGCAAGTTAAATTGACCACTGGAAAAGTATTTCAATTATACTGTTAGTGACACAGAGAAACACAGTCATGAGTCACACCAGTAAATTTTAGGGAAGACAAACAGACTCATACTGTGTGCACACAGTCCTCTTCTATTGATATAATACTTCATAATCCCAAAGTGCTTGGCTCAGGGCTGCACATGGAGAGCGCTCCACGCAGCTCAGGAGCCTGCTAATGCTCAGGGATGCTCTTGCAGCTCCTCCAGCCTCAGGTTAGCCCCTCTCGCAGTTTGAGCGAGACAGGGTTAATTTATCTTTCAGTAATTTTACTTTTCAGTAAAGTCTCTTCTAATGCTTGGGAAAACAGTACTTTTAGAAGACTGAACATGAGTCTTTACTTTAAGGACGACAGAATGCTGGAACAAGCTGCCCATAGAGGTGGTGGAGTTTCCTTCTCTGGAGACATTCAAAGCCCGCCTGGATGTGTTCCTGACCAGCCTGCTCTAGGTAAACCTGCTTTGGCATGGAGGTTGAACTAGATGGTCTTCTAAGGTACCTTCTGACCCCTAACATTCAGTGATTCTGTGAAAATATTCACTTCATAACCAGCTGTGGTATGCAGGTTTCAAGGTTGCAATGTTTTCAAGCAAGCCAGGTGTGGGGACGAGGAGGAGCAAGACCCTCTAGGACTTGACTCTAGCTGCCCAACAGGATTATTTCATACCATGAATGTCATATCCGATATAAATTTCAAAGTTCACTGAGGAGTTTTGTCTCACCCTTGACAGCTGTGATACTGAGAACATCTTGGCCCGGTGCTGGACCCCTGAGCCCTTCCCTTCTTCCCAAAACTGTAGTGCTCGCAGTGTCTCACATTTGCTGTCCCCTGCTGGGAATGCACAGCTTCCTGCTGATAGACTTGGCTGAGTATAATCCCCATGTGCTTTATATTAGTATTGGGATCAATACCGGATCATTAGTATTATTAATGTTAATTATTTAGTCTTATTCTATTAAATCTGTTCATATTTCAGCCCTTGAGTTTCCTTGTTTTTTCCCTGATTCCCCTTCCTGGGTGGGGAGAGGTCATCCGTTGAGAGAAGAGTTGTCTGAATGACAATAGATTGTTGTGGGTTCCTCAAAGTGGTCGTCCCCCCTCCTCCCCCCCCCGCCCCAAGGAGCCTGAAAGAAGCAGAGCACAAGACAAATGCCCTTCTCCCATGCTGGGGGGGGACGGGAAGGTGGCACCGGAGTATGTACAGTGCTTTGTCAGAGCATCACTGGCTGCATGTGGATTCTGGCCTTGAGAGATGAAGGAGGAGTATGAAGCAGAGAACTGTAGCCTGAACGTTTTTGTTTCAGGACAAAACAGCATGCAAATGGGCACGTAACTGCAGCATTTACTGAGATTTACACTCACTTGTCCCACGTCTGGAAAAGGACTGCACTTTTGTTTTGGGAGGGAGTTTCAACTCTCTTCAATGGAGAGCACTAAACAGCAAGTGAGCCCTCTTCACTCTCCTCCATTTTATCTAACACATTTAAATAATTCATGTAATAGCTACAAAAAAAATCCCAGAAAGCAGAAGTGTTTTAAAAATTGCTTCCATTTGGGTACTTCAGGCTTCAGTGGAACAGCTTAAAAAATGTAGGCCCATTCAAGCTGAAACAGCACAATTTTGGGGGTTCTTGCACAAAATACTTTTATACTCACATTATAAAATACTTTTATCCTGCTCTGAAGGATCCTTTTCTTCCTTGATTTTGTTGTTACAAATAGCAAACCCTCCTGCCTCCAAGCCACATCACCTTGAGAGAATGAATGGTACTTACAGGATTCAGAGCACTATAAATGCCACCAAAATATTACAATGCATTTCAAGTCTGGAGACAACTCCATAGAAATATGCCCCAAGAATGCCAGAGGTGATGAAAGACTGATGAATAGAACATGAGATGGAAAAGCCCTCCTTCTTTTTTTTTCCTGGGAAAGCTGATAGGTTTTATTTTTCCCAACGAATAAGCTGTTTTCATTTATTACAGTTCAATCCTCCTGTTATGTATACCTTGCCCTTAATGGCTACAGGATGTGTAAGTGCTTAAAACGGATTCTGGTTGCAAGATTAATTCCTGCTTTCATTCAGATTACAGGAAGTTTTAGCTACGTTTTTTACAAATGAATGACACAGATATCTTGATTAGTTTACTGAAATCATCAAATTCTATTCTTACATAATAAAAATAAATTTTTAGAGGATGAATTAATTTTTTTTAACGGTAAGCTATTTTCATCCATTAAATAATAATGTCATTATATCATTAATAAGCCAAATATACTTCCAACACAAGAAATTAAAGGGAGAATTGTATCAAGTCTGCCTGATGTACCAATTTTCTTGTACATACATTTTAGGTGTCTAACAAAGCAAGCCTTCTGAAGTAAGGGCCAAATTTTCCTGTATAGACAAGTAAGATGCATCATTGACTTTGATGGTTTCCAGAAGGAGAGAGATCCTGTCTCTCAAAGCTGAATGGCCTGCATCCTGAGTGATGAGAAGCAGGAAGAGACTCCTATTATTAGAGAACCTATTATGTTGAAACATCTCTGCTTGCAACTTTAACTAGGTAATCACCTCTATTTAGAAGTTTTTTTAAAAGGAGTGTTCGTTATGCTTTTGCACATACTTTCGGTTTGTTGCCTTTAGATGCTGGAGAGTTAAGAGAAGATGCTCTTTCATCACTCTACACTTTGCAGAAAAGTACTGCATGTCAAGGACTCATCCCTGACATGCTACATTGTGCTTCATGACATCCTTTTATGCCAGGCTTGTTGTATTCCATCCCATGACCTGGGATAATGAGGTGTGTGGCTGGTGTGCCAGGATTTGACGTGTTGCAACATGGCATTATCTGCCTTGGGAAATGTGAAATGAAGGCATTGTCTGAAAAATATAATTAAGGAAAAGGTTTCGTAGCCCTTAATAGCAGAGCATGAGCACTACCAAGACTGCTGCTCTTTTCTGAAAAGAAATAGAATAACTAATGCCAAATGGAAATGTTTTTATTACTTCTTTGATTGGAGGAAGCATTCTGAAGAATACACATCTTCAAGAAAAATGTAATGAACTGAAGCAACTGAAATGAAGACTTTATAGTGCTCTTGAAAACTTAACTGAGGGTTTGTGATTGCATAATGTATTATTATATTTTCACATCATCTGCACCCCATTAAAAGGAGCTATTCCTTGAAAATAAGTATTCAGAGAATTCATATCCTCACAAAGGAGTCATGTCATGGGAATCAAAAGCAAAAGGTTTGCTGGATGATCAGGATGCTGGGGTGAATTTGTTCTTGTACTACTTGCTCATGAAATCAGCCTACACTGCTACTGAAATCTCTGGGCTTTTTTTTAGTAAAAAAACCCTACAGTTGTGTGGTTCACAGTTACACAAACAAAAATACAGCACTGATCATATATTCTTATGACTATTGCTAATATTGGTATTATCTGTAATGCAGCGGCACATATGAGTAGCCCTGATACGGATTTGGGATCCACTGCAGTGGGCATCCTGGAGTCAGATGTTATACAATTACCAAAGATGTCACAAGGACTTGGAAGAGTTTATATCCTAACTTGACATAACAGATCAATGAGCCTCATTGGTGCCAAATTGGAGTAAAAACAGAAAGAAAGAACATAATATAGAGAATAAGACTGTACACATATACATAAGCAGGAACTTTTCTCTTTCAAGGACTTCTGAGAAAGACAAAACTAGGCCTGTGTAAGACCTCAAGACTCACTGTAAATGAAAACATCAGAGCTGGGCTTGTGTTGAGCAGCCTCAAAAAACATCCCGTCAGGGAGGCTGGACTTCCCATAAGAGATCAAAGTGTGGCAAAACCCTAGGACGCAAGCTGGAAGATGAGAAGTACAAAGGGACAAATGAGGTAAAATTCCCTAAACAAAAATGCTTGTAGGATCAGGGCCTTAGCTTTTTATCCTCTAGAGAGTGCTTTATATTGAGTTCAGTGGAATTTAAAACACATCCTTTCCCTTTACTCATGGGATGAAGCTGTGTAGACATGATGAGGCTAGTCATGCAAGCGGGATGAATGCTATTTGCCCTCATTGGTCCACCAGGGCAAGGATCTGGAAATTGTGTTTTCATGTCATGATGGAATATAAATAATAATAAGTGCGGCTGTACCTTCGTCATGCTCTAAATTCCCTGTATTGGCAGGTAGGTCAGTGTGAGAGGGCCTTATGGTAAATGAGAATTAGACTGTGAGCATCTACATGTAAAGATGTGAGCATCTCTACATTCTGTGAGCATCTACATCCCCAAAGGGATGAAGCACACACCCACCTCCACCAGACCTCACACTTCAAGAAGACTACCTGGCCCACTTCTGCTTGACATGGTCAGAAATAGCTTCTTGAAGTAGCAGAAATAATTAGAGTTACCATGCTCTAATACATCGGTCGAGTGCACTGATAGAACCATAGCAGGTCCCTCACATTGGCTCTGTATTTCATCACTCGTTTCAGTTTTAAATGTGCAGGTTTTAGCTTTATGAGGGCATTGAAATGCAACAAGCAAGCAAACCACAAGGTTCCACTATTTGAAGTACTGAACACTGATGATGGCACAATGGAAAGAAGAATACTGTACCCGAAAAGGGCAGCAGTTCTAATTTTGTCCTGTCTTTGTCCTGCTCGTGTTGGACATCCCATAATTGACAGAGCAGTCCAATGACAAATTCCAGTAAAGTGGAATTGCTTTTTCAACTGTTACAAAGTAACAATCACCAGGCTTTGGGTAAAATTGCTGAAAATGACGATGTGAATATTGCACACTCAATCACATGCTCCAAAACAGCCACTGATGTAAAAAAATTGATTACTAAGGGTGCTATATTTTGTTACCTGCCATCATGCACAAAAGATACCTGTTGTCCAACACAGTAAATGTTGAAAAAATTAGCTTCACTGCAGGGTGTAATTACTTACATTAATAAGAGTCCTGAAAAACATTCCAGGCTCCTTCTGAAATATTTGCATCTGATGAATTTGCATTTTTCGGGTCACATAAGGAGTTTTAACCAGTAATATTGAACTCATATTGAACTGCTTCATCTCACAGATGGGGTCTTTTTCATGAAAAAGAAATTCAGATTTAGGAGTAAGTTTTCAAGGCTGTCATGCTATACAGTTATACCACTGTATAATTATTTTGTTAGCCAAAATCGAGCAATAGCATTCCAATTCACATCTGGGCAAGACTAGGGACTGGAATCTGTGTTTAAGCTTCAAGCAAAGATTCAGTTCAGGCTCTGCAGATGTAAAAATCCTCGGAGATGACCTTGCAAGAGGGTGGGTGTGCCCAGACTAGAGGATGCAGGTGTACCTCTGAGCTCCGGCATCCCGGCCTGCTCCCTGGAGGCATCCCATCACCTGCCCACATGCCCAGATGAGCTCTACATGCCCACCCCAGGGAAGCTCAATCTCTTCATTCGCCGTGAATCCTGTAACTTAGTGCTTTGAGCTTTCTGGCAGTTAGACAAACGTTCAAATGAAATGGCCATTTAATTACCTCACTGTGAATTTCACTCATCAATTGTTGGTGTTCGTCTATTGTTAGAAATGCCATGTTGGTTCTGGTAGCTCCAGATATATACATCTTTTCACATCAAACTGTAGAGGTGAACTGCAGGTCTTGAAGGTATTTCCATTACAATATACTGGGTTTATCCAGAGGGACCAGTGAGAACAAAGAGCCACATTTATCTTTCAGGTTGGCATGTGCACATATATCTCATGCTAGACCCTGCAGCCGCATAAAAATTTTCAGAGGACAAGCAGGAACAGATTGCAGGAGACTGACCAAACATTTTCCCCCCGCAGTTTTCACTGAAAGTTGCAGAACATGTATAACGTATTTTTAAAAGTCTTTTTACCACTACCATTCTTTTCCTGGTGGCTCACTTTTCACCTGACAAAGTGATTTATTAACTGTCTTTAAAAAGTTCCATTTCACTGAACAAATGACAAATATCGAAACCTGAAGCCTGACCCAACATCAATATCAAACTGGCTCAAACAATGGCAGGCTTAGTTTATTTTTCAAAGAATAAACAAAAGGAGGGTGAATAAATACTCGATATTAAAATGCATTAAAAAAAAAAAAAGATTGTTGATCACAGTGGTGGAAAGACCCAACTCTGTTAATTGCACTAGAGGCAGAAAATAATCACATTTGAAAATTGAGGAAGAGTTACTTTTTCTCCTCCTCCCCTGGAGAAAGGGGGTCCATGAAGCAGAAAATGAAATTTTAATAAGTAAAATAAAGCAAAACATTAAAATGTGTCCTTCTAGTTCACCTCTCCCCACCACCATCTACTTTCTGAAGGTCATGTGACAATCAGTGTTGTTACTTCTGTTAAACTCATAGAAAGGCATGATTTGATGCTCCTGCAGTAACCACAACCGGGAAGATAGTCTCATTCCCAAATACATACACACACACGCACATTGAGTGCAAAGGCAAAAAGTGTCAATCAATCAAAATTCATTCATTCATTAGAAAACGTGACTGCCTACTGTTCATGAATGGCATTAGTTTCACGTAAGCATGGTTTCATTTAAGACTTTTATAACTTCTTCACTGTATTTTGTTTAAGCTCCCGTCTTCTTAAGCGGATTTTTTTTTCCAGTTCAAATACTGTTTAAATACAGAAAGACATGTAACTATGAAAATATTCACAATTCTGGTGCAGCTTGGTTTACATCTTGTTGATGCTTGCTGAACTGTCTGTCAGAGAAGTTAAGAATGGAAAGGGTCAAATGGTGCTCAGATGCAGTGACACCTGGCAATCCTCTACACCTACCAGTGTCAGACAAGTCAAGCCCAGGGTCCTGCAAGAAAAATGGAAAATCCACGTGATCAAGTGAGACCTCTTGAAACAGCACCATCACCTCGTTTTATCAACATCAATTGTCTCTCACTCCTTGGAAGGCGGTGAAGGGCTGAAGAGGTCCAAACCCTCCCTGAATGGACCCAAAAGTTCTGTGGCCTGTTGCTTCTTAAATTGCATTTCAGTACTGGTAGTAGAGGAGCAAATTGCATGAGTTTTGTCTTTTGGGACTGCACACGCTGTTTTCCCCAAACAAATCCTAGATATTACCTAAATGATGATTTCCCAGCATAAGCCAAGCCAGAATACCTTTAGGCTTTTAGAAACATAGCTACTCTGTACATTTCCCGGTGTCCATATGGCACAGCAGCATGTATCAGAAACAAATGCAGTTTTCAGAAAGAGTCTGCAAAACTGCTCAAGCAAAAAGGTTTTTGAGTAGAGGCAGAAGGTCAGGAGTGGAAATCCTACACTGAAAGGAAAAGCAAGAAGCTGGAGGCAGTCAGGGCAGATTCCTTCACTGACGCATACTTTTCCCCAGAAGAAGGATAATCACTCAAGAACACCATAGGGAAGGCAGGTTTGAACCAGTAGATGAAGGAATTGAAGGCTTTCTGGACTTAGAGCTGAACTCAACCTTTTCTAATGTAACTGTTGCACACAAGCATTTCTTTTAATAATTTAAAAAATAAAAGTTAATTCTACATCATCTTGCAATTTCCAGAAAGATGAACAAGAGGAATTTTTTTTGCAGCTTAGGGAAGACTGAACATATTTATTTTCAGTTGCTCTTGTAAAGGTCCCCGCTGTGTCAGAACCTGCTGAGGCAGAGAAACCCCTGCACAAAAGTGAGGAAAGGACAAAGAAGAAGAGAATGGCATTCTCCTGTGAGACAAGAATAGAGCACAGACAGAAAAAAGTGGAGTTTCTGACCTATCTTTTCTTGTGCAGGATACCAGATTAGTAAACAGTAAGTGTAGCTTGTCTCCCTGGCACTAGCTGAAGGCCAAAGATAGCACATCGACCTTCTCCAGGGTCTACTGGAACAGGGGTAACCTTCAGGGTCAGGCTTGTCAGATTTGCTGATATCACCGGAGATGTCTCCATGGCTAAAATACAGGCTGCCATGATACTTCTTTTTTGCTCTTATCTGAGTGACCATGAAGGAAAAATTAATTTAGTTTCTCTGAAGCAGAAATGTTAAAAACTCATGTGGGTGGAAAAATGTGGGGCTGAATTGTGTTATGATTTGCCATAAAAGTAAATATATTTAATTACATGGCCCAAATCTCCGCCAATATTTAGCTTTTTACAAAATAATAAGAAACCCAATTTACGTGAATGGCTGTAGCATCAGGAGGTTGACAAAGCCTGTGGAAGGCGCTTCTGGGGAGGACAAAATAGAATCAGGAATAACTGTGCTGTATGGACTGGAAACTTTCAAAAGAAACTCCTTATTTTAAAGGGGATACTCAAGAAGATCAGAACACTGAATTAGAAGATTAAGGAACTTAATCCTGAGCAATTCCATTTGACATCTAGGTCCAGCTTAGTCACAAGCAAGTCTGATTGGTGTTTCAAGCCTCAGCATCCATAGCTGGATACCTTCTCCACAATATTAATTACCTGGGTTACTCTAGTCATTAGACTTTCCCAGAGAAGTTGTGGATGCCCCCATCATGTGAAATGTTAAAGGCCAGGTTGGATGGGGCTTTGAGGAGCCTGGTCTAGTGGAAGGTGTCCCTGCCTATGGAAGTTCCCTTCTAGTTGGAAGTAGATGATCTTTAAAGGTCCTTTCCAACGCAACCCATTCTGTGATTCTGTGACTTTTCGTTGTACCTCCTCTATCAAAGCCAGAATAAACTTACAACACCTCAGCTCAAAACTTAGATGGTAGAGGCAACTCTATCATTTTGGTTTCTTTTGCTTTTATTTGGTTTCAGAGATGAGATCCTTTCAAGACGCTAAGTTCCCATTCTAAGAGTTTCCTGGTAGGGATCCATCCTTCAGGACTGAAAACATCAGCAGAAACCAAAAATCCTGGGGAGCTATACCCCCACTGATGATTTGGTAGAAAGAACATGACTTCTTCTAAAATAAAAAAAAGAAAAGAGATTTTTTTTTTTTTTTTTTTTTTAGTTCATATGATTGCGGGAAAGACTTTTAAATGTGCAAAAATCAGTTAAGGACCTAACTTCCATAGGGAGATGGTGGAAATCATGTGTCTAGCTAGTACTTGTATCTTATGAAAATTTCCTCTTCAGTGAATATTCAGTTATTCAATTTGCAAGCCCAAATGAACAATTTTCATGATCTACTTAGGCCAACATATTGTACTGCAATCCAAAATGGTTGTAAACTATTTAAACAGCTATTTTAGTGTCAGTATAATACACTTTTTTAGTCTGGAAATATTCCTTTCACTTAGCTGATGATGACTGAAGACGAGAGACATGTTCTTCACACTTCATATAGGTGTCCATTAAGTGAATCTGTTCTGAAATATCTATCATAAATGGTTCTCTGACATTTTTTTTTCTTTTCTAGAGTAACAATGTCCAATTACTTTCTGTGTTTTCCCTGAGGGTAGGACACATGAATTTTATCATATAGCTCCAAATAAGTTTGCTTTGGTCACTACATACTTTTAAAGATATTTTCCTTTATTCTGATATAACTGGATATTAATAAAACTATACTTCCAAAGATTCTCTTGAGAAATATGAATGATTCTGTTTTTCTTAATGGCCTCTAAGCCATTTGGAAGTTATATATTTTGGAAACATCAGAACTTTTTTGAATCTTGCATCTAAATTTTAAGTTACTTACTTAATCAAAGAGTTAAACACCTTTTCCTGTAAGTACCTGCACATTACAGGTTTCAAATATGTTTTTAGTGATACTCCTGGGCAAAAGTTTGGTATCAAATGTGGCATGTATTCAGCTTTTTTTAATTCCTTTTGGATTTGAGCCTCACTCTGAGAAGAAGGGTAAGGCAGTCAGGATAATTCTTCTCTTTTTGATTTTCTCCTTGTCCCATCCTTGAATCTTAAAATGTAATTTCTCGTTAAGGAAGTGGTAATAGGTCCATAACTGCAAGACACGTAGTGCATTCCTGTTTCTTTTTATAATATAATATACAAACATTCTAGTTCTCCACTTTCATAACGACTAAAAATTGAATTATTTTACTCAGAAATATTTTCAAGAAATCTTTTCCCAGAAGTTAGTCAGATTTTCATAATTCAAAATTCTTATGTTTTTTTTTTTTTGCTTACTCAATGGCCATCTTCGTCACCTTACTATCAGTGTTTCGGTGTTACACTGTTTTTAGAGGTATCAGCATCACCCTTGATCAAGGCTGACGCTCCTCCTTGATCAGGGAAAAAAGAGGGAGCATCGAAGTGAAGGGGGAGATACAATATTGCTTTTGCACATAGGAGCAAGACACTACTGTAATAGTTCTACTTCTGCAATAGCTGTACTACTGTGCTACAGTAATACGCTGTGCTACTGTAATATGCTGGACTACCATAGCGGCTCTGCTATCCTCACTTCAAGAGAAAGAGTCATAAAATGAAACCGCTAAAAATAACTCTTAGGATGAGAAGCTGGTCCTATTCAGCTTATAAAAGGGAGGCTTAGATAAGATCTTGCATACTACTCATACACATAGGGGAAAAATGGATCTAAAAGCGTGTAGTTCTGGCTTTTAGGAAAGAAAGTAAGGCTGAAAGTCTTTTTAGTCTTACATAACATGAGACAACCAGATCCAATGAGCAGAAGTCAGGCAAATTCACCTTGGCATATGATGCAGTTTTCTAACAGGGAGGATGATAAATTAACACTGATTTTGGAGGGTGGTGCAGTCACTATAATTGGAGGGTGACGTTAGTTGCTGTCCTAAAGATAGAATTTGATCCAGCTTCTGTGAGCTTGCAGGCTGCAACGGGCAGGTACCTAAATAAGTTTAGATGATTGTGACCCTTCTTGCCTTGGATCCTGTGGTTCCAAATACCTCTCTGTCATTCGTTTTCATCCACACATCCCTAGGTGAAGGAAGGTTCAACAGTCTTGCCTGCATAATCCCACAGAACTGGCAGCTATTAAGTCATAGAATCAGAATATCTTGAGTTGGAAGGGACCCATAAGGATCATTAAGTCCAACTCCTTGCTCCTCTCAGGTTTACCTATAACTAAACAACATGACTAAGAGCATTGTCCAGATGTTCCTTGAACTCTGACAGGCTTGGTGCTGTGACCACTTCACTGGGGAGCCTGCTCCAGTCACCAACCACCCTCTCAGTGAAGATCCCCTTCCTAATATCCAATCTGAACTTCTCCTGACAGCTTCATTCCATGTGCTCATATCCTGTCATTGGTCAACATGAGATTGATCAGCACCTCCCCTCCACTGCCCCCCTTGATGAAGTTGTAGATTGCGATGAGGTCACCCCTCAGTAAACAATTGCAATCTGTTCCCAAGGCTCCTTACTTGAATAAGAAGAACAACTGGATGATATATGTACTATTTTTTCCTCCATTTTCCTATCTTATTCTAAAGCATCAGACTTTGACTGGAGCTGAATGCAGGACAGCAGATGGACTAGTATTCTGAGATGCACCAGGTGGGTCCTGTCAGTTGACTGATGATTGACATTTGCTCAAAGTCCAATTGAGCATAAAATCTGGGATGATAAAGAAATGTTTCTGGGATGAAATAGTATGCCCATAGTGGAAGGATTCATGGAAATTTTTGCAATTTAAGTAAAAGGAAAAGATATCCTTTCTGTTGTAGTAGATCCCCTTCACTGCAGACTGATGCCTCAATCTTGTCTGTTCCCCCTCTCTGGTACAAAAGGGTTTAGTTGCCTGAGGATTGAAATATTTAAGTCTAATTAAAGTCATTGTGTTCAGTACAGGAATGTGTGGGTGACATTTACATGCCTTTAATACATGAGAAGTCAGTTTAAGTAATTTAACAGTCATCTCTGGCCTCTGAAGATGACATACTCCATGAACAGATGAAGTCACCACTTCTCTTAATGATCTCCCTCATGAATACAGCATCAAACTCAGCCATGAAATGTCATTTGTTACCCCAAAGCTTCCTGCTTACTGATGGTCTTTTGGGACCTTCTTATCCCCAGCTCCATTCAGTCTCTGCTAGAATGTGCTCACCCTGCCAGCAGGGACAGGCAGCCTGCCTCTGCCTTCCCCAGTTCCTCTCTCCTTCCCCGCAGTGGGGTCTGTGGGTCTCTCAGCTCTCAGGAGCAGAGAGCTGGTGCACTGAGCCAAATGCAACCCCTGCAACATCTGGAAGGCAGCTTTTGGGACAAGACCCCAGATCATCCTCCAGAACTTGGAACTTGTGCCTCCATCCAGAGCTGAGGGGTTTAGGCTTCTGCCATCACCAGCGGAAAGGTGTCACATCTTATTGGGTAAAAGCAAAAAGAGCCCAGTAGCTAATAGGCTCTCAGTGCCTGCTCTCAGCTCCAAGATAAGGAGCTTCCTGAAGATATAAATACATTCAGAAGGCAAAGACAAATGGAGAAGGTGCAAACAAACAGAGGAAAAGTCCTTCTCATACAAGGGAGAAGTGTCCGCCACCTTTAGCACATCTGTATGAGAAAATGAAACAATCTGTAATGAGTTCCACTTTACCACTTCTGCCCAGTGCTAGCATAGCTGTCCAACACCTCAGACTCACCTCTCCCAGGACCTGTTCTACCTGGATGGTCCACACCCTCACCTTGGGTCATTGCTTTTCATCCTTTTTCCCACAAGACCAAAGTCCTACCACTTGTTTGTGGTCACACTTTCAAAATCTGCCTGCAAGCTCTTATTAATATCCTCTTGGAATAGACTTTGCAGGCAGGGGAAGAAAAAAAAAAGAAAGACATTTTGAGATGACAAAAAATCCTTCATATACAATCACATTAGTCATAGCATCCCAGAACTCCACTCTCTGCCGAAGACTCCTTTCAGCTAGACAGGGTACAAACACAGAATAAAATATTGCCGTGTCACAGACACTTATAATTCTTTGAGTATTAGCTTTAAAAAGCCAAGAAGTCTGGTAAATGGTGTTTTACATTCACTTTCTGCTGTACAGACAGGCCAAAGAAAGTACAAGGAGTGGACAGTCATGTTGGTGCCTTGATCCCTTGGAAGTCAGCTGACCATTTCACTGTACCCTGAAAGTACCAAACACATATATCATGAGATGTGACACACAGTTGTTTTACACGAGGAACTTTAAATTACTTATAATAAGTCCTATGGAAGGGGAGCCTTTGCAAGCAGAATGCAGTGTGTCTAACTGATGTGCAAAAATCTGCAGACATGTCAGGTATTCAGACCTGGCAGGGAAAAAGAAAGTGCCTATATTTCCTTTAAAGTTAATGGAGCAGGGTAGATGTCTCTGATGATACTAGAAGGGAGGTGCAGCCTCAATAAGTCAGATGTTTATCTTTCCTCATTAATTGCACAGTGACTTAAATGCTAGATGACTTTGTCTATTTAGAATCCACTCCACGTAGTCCTCTTTGAAGATATGGACCTAATAAAGCATGACCAGCTCTTTTTTTTTTACAAAAAAGAAAGCAATAACCATGGTGTCCCACTTTCCTATCATGTAGATATAAAGAGAGTGATGAAAATGCTTGCTCCAGAGCAGGATAGCCTTGGTTGTGCAACCTTACAGACCCAGGGAAGTTTGTCTCTGTCTTTCCCAGGAAAATCTCCTAACAAACAGGTTCTGGTGTACTAAGGAGGGGAGAAAATTTCCACCCTTTTTTCTAAGGTGAAAAGGTTATAGACTACCAGGTGGAAGAGGATAGGCATGGGTTTTCTTACCTTGCTCCAGGGATTTTTGAATGTGAGTTTTGTCATTTTGATCCACTTTCCCACCTCTTTTCCTGGAAGTAACACAGATATGTCATGTGACTGCTCCTTTTCTGAGTTGCAAAAAAGAGTTGAACAGCTGTAATTTTGTGGTCAGACACATCAAGAAGTTGCCAATATGTATGAATTGGTTATGACACCAGGTTGGAGGAGAGCATAAAGTCTTTAACATAACCCCTGAGTCTTAGCTACTAACAGAGGTAGCTAACTTACCCTGCGGGGGCTGCTGATCTCCACTTTGTAGTGACGTGCTATCTTCAAGTTTATCAGCTGGCTTTCTCCGAGTCTTTCCAACTATTAGGAACATAAGCACGTATCTAGCATATTGATCTGAGGCTTTTATAATGCAACATTTTCCACAGTAACTCAGTAATGAACAAGATGAAGCAGAGAACCAGAACAAAAAGTTATTTTTGCAAAGGAAAATAATGCAACCATGACTTTAAGGTTTTAGGTTAGGAGGCTCCTTTCTCCCTTCTTCCTCCTCCTTTCAAAACTAACAGCCAGTTTGTCATAAAAGCCCCCTGTGTGCTGTTTTGTGTGAACGGGCTCTATAGGGACATCAGGACAGGGATAGGGAAAGAGTTACTGGAAACAGCCAGCTGAATGCAGGCGATGGAGCTGAGAGGGACTGTGTGAGGGTCTCCTGAGAGCTGATAAGCTCCATCCACCACTCCTTCCCCAAGCCCATGAGAACTGATAAACTCATAACACCATGAGTTGGCTGAATTTGAGAGGGGCTGCCAGTGGGCACCAGCCTCAGCAGTGGGTGGGGTGTTGAGGAGGAGAAGGAGAAGAAGGAGGCTGCTGCTCTGCAAAGGCTCTAGGTGGGCGCACACGCACTCCACTGGTCTGGGACCATCAGAGGATGGTGAGTGGGAGCCCACCCCATAGCCCTCTGCCCCCAGAGCGGAAGTGTGGGTTCAGTAAAACTATCTTTTTTTTTTTCTTTTCTTTTCTTTTCTTTTCTTCCCCCCCCCCAACCTACAAAATTTTGTTCTTAGCCTTTCATTTCTTAGGCTGTCTTGACTACTATTTGGGGATTTCATTATTTATAATTATTTTTATCTCTATTTTGTTTACCTCACTGGCAAAACTATAGATGTCAGGAAGAGAATGCATCTTGCCAAACCATTAAATGCTCTTGTTCCATTTTTCAAGGAAAAATAATAAACTATTATTTTAAATTCATCATACAGTGTATCCAAAAAACAAACAGCACTTTTCAGTTAGCTCTGTTAGGAAATAAAGGAGATACCTCCTTGAGCATACTATGATAGGAACAAATCAATACAGCCGTGTAACTACCAGATGTTCTGGGTAGAAGAGGGTAGCAAATGGATTGTAAAAACACATTTGCTTTTCCTCAAGATTCACAGGCACTTTCTGCCTAGAAATAAGCTCAGGTTAGTCTATTAGGAAATGAATAAATAGTAAGATCACTTCAGAAGCTTTTTGTAAAATTGAGTCTTCAGCAATCCTAAATATAAATCCACATTGCTTGGTACCAATCTTGTCCTGCTCTATCTATGGTTAGAGTTTGTCTGTATATGGGAATTTAGCTACAAGATAAAATAGTTCTTTATATAAATATCTTATGAGTCAGTCCCAGCTGTAACTCCAAAGTGGTGAAGTCGTTAAGTAAATGCTGTTAAGAGAAATGTAAAATGAGCTATGATTTCTTCACAAGAAAATGCTTTTACTGCATTTAATATAAGAAAAATGCTTTAAAAAGGCAGCATTGGGCCCTGTGATATGCTATACTAATTTTTATTTGAAAAGTAAGAGGGTTAAAATAAGATAGCAGTATGAATCAACATGTCTGGTATAGCTACTGTGATAGGTTTACACCAACCACACTGGGGCATTCTATGATGATGGTTCTGTAGATCAAGTCTCACAGTCTTTTCATAAGAAGACAAATGGATCTTTTATGAATATGAAAAATTATGTACCCTGTGCATAATGAGTTTCTGTCTGTAGATAAATCTTTGTATTATTAGCTCATCAAACCTAGTCTGTTATTCTATTATTTAAATCAGATAAATTATTGATATAATTTTTAATCAGTTGAATTAATGTTTATAATGGTGGCTTGGGATAACTTTGAGATCTACTTCTTCTCACTATGAATTTTTAAAAAAATATAATTAAAAGTCATACCATATTTCTAAGTTTCCTTTTTAATCTGTGGTATTTCCTGTAAATATAATCTATGCATTATTTATTTTTTTGTCAAAAAACAGTTAATTTCTTTATAGCTTCATCAAAACTGGACTGCCTGGGGAGCAAGCCAATTTTATCAGCAATTAGAAAGGTCATTCTTTCAGATTCTAAAATATACTAAGTAACATTTTTACGGGCCATATGTTAAAATATAGCCGTGTTCTGATAAGTGATAATCATGTACAACTGGTTTCATGGCTTTCTAAATTTTATTGTTCCTTAATGGTTTCATTCCACATCTGTCACTTTACAAACGAATTGTGATTGCCAGCTATACAAATGTAAATGGTGGACCATATGATATGTTTCTTAGGTATACACTCCTGGTTTGGAAAACAAGCAGCATCACCGTCAAATTTTGTTTCAGTTTCATTGACTTTAGATGTTACTGGATGTTGCCACTGAATTATTTTATAAATTGCCAGTAGCCTAAAACTTCTAGCAGAGCCTTGTTCCTGCATGGTTGCATCTGGCCTGAATCGCTAAGAACAGCACAAAGCTTGTAAGCATTTCATGTTGATCTGATGGCTTTACATAACTAAAACGGCAGTGAGAATAGACTTGTGGCTGATGAAGGTCCTGGTGTTGCTAATCTGGGAGCAGATGAAGCTCACACTAAAGTCAACAAGATGTTGTACAGAGGAAAGGTCTGTCCATGAAACCCACGCTGACCAGAGCCTCAGCATCCTTCTAAACTACCAGCACCACAGTGGTCTGGGTCACTCAACAGGAAGGTGGCAGGTTGAAGGAAAGAGTGGCTTTGATGGAAAGGGAGGAAACTGGGAACTTAAAACATTCATATTTTTTGCGGGGGGCGGGGGGGGAAGAGGAAAACTGAAGTACTACTACATTTTTCAGAAAAACGTCCTACTACATTTTTCAGAAAAACTGAGGAACAGACCAAACTTAAAACACTGAAGAGAAAGTCAGGCAGAAAAGAGGAATGGCTGTGAAACTCAAGACCAGACAGGAAGGCAGTGGAAACACCAGAGAAGAGGTGCGTGCATAAAAGCAAGGCTCTTGCAAACCGGCCTCTGTCCTAGGAGAGGAAACGAGCAGCTGAGTGCTATATGTGTGTGTGAGGGGGTGAGTTACTCAGACTGACCTACTCCGTGGCTTAATTGCCCTTGTAGACGCAATGGCATCAGCTGCCTTGGGAGAGAGGCGAGGAGGAGTGGTATAGCCTACTTGAGCCAGCTGGCCACCCTCATAAGGACCGGCAGGTGGTGGAACTAGGAAGTGTAGCTATCTGAATCATTGTTTGGGTGACTGTAGGGCCAGCTTCAAAAACACTTGTACTTCATGACAGCAATGTAAAATTTCTTCCGTGAAAGAGGTATCACTAGGAAATTATGTCAAAAGCTTAGTTAGCTTTCTTTCATGCACTTTAGATCTAGAGACAAGCACTGCTATCACAAGTGGCACCAGCCAGCTTTCTTCAGAGCACTGCCTATGTTCTCTGAAACACCACTTTTGGAAAATATGACCTGTGTTCCCAGAACTGTTCAGTTTGAGAGAAATTATTTCCAATTTATTTCTTTGCATGTGAAATGAGTGACCCTTTGGTCGGTGTCGTGCCCTAGTCTAAAGGATGAGAAATGAGAATTCAATAGTTACGTTTCTTCTAGGATGAAAGCCTCGATCTTGTAAATATGGCTGCGTAAATTTAAAGCATTTGAGCTGTGGCTGAAGTCGCAGAGCTCAGCTAGCTGATAGTATGAAAATGTTATTTACCAAGATCAGTTAATCTGTAAAGGCTTCAGAGTGTTCAGAAAATGTGTAAGTCCACACAGCAGCTGGTGAATAGTACTGTTTCTCTGATCTGAATCCCTGCAGATGCTACGGAAAGGAATATTTATCTGAGAAGCTGTTCTCTGTCTCAGAAGCATGTGGTCAACCTTTTTGATGTCCTGAGAAAGAAGCAGGAACAGAAGGTATCCCTCCAGAGAAGTCACTACTCCAATGGATGTGAGGAGCATCTTTCCTTTTCCGCCTACCCAAAAGACTTAAGGGGAACACACAGAATAACTGCCAAACTGCAATGGAAAATTAACTATTTACTTTATTTGGTCTGAGTGATATAGATGTGGGAAGATTTTTTAGTATTGAGACAATTCTGATTTAAAAAAAACAAACCATCACATAATGGAAACAGTGGATTCTTCATGGAGGTCTGAGGGCATTGAAGACTTGATGGCATCAGTGAGAATAAAAGCAAAAACGATCTTAAAGACACACCCAAACCCGATCTTAGATGTTGTAAAGAAGAAGGTAATTGAGCCAGATCTCTGTAGGGGATCCAAATAATTATCAAGTTGAGCAGAAACATGGCATCAGTCAAGCTACTGAGTGCAGGATTGTGAGGTGAGAGTCTAGATGAAATGCTATATACTCAGGTACATCTTTGGCCTCAGCCTTGACATAGGCATGCCACCCCTTTTCCTTTTCTCCTCACAGGATCACGTCCTTAAGGAAAGGTCCTACAGTCTCCCTTTAAAGCAAGGCAGGCTTGCTCCAACCTTTCAAAACTTACATGCTGCTGCTGCCGCCTTACTGTAGGACAGGATAGTGGAGAGAGCAGCTACTCAGGATACAAATACTACAGTCTTCTCTCTTACTCAGGGGTTTCAAAGCCCCTTTTGTAATGTCTTTAAGCATCCTAATGTCGTGCAGCAAGGGCAGTAAAGAATTACAACATGAGACTTCAGTGTTTTTCCCAATTTGCCTCCTTCTGCTTGAAGCTAAGGAAGAGAAGAAGGAACGAACGGAGACAGATGGGTGCATGTGGGTGCATAAAATTCTCACAGTGCATTAAGGGTCCCTGCGATCTCAGTCCTACTTCCAGACATCATCAGGGGAATCTTTGCAAGCTGCTTGCATCTGTGTAGGGGGAAGAAATGGTCTCACAGCAGCAGAGAATGGAAAAGTAATACAAAAATTAAATTAGATAAAATTAGTTTAAATAATGAGAAAGAATATAGAGGAGATGATCTCAGAAGCAGGTGCCCTTTTGAGAAAGTAGCTTTATTAGATTTTGATTTAATTTATTAAAGCTAGGTTGACAGTGTCCTTTTTAATGCTGTGTGGAACATTATCTTCTACTCCTGTTGATGGACAATGACAAAAAGCAGTGTATCTAGTGTTGAGTGTGCTGAGAGGGAGGAACTTCAAGTTTTGTTCTGCTTTTCATCTTCTCTCCGAATTTTAGCCCCATGTGGCAGCTGATAGACTTACTGCAGAAAAGCCCTGAAGCCTTCCAATTTTAAGGTACATTGTGGCAGCTAACTTGGAAATAAACTCAGTAACACAATGACATTTAGATCTGGTGCATAAATAGTAAAAAGAAAAAAATTAAGAAATTGCAATTTTAGTAGCTATTTTAGTGAAAGATTTTTCAGGTGTTTCCAGTTGGTTTACACATGTTTTAGCTTCCTGGCTTTTCCAAATGTAATCAAGAGAGACATGCGGTTTTTTTCTACCCCCAGATCAGGGATAATCTAAACATTCTTGTCACCAAACCATATTTCATGTGCTCACTTAACTCAGCTTCTTCACGAAGTGTGTTATAACAAGGAAGAAATACGGCCCTCATATTCCTAAACCAAAACTCTCCCATTAAGAAATAGCAATCTGCCTATACCAGCGCTGGGCTCTCCTAGCTGGCACAGCACACTGCAGCAGGGACTCTGCCTGTTTTTTTCTCCTTGATCTCTCATCAGTTCTAATGCCATTTTATTTCTTTGTAATAACGGGTTTATGAAGGTACTTGTTAATGAAGCAAAATCTGATTTTCCCATATGTGTAGAGCTCTCTGCATCACTCTGTGATCCTGTGAGAGTTTATGAACGACGTAAAGAGAGATTATCATAAACCAGAATAGGAAACTATTGAATCAGCCTCTGCTGACTAGCCACTTTTCTCAATGTAAAGTCCAATACGTTTCAGGGATAGCTGGATACTAGATGAGTGTCTTCCTATGGTCTCATTCTCAGCAGATGACGCTCTAGCCTCTACCACTGCAGAAGGGAAAGCACAGAAAATGTTCCCTCCTGCCCAGATTCAGGCATTCCTGAGATGGGATTCAGAATATATTAGGAATATATTCCCAAAATACTGGGCCCTAGGTTATTTATTGAAGAATACAACTTTTTTTCTGCTTTGCCTAGTTTTCTACAGGAGTATTTTCATCTTTGCCATCTAACATCTGAGTTGGATTCTATCTAGAACTCCACTGAAACCTAATACATACTGGAGGCAGGATTAATTAATATAATCAGTAACCTATTCGCTCTCAAGTGACTTCTGCAAGCTTTGTCTTGCCATCATTCAATGTGAAAATGAGCCTTAGCTGAAGAACCAATAGCAGAATTTCTGCAGCTCCTGCAACATCTGAACCTATATTAATTTTGATTAAGCTGATTTCTAGATTTCTTGATTTTTCTGCTCTAGATCTGACTTCAGATAGGAAAATGGGGTTGAAACAAATTGCTTTAATTCTGTTTTTTAATGCTTTGCTGATTTCTCTCTTAAATGAAAACAAATGAAATGCTGCCCCTGAGCAGTCCTTTTTATTTAAAAAATAATAGCAGAATGGCTCAGATGTGTCCATTGAGCATGATTAGCCCATTATTCTAAACCGTCCTCTGCTCTTGCATCTCAAATAATGAATAGCAGCTCCGGTGATTTGACAGTTACCCCAGAATATCAAGAAAGAATATGGGAAACAAACTTGGGCTTTGTTTTCCAACAGCACTCTCATCTTAACACACCCTATTTTAATGTACCTTGTTCTACACTTTCATGACACACGCTGCAGAGTAGTCATTTAGTGTAATATAAATGCAAGGTCTAAGATGTGCAGTAGATACATTGTCAGTCTCTCTTGCAATTTATTATTTACAATAGGTTCTCATTCATTTGCAGTATGAAAGTACATCACTATGTGTTTTAATTTATTAAATAGTAGATTGTTACCTAAGGCCCATGCTCCAAGTACAAAGTAAAGCCTTTAAGTGAAATGGTTTTGGTGATCTCTGTGCAAACTCTGTGTATTACACAGAGTGGCAACTGAAAAATTAAAATGTTAATGTAGTTGACGGGCTGGTGAGTTGCCCAGATCAGACCTGAAATGAACAATTTGGCTTGGGAAAAAGTATGAAAAAAATGTGCACAATTCATAGTGAATAATTTTCCTTTGTAAAAAATAAAAATAAAAATTGTTTAGAAAGATGTTCTAGATTAACAGCTTGTTCAGTATAAGCATCCACTAGATACTGATATGAAGAGAAAAAGCTGAAGAAAGAAGTTATATGTGTTTTATTTTGCACTGTTCATTCTAAGGCAGGATTGTGTTTATACTACCCTCTCTGTCTTTATTGGAGTTGCTAAATTTTAATTGGTGTAGCAAAAAAAGAATCCATTCTAGACCTTTTTTTTTTAATAAAGGTATTGCCAAAAAAGGACTTGAGACATAATTCTCATTCATAGATAAGCCTTGCTAGTTTATTCTTGCAGTATACAAGACATTAGAGTAAGTACAACAGTGAATTCCTTCCAGACTAAAACCTTTCATACACTGGAGTGACAAGTAAGGGGGACTGAGTGTAAATGAGGACAGCAAATGCCTTTGGAAAAGCCTTGCTCTGTGGTCACTTACATGGCTTTTGTAGTCACTTACACCTCAGCAGAATAAATGTGACATAATGATAAATCGAAAGTCTTGATTTACCCTATCTTTTTCAACTCTTTGTATACATGATAGCACAAGGAGAAAAGCAGGGGAGGAGGAGACTTCTGTGCGGTGCCAATCTCTACCTTCAACAATGACAGTATTGAGAAAAGATCTGGAAATGCCAAAAGCGTGAAAGAGGGGCCATCACCAATATCAATCAATCAGCAGAATCCCATACCGGAACCTATAGGGGAAAAATTAAAAAAAAAATCAAAGATGTTAATTGGAAAAAACATGTTAACTGGAAGAACAAGGAATAATAATCATAGGACCAGAAAAAAAGCCTGTCACTGGCTATGGTAAGGTACTGTTTTCTTTCCTCACTGAAGAAGCTGTGGCCAACATTTTCAAGCTGGGTATTTAAATCAACATTGCCGCATTGAAATCTAAATAAATGTCCCAATTTTCAAATTTGATGTACTGTTTCAGCTTTTCTTGGCTCCAGAAAGTATGAATTCTCAGCACCTCAGAAGATCAAGCTGTTTATGTGGGTGGTGATCATAGTAGAAAGTTAAACCAATGTAGTTTAACTTGCACGTGCAGAAACCAGCATATCCACACACAGGGTATTTTTCGTCAGTAGATGTCTGACCTACCTACTATTTTATTCACTTCATTGCCAGTATGCTAATTTTTGACATTAACCCAACTAGCTTTCACTTTTCCCTTATTTTCATATCACCCTATGGAATAAAGGATTGGATCCAACTTGCGGATTAAGGCTTTAAAATGTAATCTCTATTTTGGAAACCTAGTCAATAGAGTTAGTGGAATCAAGAGTGGTTTTCAGCTGACCTGGTGTCTTTTTTGAGGTGAGCAGAAAAACTCTAGACTAGATTTTACTCTTCTTTTAGAGTCCATTCACTGTGTTGAGGAAATCTCATTGACTACCTTGAGAACAGGAGACAGCTCTCTCACATATAGAAATATACAGATTATGTGTAGACAATAAATGTAGACATCTTACATTTTTAAACTGGGAGCTGAAATCAACTCATTATGACTATCATCAGGCACCAAAAGTTTAATTTAGCCTTGAATAGTCACTGTATAAATCCATTGTAGATTAATTTCATTCCTAGATGCAAAAAAATTAAGCCCTATCACAACTGTCTTCAGCAATACTCATATGTTAATAAGCTCCCATAACCAGATCATATCGAAAACTTACTCAGTTTCCTGAAATAGAAAGCACAGCTTTGGAGCTAAAAAATGGATAGTTTTCCTGGTGTAGTCTTTACCAAGAAAATAATTTTCTTTATTTAGAGAGGAAGAAAAAGTAAAAGTGCATCATTTGGGAGGACAGACTTCCAAATCTCAGTTGTTTCTCAATGGCAAGATTTCCTATTGAGGTACTCAAGGTAGATCTGAATTAGTTCTGTCTTGGGTAAGCCTTGGCTACTTTTATGGTCAGCAGGGGAAAAAAGGAGAATAGGTATCTTTGTTCTTCTTCATTACTTCTGCTGTGGAAATGGTTAGTGATAATGAAATCTGGCATGTAGAGAGATCTTACTGAAAAAAAACAACAGTTCTTGGTAATGTCTCTGCTTACTAAGCTCTTTAATTCCTTTAACTGTTTTTTTTTTTTTTTTATTTACCTGGGCTATTCACAAATTCTAGTTTTATAGCATCTGACATATACCTAATATACAACAGAGAAAGAGCTTCAGTCAGTGACCTTAGCATTATGACGTTGGGTCAAGTCCTCAAAGTACTGCTTTTAGTGGGAAATACCTAAATATATGTTATGATAGGGCTGCAGCACCTAACATGAGACATGAAAAGAATGGAGTATTGTCAATAACTCCTTCAGGCAAGCAATTTACTGGATGGTTCTTTTACTTTTTGTCCTAACACTCATGAAAACATGCATAGAAATTTCTCATGGTTCATTATGGCAATGCCAGGAAAGAAAGCGTCAGAGACTCTGCTGGGAATGGGACAAAAAGAACTCATTTCTTTTTCATTACAATGACAATTTTTTATGGAGCATTCACAAGTTCTTTGTCTGAGGAGGAACGAGGAAGCTCCTGAACTTCCTGAATGAGGAAGCTCCACCAGCTGTCCGGTATAGTTCTGCATTTGTAGATGTGCTCTCCTGCTGAAAGTATCACTCTTTGTCACAACCTGGGAAATGAAAAGGAAGGCTCCTTATGTCCTTCCTCAGTTATGTTTAATGCCATGTTCTCTTTTGCCCATTGATATTTTCCCCATGGGTCTATACCGCACTCAGCTCTCCCTTCCCCATGTCTGCAGAGACAGTTGCTGTAGTGACTGCATCCCTTTTAAATTCATATCATGAAATATAGCCATGTGGTTCTCCATCAGGCTACTTAAACATCTGTGGCCAACTTGGGACAACCTATATGTCCCTGCAGTGTGCTGGAAAAAACAAAGGAAGAACTAGAAATCTGCCCCAGCTTTCTCATGAGCTTGAGATGTTTGTGGACATGTCAGGGAAGAGAAAGCCTGAATCTACTGCAGGGCTCAAAGAGCTTCTGATTGATAGGTGGAGAGATCTAATGCCTGGCTACGCTTTGCTTTGTTATATTGGGCTGTTGTTATAGACAATGGCAATGACAGGGTATAGTATTAGATAATCACTGTCTTTAGGCTGAAGACAGTTTCTTACTTCCAGGTCTACAACTTTGGCCACTGGCTAATTTTGCGGGTGGGCTGGATTCAGTTCTCTGCATAACCAGTGGAAAGATAAAGATACTCAGGTAGGGGAGACTGGATTTCTCCTCTTGTCTCTGATGGTCAAGTATCAACAGTTTCACCAGTGAGATCAGTTCCCATGTCAGTCAACTAGATAGGCAAGTAGACTTCTATCTCCAGCTATTTCTTACTTATTTGAAGGGTACTGTTTATCTTATGACAGTTTGATATTGCTGGCTAAGTTAGATGCGTTATACAACCAGCAAAGCCTGGAAAATAATTTATTCTAAGGGAAAACACATGTACTTGATTTAGGTTTTGAATTATTTCGATAGTCTTCCTTCAGGGGACCCTGTTTTCCTCCTGTGGATGATGATTATTGTTTCAGAGAACATATGTGTTGATTTGAAAATACTGCAGATAAAAATACTTCACTTCAGGAAAAAATAGTCCTCTGTGTCCAGCAGGTACATGTTTGCAAATTCCCCTGCTGTGCTTTGATGGCAAACAGATTTCTGCTGCTCTTTGGTGATCCCTCCTCACCTTTACAGTGCTGCATTGTCTACACATTTCGCTGTGATTTGTTTAAATGGCTTGGCAGCCCACCCCACCACCTTTTGCACCCACCGCTTTGTGCAGCTGCTGCCTTGGGTGCTCTGCTAAACGGTGCCAAGGCAAATATAAACAGCCTGCAAACACGTGTTCAAGCTTGTCACCACTGTAATTCTCTTTATCTCGACAGGAACCAAGTCTCTGCTTTCTGTATCAATTACACTCTTATTTGGATGAACAAACATTTTATGCTTCCTTGTTGGATCACAGCATGAAGTACAAGGTATCGTGCTTTACTTATGCTTTCATCAATGTCTGCTGGTTTTCTGTTCTAAGGATCTTTCAGAGACTTTGTTGCTTCTATTGCTCAGGTGAGTGAAAAAACCACTATGGTATCTTCTTGTTTCCCACATAGTTTGATTTCTTCACATCTTTCAAATACAATAAATATAAACTGAGACAAAAAAGCTCTGCTGAAGCAGAATTCTTTTGTTCCACTTAAATCACTTGAAGCATTTTGCTGTCCTTTACTGATACATTTTTTAATTTAGCCACAGAGCTGTAACACAAATGTTTTGCCCTTTAAGAACTATAAAGTTTCACTAGTCAGGCTTCATAGCAATTACACATATCTGAAATTAAATCACGCAACTACAGATACCAAGCCATTGTATTACCTACACAACTTAGGCTAAGCTATTTTAAGTCTTTCCTCTGTCCTAAAATCTGCAATATTTGCTTAGATTCACAGTTAATTGCTCCTTCAATGCTGCTGCCCTTAAGTCCTTGAGACATTTTTTGCAGTGTATTTTTTTATCTTAACTGTAACTGCTTCTTCAATGTTTTTATATTTCTCAAATTACTACCCTCTGCCCCTCAGTACATGCTCTTGCACTTAATGAAACTTCTGTTATTGAAGGGAAAGAAAAGAGGCACAATCTGCATTTGAAAGCAGTGCCGGGACCAGGTTTGTTTAAAAATTTATGCCTTCTGCTCTAGTACCCACAGCTGTATTTTGTTTATCTGACAACAACGATCTCAGATTTGCTACAGATTACGGTCTCTGCAATGACTGGCTTGTGTTTCCACACGCAGTATTAACCTCACAGCCTAAACAGGGATATTGCCCAGTTCCCTGCCGTAACCAGAGTGCTTTACAGCTGCTCGTATGTCCTGGCATGGCCAGGGCTCTGCTCTCCAAAGTTTCTGTTAGCGGCGACAGGCTCTGTGCTGAAGCCGGCAGCCCCCAGCAGCACAGCCAGGAGACTGCAGCAGGCAGAAAAACTCAATCTGTAAATCCCTCACCTGTCTCTAACCCCTGCCAAGTGCCCTAAAGGCCGTCACTGCCGTCTGGTTGCCCCGGCTTAGGCAGAGGTTAAGTACGGCCATCACAACCTGCTCGGGCACGTCTACCCCAAGTCTGATGGAGGGAATTTTAATAGGCTTCCTGAAGAATCCTACATGCAAACCTACCTGGGTCCCTCTCACATCATTATGTCACCCTGTTTGCTGACTCTTTGCTCAGCCAGACCATCTGCATTTATCTTCTCCCTTGGAAAACTCAGAGGTGATACATACCCTGGTGGACTGACACATGTTCATGGCCACCGGACCTCACCTTTGACAAGGGACATGTTCATACAGTTAAGCCACACAGGAGCATTTTTATGCTTCTGTGAACATATCTCATGTTTTTTACAGACTGATGAATGAATTATATTTTATCTAATGTGGGACAATACGTGAGCTGTCCCAATCCGGCTGTTTCTTCAAAGTGAGGTCTTTTATTCTTTCCTGAGAAGATAGATTTAGTTCAGGCACAGCCTTTAACTGTATTTTACAGGGCCCAACATACCAAGGTCTTGATCCTTGACTAAAGCTCTTTGGCATTACTATGTTAAGAACAACAAGTTGTTCAGTAAAATGATCTTGGCACCTCCTTGTAAAGCACTTCACTGTGCTTCCAGTCCAAAACAGGGTAACAGACCGAGGTTTCTGATTTGGGTTTCTAAGTGTCAGACCATCTCATCTAACACTCAGTCCGCATCACACTCACATCCCACCCACATCCCAGTTACTCTCTCATGAAATCTTACTATGCTGCATGGAGACAGCAGGATTCCTCCCACAATTGCTCCTACTGAACATCAGGATCTCAGGCCCCTACTGAGCAGGCAGGATTCCTTTATCTCCATTGCTCTTGGTACTTGGGCACTTCTTTCTGATGTTCTTTCTGTGGAATAGTCAAAAAAATTGCCATGAAATATGATGAAGAGTTCAGCCTCATCTACTCCTCTAGACGCTACCCCCAGCATAGAAGAGGGTTTCAGAACTAACTGTCTCCAAGGAAGGTAAGAGTCTACCATTATAAACATTTAGTTTGGAATTCAACTTGTAGGTAAGACACCTAAACTGAATTATCTAGATGTGTAAGCCTGCGAGTTGAGTATCTACACTCCAGTGTAATCAATAGGGATTTTGGAGCCCCATGCAGTTACCCACATACAGATAGCCACCACTGTACTTTTGAGATGCTCTAGGTTGTACTGTGTAGCCTCTGCCTGCAGCTCCATAAGGGCCTGGGTCTCCCATAGATCCAGAATCGTATCTGCCATGCCTTATGTTGCAAGATATCTTAGGAAGTCTCAGATGGCTCTAGATGTGTAAATTTCAGCAGCCAAATCAAGTTCCAGATCTTCATGGACTATAATGGAATACATTTACCCCTGTACTCTGCTCTGGTGAGACCCCACCTGGAGTACTGCATCCAGATTTGGAGTCCTCAGCACAGAAAGGACATGGACCTCTTGGAATGGGTCCAGCAGATGGCCACAAAAATGATCGGAGGGCTGGAGCACCTCTCCTATGAAGACAGGCTGAGAGAGTTGGGGTGGATCAGCCTGGAGAAGACAAGGCTCTGGGGAGACCTTATAACAGTCTTCCAGTACCTGAAGGGGGCCTACAGGAGAGTTGGAGAGGGACTCTTTATCAGGGAGTGTAGTGACAGGACGAGGGGTAATGGTTTTAAACTGAAAGAGGGAAGATTTAGATTAAATGCTAGAAAGAAATTCTTTCCGATGAGGGTGGTGAGGCACTGGAACAGGTTGCCCAGGGAAATCATGGATGCCTGGAAGTGTTCGAGACCAGGCTGGATGAGGCTTTGAGCAACCTGCTCTAGTGGGATGTGTCCCTGCCCATGGCAGGGGGGTTGGAGCTTGATGATCTTTAAGGTCCCTTCCAACCCGAACCATTGTATGATTCTGTGATTCTATAACCATCTAGTTTGCAGGTAGAAATCTAGATGTCTTTTTCTGCAGGCTCAGTCTCACTAAATGGTAGCTACCATCTTTGCATTTCCTAGTCTATATGGGAATTATGTGAGCTCTGTATTTTAGAAGACAAAGGAGTTTATGGCTGATGGGTAAACAGCTAACTTTGTCTAATTTACTCTTACAAACAGTGAATACTGAAACTTTGGGTTTAAGGGGTTATTCAGTCCACAGTCTCAGTGACTGTGGACATATATGTCTACATGTGTGACATATATACAAGCTGCTTATATGGTAGGTGTGCTTTGGCATCTTGGGAAAAGTGTTTCTGTTCTCAAAGGACTTCCAGGACAAGGCTTTGCTTAATTTTCCTTGTAGAAAAATGAATCCTCTATTGCCACCGCCCCATGAGGATGGGTTACCAAGAATTTGGCTCCTTCATGACCATCCCCCTGGCCTCCCACATGGAGTCCCTAGGGAATGACTTCTTTTCTCTGATACAGAAGACAGGGATTCTTGGTGGCATGCTGTAAAAGCAAGCGGGCTTCCATTTTGTTGTGTTCTTCTTCTCTCCCAAACCTGCAGTAATCTTTATCAGTATCTCTGATCAGTATCAGTATCAGTATCAGGCTGTATCTCTTTGGTACAGCCTGAGTGACCATTATACTTCACTACTTCTTTCTTCCTTTCCCCCAAATGGGAACCTGAAATCCTTGGAGGAAGAGCTGACCAAATATTACCTGTCGGTTTTCCACTTCTCTTGACTAGCAAAGATCATATAGATGACATCTTCTTCCACAGGTCTACTGACCTTTTATGTTATCTATCCCTTTTCAAGTAAAGTCTTATTATTCTGTGGTTCTGAGACAGATAAGAAGCCTTGAGGGAATGTTTCCTTCTCTTTGTTCAGGTTGCTTTTTGAGTTGATCGCTTGCACGTTTTATGCAGTAAAGCATGAAATTTATTTTTGTTCATGAATCTTTCTACTGTGATAAAATGCTTGCAACCAGTTCAATGTCAGTTAATGATAGGCCACTTATAAATTAATTAAAGTGTTGAAAAGGATAATTTATACTTAGGCTTAATAGGTCTAAGTATATGTTTTAGACTCTTTAAGGTTGTTACACATATTTCACCTGAGAAGAAAAGACTTCCTCTGTTTTTCTCCACCTTAGGTCAACTCTTCTTTTGAAAGGCTAATCTTTCTTGGACTTTGCATAAAGAGGAATTCTGAATAAATTCTTGCTCTTGCTCAGGTGTTCCTCTGCAGGCCTGCCATCTTTTGGGGACCTCCTCGAGAGCATCAAGTTACCAGACAAGCAAGGTGAATGTTAGTTTTCTCGTTTGAGATGCAGAGTTTCTGCTTCAGTTCTAATTCTAGTAAACCTTAAATCACATCTTGCCATCAGAACCAGCCCTCTTCAGTTCTGTAGCCACAATTCCTGACATCTGAATGATGGTGAGATGCTAAAGAGAAGTTTTATTTTCATTTAGAAAGTAGGGATTTAGATGCTAAGGGAGGTGTATAAACCAATTACTTGGGTGGAAAACTTGTCAATAACTTTTTGTTTTCCACAGATCACAAACTGTTCCCAGCTATGTAATGTTGGCTCTTGTGGTCAAGGAAAGATATACGCAGACCTCAGATATTTTAGGAAGACTCTAGATCATTTTTATGTTTGTAGGGAGCTGCGACATATGAGCTACCATGAACAGTGCTAGGGCTGCTGCGAACTCCCAGCCAGCTGGCTGCAACGTGGCCGAGCCATCTCGTCTTCTCAGCAGCCCGTGTAACGTCTGCATGCCAGGAAGGACAGTTCATTAGCTCAACAGGCTGAGCAGCCAAGGGGATGGGGCAAGGGACCAAGCCACTTCTTAGCACTGACTTTTTCTGTGACCTTTGCCTCACCCTCTTTCTAACTTTTCTTAAATTTTGTCAATCAAGTTTTGCTGATTTTTATTTTTGCAAACTTGGGTGCTTAGAGGTAGGTACCTACCCCCTCCTCCCAGTGGCCTACAGACTCCGTGGGCCACTTCTCACAATACAGCCCTTCATTCCTACCCATCATTCTTCATCTCTGCAAAACAGGGTAATGATGTTTAAGTACCATGTAGACAGGCATCTGATAACCCAGCAGTTCATCCATATGTGTAAAGCCAGAATCTCACCGAAATCGGAAAATTTTCAGTTCCCAGTGCTTTTGTTGGTGTGCTGATCAAATGTTTATTCTAAGAGTTTCCCAAGCGTTGGTAAACAGACAGAAATCCTCACAGGGCAGGGAAAGCCCACACTCAAACCTCTGCTTTTGTCATACTTGGCCTTACCATTTCTGGCAGCTTCCAGAGCTTCAGAATAAAACACCAACATCTGACCATGTCTGAATGAATGCAAATATTAATAGAAATGTCACAGATGAAAATAGTGTCCTGATTCTTCTATTATTTACTATCTTACTGGAAAAAGCTAATGGTTAAGGAATGGACTTTTGTGCAAAGAGGTAAAGATGACCAAGAAGGTGGATATAGATGACTTTGGCAATGAGAAAGAGAGCGGGAGAGGAGAACGAGCTATTCGCTGTCCAATTTCTACCATCTCTGCTTTCTCCTTCCACCTTCTTCATCTCATCAGCTCCTCTCTACTGCTTCCTCTTTGTCTTTTCCCCCATTTATTCTCTGTCCCATCACTTCCAACAACTTCCAGTATCCACACAGACTAGCAGAGCATTGAAAAGAGGAGAAGGTGAACATGGTCATCACCTTCCAGCTCTTCCAGTGACACCACTGCCATCATAGTTGCAACTGCTCTGGGCTTGGTTGTTGCAGCCCCACAGAGGCTGGGGGGGAACTGGTGAAAGGGCAGTGCTCCTGGATGGGACTTTGGAGAGCAACAAGAGGACCACTCAGGAACTGGCCCATCTGCTTGTGGACCTCTCAACTTGTAAGTGCAGCAGGTGCTTTGTGTGGTTATTTTAGCATTGTCTCTGCAGGTATTTATAGAATCATGGAATGATTTAGGTTGGAAAAGACCTTTAAGATCATTGAGTCCAACTTTGAACCTAGCACTGCCAAGTCCACCACTAAACCATGTCTCTAAGCACCACATCTACATATCTTTTAAATACCTCCAGGGATGGTGACTCAACTGCTTCCCTGGGCAGCCTGTTCCAGTGCTTGACAACCCTTTCGGTGAAGAATTTTTTTCTAAGATCCAACCTAAACCTCCTGTGGAGCAACTTGAGAACACTTCCTCTTGTCCTTTTGATTGTTATCTGGGAGAAGAGACCGACCCCCTCCTCTCTACAACTTCCTTTTAGGCAGTTGCAGAGAGTGATAAGGTCTCCCCTCAGCCTCCTTTTCTCCAGGCTGAATAACCTTCCTTCAGCTTCTCCTCATCAGACCTACGCTCTGGACCATTCACCGGCTTCTTTGGACGGTGCTTGGGAACCCCAGCCTTGGGAACTCCGGGACTCCACCAGCCCTCACATGAAACAGAGGGCACTTGCCGCAGCTGGGGCACACCCCGCCAGGACACTTTTTAGGTACGAGGCCGGCAGGGACAGCCTCCTGAAACACTGTCTCCGGCTTGATTTACGCGGCTGGCGGCTGCCTTGGCCGTTCCTACCGAGAGCCACGGCACGACCGAGACGGCCAAAATCCAGCCTGGGGGGCGGGCCAGATTTCAGGGGTCAGGGCACTTCCCATGGGTGGGTGGGCAGGGGTCCGCGCTCAGCGGCCTGCGGGCCGTGCCGGTGCCGGTGCCGGTGCCATGCCGGTGCCGAGCCACACGTGGGTACGTGACGGCGGTGGGTGCTGGCGGGGCTCGGCGGCTCCTCCTTCCCGCTCCCCCCCTTCCCCCCCCCCCCCGGCGCCCGCCCGGCGACTGGGCGCCGAAGCTGCGGCGGGCGGCGCGGCGCGGTGCGGTGCGGGGGTGCTGCCTCTCCTGCGCGGCGGTGCGGGGCGCAGCGGCGGCAGCCGGGGCCGGCAGGCGAGCGGCCCGGGCGGGCGAGGGCGGGCGGTGTCGTCGCGGGGCGGCGGCGGCGGCGGCGGCGTTGGGGACTGCGGGGACAATCGCCCGGGGGGCTGCGGGCGGGGTCGGCGCCCGCGGCCGGCAGCGGTTCTCTGCGCCCTCCAGCCGGGCTTCGGCGGGCGCTCTGCTCGGCGGTGCGCTCATCCCGCCGCGGGGCTGCACAATGGCAGTCGTTCAGTAGGATGGATCCTGCCGTGGCTTTTGTTCTGCAGATCCACCCATCCTCCTAGCAGTCAAGTGCCAGGCTATGGTGTTCTCTCGGGGGATCTTTCTTCCGCGTTTTGCCGGTGTTTCTGATGAGGTTTTGGCCTCGGCTGGGATTTCGCCGCCGTACTTTTCGTTTGGCTTCGTGCTGAAAAAAAAAAAAAGGGATTTCTTTTCCTCTCCACGTTTTTGGTTATAATCCGGTGTTGATCTAGGGGGAATAACCATTCAGCCTGGCTGAAAAAAAAGCATCCGTTGAAAAGTCTCAAAGAAATACAACACGTGAGGAAAAAAAACTGGGAGAAGATCGGAATATAATCGTTTTTTCTATGATAAAACTGGTGCCCCTCTTCAGGAGAACTGGTCTCAATTTATTATTATGCAACCACAAGGATCTCTTCTTTCTCAGGGTGTATAAGCTGCTGGATTGCTTTTCGCCCAAATCAATGTGGTTTCTTTGGAACATTTTCAGCAAAGGATCGCATATGCTGCAGTGTCTTTGTGGCAAGAGTCTTAAGAAAAACAAGAACCAAACTGGTAAGCAATCCATTGCACTGCGTTGTTTTTCTTTTATGCTATCCTGTCTGTTGCTCGCCGAGGTAGATCTGCAATCCTGCTGAGGGGAGAAGGGGGAAATATAAGGAGGCCAGCACGGACATGCATGTGCATACGTGTATGAATAGGCAAGGAGCGGTTTGGATTAGCTTCAGCCACTGCCACCAAGGAAAAGAAAAAAAATAATAATATGTCAAAGGCGACCCTAGCCCAGCCTGCGTCTCCTAGTTTCTATGTGCTATTTCCAAGGAGTAAAGTTTTATATCGCTATCCTTTTTGAGGGGAAACCGGTAGAGCCCCCCCCCCGTCTTCCGTCCCCGATGCGACCCCCCCGTGCACACCCCCTATCAGTTTTGGGAAGAGGAGCCCGGGTCTCCCCGGCTGGTGTGAGCCGGCCCAGCCTGCGGTGGGGCGAGTGTGGCACCGCTCAGGTCCTGCACGGCACTTTCTGATTAGCTTGCAATATGTCATCCCCCCATACACCCACCCACCCGCCTCTCTCGGCTTTCTGAAGTCAAGCCCGACACCCACCCTCCCGCCCACCGGCCTGGGGGCTCCCCCGTATCCCTCACACCCCCCTCCGAGACTCTAGGCCGGGAAGGTGGGGGTGAAGGGGGATGTTGACGAAAGGAGGTGGACACTTTGTCGGGGCTTGTGCCCAGACGGCAACTCAGCCAGCTATGCCGAGCGGCAGCGGCACCGCCTGGGTGGCCGCGTCCCCTCCGCCTCTCTCCCTGCCGGGATGACCCCTCTGGGTGCACACGCCGGGTGGCTCTGCCACGTCTGCCTTGTAGCCAGGATCATGCGCTTCGGTTCAGCCCGGCTCCGAGGGGGAAACTTGCAGTACATTACATAAGAAATGCAAATTGCAGGGGCTCTGGGCCTCCCGGTCCCGGGGGGGGGGGGGGGGGAAGAAGTGGTGCGGGGGGTGCGTGTGTCACGCTGCTGCTGTTGCATCCCTCTTGCTCGGGGCAGCCGTGCGGCCAAGGCGAGGAAGGTGGGCGAGGAGGGGTGCTCGGCGGGAGAAGGAGGTTTTCAGGGGAAATACCGGCCCTCCCCCGCTTCCCTCACACCGGGCTCTGGTCGTATCCCCGGTCCCCCGCCGCCGTGCTCGCTCCCCCCCGGCCGGCAGGTTGTCTGCAAGCACTGGGGAGGCGAGAGCGGCCGGAGCCCGGGCTGTGAGGCGAGGGATGCGGGATGCCGTGTGTGCGCGCGGGCGCGTGTGTGTGTGTGTGTGTGCGTGCGTGTGTGTGCGTGTGTGTGTGTGTGCCGGCTGCCCTGCAGTGGCAGCTCCCGAGCAGGAGGCTCCTGACGCTGGCACTGCAGTGTAGTAGATCATACGCTCTCCTCGCCTCTCTGACACCCCAACATCAACAAGCAGCAGCCCTGGCAGCCCGCACCCCCTCTCGGCCCCGGCACAGCCGCGGTGCCGGCTCCTGCCCGGTGCAGAGACTTGAGGTGGGCACCTCGGCAGAATTTTTGTCTCCCCTCCCCGCCCCTCGCTCCCGTTTGCCGCCTCGTCTCGCCCCCTTCCTCCCCGCCGCTGCCGCTGCAGCAAACAGCAGTCCCTTCTCAGCATACCAAAGAGCCCGAAATGCCCCGCCGGAGGCTGCGCTCAGCCTCCCGCAAAGTGCCCTTCGCTTCACTCGCCCCTTTGGCGCAGCAGAGAGCCGTCTCCCCCGGCCGGGGGGCAACTTCGAAAGCCGAGGGGGCGGGATGGGGTGTGCAGGGCCGGCGGCCGCTTTCCTGCAGCCCCTAGGGACGTCTCCTCTCCCTCTGCCCGGCGGTGGCCGCAGGGGGAGAGCAGAGCGGCGGCGGGGCTCTGCCTCTGCCCGCTGCCTTGCCCGTTGCCGCCGCCGACCGCGCCCCGAGGAGGGGGACACCGGCTCCAGCACCGTGGTGCTCTGGGCGAAGGGCGATGCCCCAGAGGAAAGGCTTGGGGGTGGTGGTTCTAGACATTTCACTTCGCGGACGAGGCGGGGAGAGATATATAATAACAACCCCCCCCCCTCCACCAAAGGCCCCCCCCCCCCCTTGCGGAGGGGAGGCTGGTAAGTGCAGCCTAGACGTGTCACCCGGGGCGGCAGGGGACGGCAGCACGCCTTCCCCCTTCCCCAGCGACTTTGCCGCACTTACCCCCTCTGCATGGGACAAGTGGGTTTTGGTGGCAGGAGTGACACTGCGCCCCACCACTACTACTGCCACCCTACCTGGGGAGGGCTGAATCGGCCTCGGGGGGGTTGGGGGGGGGGCACGGGACACCGGTCTGAGCAAGCGAGGCAGACTGGGGGGGGGGGGGGGGGGCAGAAACCCGGGGCGGGGGGGAAGGCGGGGGGGGATGGG
>JAOQGH010000001.1:149551150-149569186 GCA_025769975.1 Gallinago jamesoni
ATTTGGGCAAAATAATCCCAGCTGTGAGTAACCCGGGGAGGGGGGGAAGGCGGGGGCTGAAGGGTCTCTGCCCCCGGCTGCCACGGGTGCCAGGGAGGCACAGGGCGGTCGGAGGGCTGAGGGCAGAGTTGGGGGGCCTGCGATTGCCGGCCCCCCCACCCCCCAGACAGATCCGTAGTTTCTCTCTCCGCCCCGCGCAGTTTGCGCCTCTCCGCTCTGCTCCGATCCCCAGCGCAGGAGCCGGGACGCCGAGCCCAGCGGAGCCGCACGCCCGGTCCTGGCATCCCGTTGCCGCTAACCCGCGGGCTCACTGCCGGGGGAGACTGGGAGTCGGGTTGGCCAGATTAGCTGGTAGCTCTCTCACAGGCGCTCACGGTTGCTCTAGGGGGGCAGATCAAATCCATCCCGGCTGGGGGTCGTCCGCGGGAGAGCAGGGAGACGGTGCCGTGGTGCCCCGACTCGCCCCAGCGCCCCGGGCCGTGGGGCTCCCCCTCTGCGGGCAGCTGCCCCCCGGCCCCGCTGCGGCAGGGGGCTCCCTCCCTCACCCCCCCTTTCTCCTCCCCGACCCTTCTCCGGTGCCCCTTGCCCACCAAACTTTTCAGAAGTGACTGGGCTTTTTGGTCTCAAAAGGCACCATAGGAGCGAGCAGCTGCTGCCAATCCAACCGTGCGGAAAATGAAGCAGGTTAGGCAGCTAACGCAGGCTGTAATTTCAATTTATTTAGCTATTTTCGGCCTGGTGCCCTTTTTTTTTTTTTTTGGTCCCTTTCAACAGCTGAAATGGGACTGGGTGTCTCGTTTCCAGATGTTCTCTGCTGTGCGTTTCCTCTGCAGCCCTCCCCTCCGTGTGATGCCCTCCTTCCAGGGCTTCCTTGCTGGCCTCGGGGGCCCTGCCGGACTTACTGGCACCAAGCAGAGCTCTGGGGCGAGTGATGGGGTAAGATGGGGTATCCGGTGGTGTGTGAGCAAGTCTCCGGCAGGGCTGCACCAGGAAGCTTTGGTTTTAGTTGATCATAGCTTTGCTATAATCAAATTTGTTTCAAATTTGAGATCCTGGAGAGAGAAGCTGGCTTTGATTGCTACAAATAAGTACACCTTTAAATTTCTTCATAAGGAGAAGAACTTTGAGAATCAGTAGACGTGGCTTTGCATGCACTGATTGATTTTTTTAAAACTTTTCCCAAGTTTAATAGTACAGAAGGCAATGAAACCCCACGTATGTGCAGCATCTTGTCCAGCATGAAAATATTCACAAAGTGTTAGGTTCCCTGGGCCTCATTTGCTTTTGCAATTATTCCCATCTAACTCTGCCCTTCCAGCTTGTCCTGCACACAGAGAGGACTTCACAAAGCCTGAGACAAAAGAGACGTTTTCTCACAAAGAGTTAAAAATTACTTGAGCCAGGGCTTGTAATGATAAGATGCAGTCCTGGTGGCTTCTCCTTCACCTCCCCGAGTCTCTAGAACTAGGTATGTTCAGTTCGGGCATGGCTAAGTCACAAGGAGGATTTGGGGCTTGAGGGGAAGTGGGGAAGGGGAGCATCTCTGGCTGTTTTTTGAAGCAAATGCAACAAGTGAATAGGTGAGAGCTGTTAGGGTGCCCGTGGGAGATGAGTTAGCTGGCTGGAGCATTAGATGCCTCCATGGCAGGAATTGCTATCGCGTTTCACTCCTGGTGGCAGCCCAGCAGAGGATGATGGATCAGGTTTCCTCTCAGTTTACCTCCAAGGAGAGGCATCTTTCCAACTCAGTCAGGGCTGTTGACAGGAGAGTAGATGGAAATTGGCATTACTATAAATCTGTTGGTGATAGAGGAATTTGGTTTTTGTTAATATCAATCTCATATCTATCTCAAAAGTTACTTAAAAAGAAGAGCATCTGTGGCTGAACTGGGATCTCTGCAGAGTTGCTTGTTAAACTCCTGCTCCGTAAAATAGTCAAGACTGTTCTTTCATGGTCACTTATAATTTCAAATAAGTTTCTAAGCACAGCTATGCGAAGATCTGTTTGAAGTGGAAGCTTGATTCCTGCCCATAAAATACATAGTGTGTGTCTTTATTTGAATTCTAAAGTAAACTGTGTGTTCCCCCCCAGCTGCCGTCCTTGCTCATAGAAAACCTCATAGAAAACAAACCTCCCATCAAAAGACAAAGGATATTTGCTTCAGTAAGAGCTGTGGGATCAGGTCCTTGAAGTTTCTTTCCTGTAGGAAACCTATGTGTTTCTCTTGCTCGGATGTAAAATTGCCTATTTACATGTATCTCACCTACTGAAGTTTTGTCCTCTGTGGAATACATTTTCTGAATTTATACAAATTTAATTATTCTCGATCAAATTAAATTGCATATTCTACTTGTTAAGGGGTGAAATTTATGCCTGCTCACGCATCTCCCTACTGTGATAAAATGCTTGCACCTAGTTCAATGTCTGCTAATGACAGGCCATTTATAAATGAATTCAAATATACAAAGGATGACTTAGCCTTAGGGAAAATATGAAAAATGTATTTACAGATATCATTGGTTTAAATATTTATGTGTATGCAGTTTTTGTTTGATGTTTATTTTATTTACCTGCTTCGATTATGTTAAGTATATTAATTTTGAGCTATAATTCCAATTGACTTCGAATTTAGATAAGGAATTGTTTAGACATTGAGAATTTGTCCCTTTGCAAAAATTTTCTGTCCAGTAAATGCCTGTAAGAATACAATCTCTGGAGAGGAGAGAGTTGTTTGAAACCAGAAACCAGGTTTTCAAGAGGACTTCATAAAACTAAAGAAATAGGAAGCAGGGCATTACATGGACCCTGGGACGGTATTTTGTAGCTGGTGGGGTCACTACTGAGGTTTTTGTTTAGTCACTCAACATGTAGGATGAAACGCTGTGGGGCTGGGTAAATGAAGCGGTCGTGTGCACGTTAAACTCTGCTGAATATTTACAGACGTTTGCCAAACATGCCTGTGAGCATCGAGTCCGACTGGAGCAGGTTTCGTTCAGTCGAGGATGATCTTGTTACTTCGGGAGCAGTGATTTGTTTGGATAACTAATTCTGTTTCAGATGGCTTTTGTGATTTTGGGCACACTGTTCCTTCCCTACTTCCTGCTTGGTTACAACTTGCTGACAACGTCTGAGTATTGCACAAATGTGCTGTTGGTCGTTTTGTTTGCTTTTTGCGTTTCAGAAAATGATAGCTTTTCAAAGACAAATTACTAGTTTACTGAACAACTTACTGAGTAACAGAATAATCTCAAAATTTTGCCATCTCTGTTGTGAAAAAAACTGCTGTGGTGTGGCACAAGGCTTGATGTACAATTAATGTACCTGAGAGCTTCTTGCCACTGTACAAAAAAGAGTGTATACAGCAGAAAAACAATGTACCTGGAATAAACTCTGCAGGACTGGGGCCATGTTTAGTTCAGAAGGAGCTCGCTTCTTGCACAGGGTGTTTTTCTACTGTCAGAACAGACCAAGCAACTGGGAAGCAAATCTTTTTATTGGAGACCATGTAATAAAGTGCTTAAAGGGATATGTTCGTCTTCAGATTGGCTATTAAAAAATTACTTATCATGTTCTCGAAGTGGATCTTTAGAGGTTCTGAGCCACTCAGAAGTACTGAAAATTACAACTGCAAAGGAAACTGATGGGTTTTGGCACCATGATGGACTGAACTCACAGCGAACAAAATGTATGTAAGTGACATATTCTTTTTGATATAAGCTGCAGCAAAGATAAATAGTGTTTGAGTTACTAACAAAGTTGTTTTTCAAATCAGGAGCATGCTGACTTTGAAGAGGATCTTTTTGAGGGAAAAACCTCAAAAATTGTTAAGTGAAAGGCTTTTAGTGGATAAATGGAATGCTGGGTTTATGTCTCTGTAGCATACTCTGTTAGAAGCCCTCATAGTAGCAAGGAAAGTAAATAGTTGCTGATGAGACAGCATGGAGATGTCCAAGTAACAGTATCAATAGTAAAATTTATTGCACAAGTCAGAATAATAACACCTTCTGCAGTAAAATTCAATGCAGTAGTTTAGGTAACATACCGTGTTGAACATAATCAACATATTAATAATTTGAGAGTTAAAATTGGGTGTTTGTGTGGGTCAAATGATAATAAATGACACTCAATTGCTGGCAGAAATTGATGGTAAAATATTAATTTCCGTATTTTGTGTTTTCATTCTGACACCTGCTTATTTTACTTTTAACTGGAAACAGCATGAGGAATTGCACTGAACAAGTTCAGCATTTGCACACCACTGAAGGTAATGTCTTGAAAATTACTTGGCTTAATCATTTTGCACCACTAAAATTAACCCGGTAATCAGGCAGCAGAATTAAACCAGGTTAAGCATTTTGATTGCATTGAAATTGTTTTGGCTTCTGCTCCCAGGCAGTGATACAAATAAGCTGTAATCCTCTATGAAAATTTTGTTTTAAGGAGGTTCTGGAACGGTCTGCATTTCACTGAGCTGATAGGGGAATAGACTTTGCTGTTCTCTGAAAATTCATCATGTCATCCTTTTTTTTTTTTTTTTTTTTTTTTTTTGTGCAACTTTGTTATTTGGAAAGATAAGAACATAGTGAGGATACAGAATGTGCGGGACTTGTGCCTCAGCTCTTGAACATGTCCTGGCTCCAGCCCTGGGCTTTAGGTGGAGTAAGAAAAATACAAAACACGGGGCAAATCTAGGTTTGATCCTTCCCCTAATCTATCCTCTCAGTTTTTGTCTGTCACTAGACTGCCTTATATGAGAGCTCTTATGCAGGCCACCGCATGTAGTAGATTCTGAAGGAGCTATACACCTTAATTTGTCAAACAGCATTTCTATTTTGGGCATCAAAAACCGCGTGGCAGTGAGCTCCACGTAACCACGTGCTGATGTAGAAAGAGTTTGGAGGGGTTTGTGTTTTCAGTGGGTGCTCCTTGGTTCTCCTGTTGAAAACCAGAGGCTCACCGTGCTGTTCTTGCTCCATGTTTGTGATTATTGATCATGGGGACCTTTTCAGGGCTATCTCATTTATAGGGTGAAGAGCAATTCCTTCACTGTGCCTTCTCTTTCCTTGAACTGTCAGAAAATCCTGGGCATTTCAGTCATCTCAGTTCCTATGCAGTATAAGATGCCTTTGCTGAGGATATAGGATGGCTCTGGCTTTGGAGGACAAAGATGAGGCAGCAGTTGACACATCCCTTTACATGCTCTGCTTTTGTCCAGCTAACAGGAGTTCATTCCTAGGGATTTTCTAGGCCTATGGTATAAGGAAGTATGTCCTGCAAAGGGCATGTTTTCACAAGGTCCTTTCTCTTGGGGGAAGAAGTCGGATATCGCTCCCTTGAACAAGCTTTTAAAGAATTAAGCTCTAGTGTGACCAAAACCTATAATTTTATACCAGTGTAGAACAGTTTGAGTAGGAGAGAGAGCTTGCATATAAAAGAAAAGGCTTCTGTTTACATATAAATCTCTCGGTTCTCACCAATGCTAGCAAAGGAAATATACAAGAATTTCATTGCCCTTTAATGAGGTTTGAGCCGAAAATGTTAATTTAAAGATGGCAAGTTTGCCAGACTTGTTACTCCTTCAGTAAATGTATTTCTAAGCATGTCTTACTACATTTAGACAGAACGTCCAGATTAAACAGTTCCCAGTCCATGCTTCTCATTAGAGAAGTGCATTATGGAGTGTCACTATTGCCCAGTAGTTTCATTGCTAATATAGGTACATTTACTGACATTGAATGAGATGAATAGGAACTACCAGTGCATAGTGGAAGATAGAGAAAAAGATGTGGAAAAATTATACAGTAGGGAAATGCTCAAAAAAAACCCCAACAGTTAACTCATCAGTATAGCAGTGTCTTATAAAATAGAATATCCTATCAGGAATATCTTAATAAAGGTTAAATTAATAATAGTGCTTATTAATTCATAGTGCTCATGATATGAAAAAACATTTTACAGTTCTGATTTTCTCGGAACTAGGAATTGCAAGTCGATACCCAGACTACTAATAGTCCCTGAGAAGCTGAACCTAAATGTGATTTAGGCAGATTATCCCACTAGGAGATCAAACCAAGATCTCAGATGTGAATTAACTTCAGGCTGTCTAAAACCCAGGCACAATTTTGTGGCTTGGACTCTCTGCTTCCACTAAAATCCATGTTTATAAATGGCATTGACAGGTGGATTAAAATTTGTAAGGCTTTGTGCCCCCCAGAGATTTCCTCCTAGCCCCTCGCCAGTATAAACGTGGGTTTTTTTTGTATGTTTGTCCCCGTGTGAAGGAGACTTTTTGCCTCAGAAAACAGGGATATAAAGACTTTAAGTACTCAAAGTACTGACATTTGCTTGTCTTTGCTTGCTTTACACCAATCTGTTGTATCTCTGTGAATACGATCTTGACCCATCCCAAACACTGTTGCCTCCATTATAGCCTTTCACCTCTCTTTCAGTTCTTTCACCTGCTGCTTGTGCAAGGATCTCACCTTTTTACTTTGAGTTAGGGTCTCTTGGGAAAATTAGCCCTTAATTATATTTCTTTCAGATATTTTTAAGTTCTCTCCATCACTTTGAATAATTAGCTAGTGGCAGTGAGCAGAATGACTGTACAGGTTATTACTGATGTAATAGATATTTATGATGGATGAAGGGTAGGCTGCTGGACTATCCTTTGTTTTATTGGGCATGAGCTGTATGAATGATGGGTTTCTCACTTTCTGCTAATTTACAGTAGCAGAACAGTAGCAGAAGTACGTAAATGCAGAAGCAGTAAAGCAACTGTGATTGATTAGGAAAAGACAGTAAAATCAGCAAGAGGATTCAGAAGACCTAAGAACAAATGTTATCCCTTTCATTTGTTATGAGGATTGTCTGAGGATATTACTTGCTTGAGGATAAAATGCTTTGTGTGGGATTCTGCTCTTAAAGTAGGACCCTTCAACTTCCATGAAAGTTTTCTGGATAATATTGCTGAGCTTTTCTTACTTGACCTGAGTGGCAATTGGTTCCAAGTCCTGGCTTTGCTGTCTGTCTTGGGTGCTAAATGTCTCTTTGAACCTTGTGGTTGTGGTGCCCTGCTGAAAAGTTCCCAGAGAATTACCAAACCTGTGTGGGTGTAGGGCATGCTGCATATGTCCATACCTTTTGCAGGGTACAGACAGAGCAAACTTGGTGTCTGGATCTTGAAGAAGGACTCACCTTCTTCACCTTTGATTGAGTTCACTTTTGGTTGTCTAATTTTGTGACGTTAGTGTATAAGAGGATTGTGACCTGCCACTTCAGTGCCACATGCTCTAGGGTTCCTGCTGACCAGGGACATCTGTGGCAAAACCAGTGACTGTATGTGATATGACTCCCTGCGTTCTGAAGTGTTGGGCTCTGCCTAATTGCACAAAGTTTTGAAACACGTCATGGATTAATTCCCTTACCTTTGAAACTTGTAGCATGGACTCTTATTCCATGGAACAGGGCATCGAGAATCAGTACAGGATTGTTTTACAGCAAATATGTCATTATGTAGCATTTGTGTTGAAGACTCATTTTTTGAAGGAGGCCTTATTTTATTTTTGAACTGGACTTTAAACCCTGATAATGTTTGTGGAGTTGTAAAAGTGCAAGAGAAAAAAATAATAAAGTTCTTGTAGTTTCCTAGGTAATACATATCTGGTTAAAATCAATTAATTTACTCATGGTAGGAGGAATGTGCGCCACGGTGGTGGGATGGAGTCATTGTGATTCTGTGTTCTAGTGCCTTTCCTCACTTCAGGTTGTATTTGCAGTTTATAGGAGATGTTGTATCTGGGGTATTACTGAATGAAGTGGAGATGAGTCCTGTGATTTGTGGGCCACAGAAGATATTCTCTTCTCACTGAAGATTTTCAGTGAAAGTGTATCTTAGAAGCCATTGGTTTTCTTAGCACTTCGACGTCACGCGTGCTTTGACCATTGCCATACAACACCGAGGAGAACACAGTCTCAGGGGTTCCTCAAGATACCTAAGAAAATACAGTGCTCTCAATTAAAAACACACTCTTTAAGCAGAATGAGAAAAAATAATTGAACCTAAGGATGTGCAGGTGAGTATCATTGTAGTTTAACTGCATGTTTACTTAGTTTCATGGCCCCTTAGACGCTGGATGAGAATGATTTTATGCCAGTTGTACCAGCTTCCATCAGGGTGAAAGCAGAGGCAGCAATTTAGGACTTTATAACCAAACCAGAAGTAAGCTGTAAGTTGTGCGGTCTCGGTTAAAACCATTTAATAAAATATCAGGAGAAACATCAACATGAGATTTCATTATGTTTGCTGAGGCCCATTTTCCTTGGCTTTCAGTGGCTGGCTGGAGCGACTATGTTCTAAGCTGGCTGCCAGAAAGAATACCTGTTAATAGATTTAAGATGAAAGGTGAGGAAAAGATAAATACTAAGCCCTTGTAATCATATATTCAGGTTAAGAATTTGGGGGTGGAACTTGATGAAGTTTGAACAAAAGTAAGTCAGAATGCGATGTTAGTACATTAGCTGAGGTTTTTTTCAAGTGCTGTGTGGATGATACATGAATAGTGTGGGATGCTCTCTCTCCCACTTATTCTCAGAGGGAGATGAAAAACCAGAATGACAAAAGAAATTATAAACTAAATAATAAAGGGATTAAAGGAATCTGTAGTCATTTAGAAAGGTTAGTGATAGGGAGTCCTACAGGCAAGCAGAATTTAGAAATTGTTTAAGCTACTTGTCAATTGAAGAGCAAATAGATCTGAAATGTAAGGACATTTTCATGGAAAACATCTATTTCTAGAAGTGTTTCTTTCCCAAGGACATCTGAGCGAGTTACATTTGAGAGTCTAGCTTCTCTCAATTTATTCCATTTATAGCTATCTTGCTAAAGGTGAGGTATCCTTGTAAATGTTGCTTCGCTTTTATAAATGAAGGTGCTCCCACACTCTCTTGAGCCTACCAGCTGTCATTGCACAGCTCGGAAGGAGTGGCCTCCAGGGTGACCTTAGGCTGATTGTCCGGGGCCTCCTGCCTGCCTGCCTGCTGTCGCATGGACGTTCTGCAAGCCGTCGGCGTGAGCCCCACCGGCCACCCTTGCTGTTTTGGACCTGCATGGGCATGTGGAGTCCTACCCGTGCTCCAGCTGCCTGGGCTAACACCTGTGGGCTCACCTGCAGGAGAGATGGCACAGGAGTCTACTCATGGGGGGGGGGTGGCCCTCAAGGCCCTCAAGCTGAACTGAAGCAGTCAGTTGCCACAGTGACTGCCGGTGAAACGAACCCTATTATTCCCTCCTCCCTCCCCCCCAAAATGCTTTACAACACAACTTTAAAAATGCAGTGTATGTGCTTCTGTGGATCTTAAGCTTTGTAAATCTGTGTATCAGACACCTTGCACTGGGCGGTATAGAGGTATCCAACACTGGAAGCATTTAAATAGCTTTTTGTCTCTATCAGGAGGTTTCAAAGGCATTTCTGCACGCTTACAAGCATTAGGCACTGTGTAGGAGGGTTGTATAGGTTCAATATTAATTTGCACGTTTCTTCCAGTAGGAAGAAAAATGTTAGAATGTTAGGTGCCATTCGGACCTAGTAGATCACCCTAAATCTGCGTCAAGGAGCTTATAATGGAGATCTTAAAGTAACTTCAAAGGGAGAGCCTGTCTCATCATCTCATTAACAGATGGCAAGTAAGAATTGTGAGTAAGAACCGTCCATCTTCAGTTTAGCATTGATATCCTTCCCCCACATTAAACTCCTCCTAGTTGTTCAGGAACCTAAGAGTGAATTTATATTACTTAATTAAAAAGGGCCAGGGATTGATCCAAGTCCAAATGGCTCTGGCTGGCTCATGTCCACATCACTTGCAGTTACCACCCTGCCCAGCAGATTTGGCTTGAAGAGAGCTGGCTGAAATGGTCCAAAACCGCCTGGGAGAGGAACAAGTGTGAGTGACCAGGGGTCTCGCACTTTTATTTAGCAGTATGAGCGCAGCCAAAAAGGATCAGAAAATCTTGTCACCTCCACTAAGGAAAGTTAGGGTAAATTCTGCTTTTAGGCTGATTTACTTTGCCCCCAGTCTCAGTGTGGGAATGCACATGGACTAATAACAACATATGACACCAACCCAGCCAGGCAAAGGGGATGTTAGAGCTTCAGCAGAAGGAATGAATTGCAGCTTCATCCTTTGAGGAACACCTAGAAAGAAGCTTCCCATGTGCTCTTGTTTAAGCCTGTGAAAAACTGGTGCAGGAAAGAGACCCGAGTATCCCTCTTTGGAGTAAATGTGTCACCTGAGCGGCAGAGATCCAAGTCTGCAAGGAACAAATTGTAATGAATTTCTGAGGAGGGCAAAGCAGACAGGAAGGGGAGCTCAGTCTTACTGGGGAATGCAACAGTTTTCCCCTTTCTCCTCTCTCTGACAAGAAGATGTAGCTCCAGGATAAGGAACAGCTGAAGGACAGGAGGTTTCCTCTGTCTATAAATAAAGACTTTTTCTTCCACTTCACTGACTTGTACTTGCTTTCCTCCTTACTGACCTTACCAGGGATCACCCCATCATTTGTGTGAGCACGTGCACCGAAGCTGATCATCACTGTCGGTCACCTGAATAACCTGTTGTTTTAATCCACACCCATTTTCTATTTGCTGAGCTATATGGACAATGACCCCAGCTGCTGATGCATGTGCTTCTTGATCTTCCTTTAATTAAAGGGTATATATTTCTCCCCACATAACCACCAGTCCCTCTCTTCCCGTATATAGTTGTGAGGAGCACAAGTAAAGAAACATTTTTACTTATTATTGATGCTTTAAATATTTTGGCAGGCTAAATCTGGTCATGGACTGTGAATTAAAAGGCTCTGGCTTGTAGTTGAACAGTATACTCCAGTGTATTTGTTTGTATTTTGCTTATATTAATGAAAATTAGAAATGATAAAGCTTGAGTTTTTTTCTTTGTTTTGTTTTATTTTGGTTTGTTTTTAAATAGTTTTAGGGAAAATCGGTTTATAGCACTGGAATCGCTTGATTCTTTTCTCTGAGGATGAAAAGGGTATGTTTACTCTAGCATTTAATGCTAAATATGAAAAGGTTGAATTTAAGCAGTGGATTATCCTCTTTTCATGGATTCCCTGAAAACCCCTTAAGGTAACTGTTCCTTTACAAATTAAAAATCTGAAGAAAGCCAAGTATCATTACTTAATCTGTAACTAAGAAAGGTGTTCCATTTAACAAGAACAGAGATTGTTATGTTTTCAATGCCTACATTAAAGCCAGTTGTGAAAAGCTCTAATGATGGGACATAGTTTTCCATTGCCTCAAGATAAAGTACAGTGAGAGGCTGTGTTCAGCAGGTGGTCTTGTTACAAGAAGCTGGCTTTTCCGAAACTACTTTAACAACTCCGTAAATTTGGAATTTGAGTTAAATCTTCTAAGCCAGTAGTGTGTTTTTAACAGTAGAGGAGTAAAATACTTCCATATAAATAGTTCTCAATTTATTTGGTGTCTTGGAAACATTTCTTCAGTTAGTAGCATATTAATCTAAAAAATCCAGGACCTTTCACACAGCATAGCAGTTAAGCCAACTTGCGCCAGACTAACTGCATTGAAATTTAATCCTTCTGGAATTTCCTTGCTATCTGCTTTAAACTGCAGTGCTCCATTGTCAGATTAAGTCATTCAAGACCTCCAAAGAAGGGTTTTACAGGATGGCGAGGAAGGGTGCTCTCCATGGGCAGAGTGTGGGACCATTCTTGCGATGGAAGTTATCTTTGTCCTCAGAGGAAAAGGAGGGGTTTTTTTTTGGCGTTGGCACATTGCTTTGGGTTTTTAAAATCTAGCTAAATTTAAATACGTAAATCCTTTCTTGCTAATTCACCATTCCTTGGTCTCTGTAAAGAGAGGGCCCTGTTTCTACAGAAGACAATGTTTTTCTTGTACAGATTAAATGGTTCTGTGCTTAATCTAATATTACTTGAGTAATTCTTACAGCATCAGCCTCAGTCTGTTCCATCTTCTTGTCTATTTTAACTTATAGTGACTAATTTGCAAAAGAAGCATGTCTTTCCCACTTAGCATTCAAGGGCATTAATGTATAATGAAACCAATCTGGGTCTACAGAAGCCAAATAGAGCAAGCAGCAAATGAACAACAATTTCCCCCCATGTGGACATGATCTTCTTGGGCTTTCCCTCTAAAGAGAATTGAACTTTTTTCCTCAGAATCCTAAAGTTCTTGGGTTTTTTTTAATAGTTGTAATAGGTGCAGGCAACAGTGGAAACCTGAAGAAACTGGAGGTTACACAAATAGATTTCAGAAGTCTTAGTGTGTCTTCCATGAAGGACCTCGAAGCAAATTTGTAAAATGAAAGGCTGAGTTGGCAGGAATTTCTAATTCTTTTGAAAAATACTTCTAAAAAAAGGAATATCAGAGAATAAAAGTTCAAACTGCAAACATTACATTATACAAATTAGTAAGTGGGTGACCTGGTAGTCTTCTTGCCCCTGATACATGACACTAATGTTTCTGATGGGATGGAGGTGGGCAACAACTGTATCCTAAGTCCCTGACAGTACTATATTTTTTTTATTTTTTTTTTTTTTTAATTCAGTACAGAAGGATCTGGCTAGTGCTGAAATATGCGGCATTGGTAGGTGTTAGCAGTACTTTTCAAAGAATACCACTAAAAATGCTATTTCTTTTAGGGTTAGATATAATGGGGAGTTTATAAAGCTCCTGAGAGAACACTGGTGGAATGGCCAATACCTAATGTGCTGATCAGCAGACTGCAGTACACTCAACTAATTATGAAATAAAGGTTCATCACCGAAACAAAATGTAAAAATTCTTGCTTTTAAGTTCAGAGTTAGGAGGGCAGTTAAGCCAAAAAAGCTCCATGATACTAAACCCATTTCTTGTGGTACCCTCTCTGAGTGCCTCAGTGCCTCAGCCTTTTGAACTGAGAATACACCGAGACAGTCAGGTGGCTGAGGTAGTGAAGCAGTGTTTTCTGGAGGTTTTATAGGAACCAATTATATGCAATTTGTTTAAATTCGTGGTGAGCAGTTCTACATTAACATTTGTCTTAGTGCTAATAAGTAGGAGTGTCTGGAGTGTGGTACTTGGTGTGCTCATGTCATACCTGAGGACAGCTTCAAGAGGAGCTGGATCTTCCATCACACCCAATGCTTTCATACTGAAAGGATGGAACTAAACCTTTACTGCTCAGATATTTTTACAAGCTCGCTTTACGTCAGTGTGCCTTTGCATTCCTGTCATCTTTTTTCTGTTTCGTTTGTAACTGGGCAAACTGTTACCACGCTGTTTTCAGGGTCATAAATTAGCCACTGCTCCTATGTGTTCTGTCATAGCCCTGTTAAAAGACACTGTGTTTGTCATTATATTCCACAGCTGATGACTGAGTGGACTGCTCTTGCCCCTGGATGCGTAGTTACTAATTAGAGATTAGGCAATATTTTAATTCAAATATGTAAATATTATCCCGTTACAGAGTCTCTTTAATCTGTATTTCCCCTTCTTTGCCCACAGAGGATATGGGGCATGGGAAAATGACTTTTACCAGTGTTGTGATTTCTACTACAGTCCATCTCCTTATTCCCCTCCTTGCTCCTTCAGCTCTCTTTTCCCATCTTCCTTTCAGACACCCGAGAGAGTGGAAAGAGAGTGAAAATCCTGCTTCAGAGCACCCAGTGGGGAAATTTTTCCATCTGGGGATGGGTTGTGGAGCAAGGCTTTCTCACTGCTCTCTCCAATTCTATGGGCACAATACAAAGCTGCTGCCAGGTCACATCCTTCACTATGGTGTGGCACCTCAGCAGCACTATCTGGTTTTGTGTATTTTAAATCCTGATGGACTTAAAAACGCTCAGGACACCTCTGCTGTGCTCCAGAAGAGATCTCTTAGCCCTTCTCCTACAGTTCCCTTCAGTGATAAGAGGAAGTGTCTGGTGCCTGCTTTCAATGCCATGGTGACAATTGCTGCCACCCTTGGAGTGTGGCATGTGGCCCCGCTGCCTGATGAGGTCAAGTGTGGCCCCGTTACCTGATAAGGTTCCATGTGGCCCCGTTACCTGATAAGGTTCAGCGTGGCGAAGCTGTTTTATAAAGGAAAGAAACCCTTGGTTTAGAAGTGAGGAGATTTTGGGCTTTGAGTTTATGGTGCTGTGGGGCAAATACTGCCCTTCTGAGAACAAGCTCTGCTCAGAGCAAATTAGGGTGGATTTGAATAACAGATGGGAAGGGAAAAGGCTTCTGAAATTTCTCTAGAGAGAGCACAAGTCTTGCTCACTGTAGAATCCAGCCTGTGTGCAGAGGGATTTGCGTGAGTAGAGTAGGGGGAGAAAAGAAAAAAGCTGGTAAATCCACTGGTCCCCAGATGTCCTACAAATGAGCTTTGGGGTTTGTGGCTGAGATATCAAAATTTTTGGGTCTTATTACTGAAAGTTCTTCTGTTCTACAGAAGGTAAAAAAAGAAAACTAGTTTTAATTTCATTATAGAGAGCCTTCCTGCACTCCCATGTACTATCCTGACAATATTCACTGTGTACTCCCCTCCCTTCCTGCTTCAGACTCATGGAAACCACGATGCTGTTAATACTTAAAAAAGTAGCTTTATTTTGGTTTTTCTTCATCATGCAGCAGCCATTTCAGCTGTGTCCTCTTGACTTTGCTCCATTTCTGGTGATACTGTAATGGGAATTTAAGAAGATAATGTCTAAACAGGAGCCAAATAGTCATATTTATGATGAATGTGCAAGGACCTGAAAGAACACTTACTGGTCAATTTTGGTATTACTGCCTGGATATCTCACAGCTTGTCATGTACAAAGAAGCATGAAGGATTTTTCAGTGCATGGTAGTTCTATTAGATTTTGGTTCTTTGCAGGCAATATTAGTTTAAAAGGTCTAGTGATAACTTGAGAGATAAATACTTTAGTACACATTATACAAATTCCCATTCTGCTGTTAACAGATCACAAAATGCTTTTAAAGGCAGACTGTAATGTAAATGGTGGGAATGGGCTCGTGGTTTCATTGTCACGTCTTGTAATATCAGTTGTGTTATCAAAAAGCCCTTTTTGTTTGGAGCCATTCAACCCCAGCCCAAAGGTCTTTTCCGTGAGCGGAAGCACTGCCCTTGTCTTGGATGGGCGTTGGAGAGAAAATTTCCCCATGCTTATTTAATAAATGGTATCTATTCAGTTAGCAACAATGTAGAATGGAAGGTACAACTGGCCTGTTTGCCTTTTACAGGTAATATTAACATTCGATTTCTTAAACAGCCTTTCCCAACCGTATAGTTTTAGCAATGCATTTCGGCGTCTTGATGGATTTAATGAAGAGCTCAATCAGCCAGAAATTGTATCAATTCAGTAACAGCAGGCTCAAGGCTCTGTCTGAGTCTTACCCAGGTAAAGCTACTAACATTTGACTATATTACAAGGATTAGTAGCAAAAGGCAAGAACAAATTTGCTGTATTTAAGATGCATTATTCCTGCAAACTATCCAGTTGTTTTATTTATCCTTCAGAGACTAAGATGTTATTCTTTCTGAGTATTTTTCCTCCCACCTTTTTTTTTTTTTTTGCCTTTCTTTTCCTTCTGCTCTTGGAAACTGGAACGAAAGTGCTGCAGATTACCTTTCTTCTCTCTCCGTGTTTAGACTCTTCCTAGCTGTTATTGATACCTCAGGAGGCCTAGATAGGGACTGATTTTACTGTATCCAGCGACTCACCGTACAGCACGTTCATGCCGAGCTGCACGATCTGTGCCATCTCATCAAGTCTCAGGCTGCAGCTTTGAAGAGCTCCATATGCAGAGATGACAATTCCTACAATTCAAAAGCTCATGTCTGAACTGATATTTTTTGTTCACATACTATATGATAAATACAACAGAAAAATACTGCCTGCTTGCAAGTCTGAGGAGGTACAAAGAACCACTGAGACTGCTGGGCTAAAGTTGTCGCTCATGTAAATAGATGAAACTATATTGACTTATTAAGGACCGTCTCTTTATAACATGGCATTAAATGCTGTATATTTTTTTTTTCCTAAAAGACGCAGTCCAGTGGAGATGTCCAGTGGCTTAGTGTAATAAAAATTTAAATAATAAAATATAGCCATATACAGAACCTTATTAATAGAAGCAGCAAATATATGCTTGTCAAAGAGAGCAAACCAGTAAAGAAATAAAATTAAAGATTGTAGGGTATTTTTATTGCCTAACTAAGGAAAAATGTTCACATTTAATAAGCAGCATGAAAACTGATGAAAAATGAATTGTATTTAATTTTTTTAATTTATTACTATTTTAGTCTAAGTTTATTTTACTTATATAAATAGGATAAAAAAAGGAAAGTATTTGTATCTTAACAATGTCTTTTAAAAGATAGTAATTACTCACTGTTTACTTTAGCTAACCTTGGTCCTAAGTAAATTTCTTTGCTAACAATCTTCCTTGGTCTTTGAATATGTTCCAGAGATAAAAGCAGGTAATGCTTCATTTGTCTTATCAGTGGCTTGTTCTCTCTTACTAACTAAATAGGTCACAGTATATATAGGAATGGAGGCACCGAAGACATGGTCATATACATCTTCACTTTTAGAAACAAGATTGGAAACCTGTCTTGCTTGAAATACCTTTTCAGGGACAAAAATTATTAAGAATAATGTCTTCATACAGATAAAAGAGAATTTTGGATGGTCATTGTTCTTCATCCCGAGACTCCACATTACTTACTGCTTTCTGTCCAAATTCAGCATCTCACTGGGCAGTGGCAAAGGATAGGATTTTATTATAGAGTGCCTCCCCTTTATCTGCACAGTATTGCCATGGTCAGGAGAAAAAGCACTAAAAATATGTGCTGACTGTGCCAGCTGCATCTCAAGAAAATGCCCATACAATAATGTGCACTCATTTAAATGGCACTATTCATATGGTAAGGGCGAGATTGTATGTAGTTCTGCACTTGGCATACTGAGGACAAGGCAGAATGTAGCTCTTTCTCTCCCCTGTTTTCCTGCAGAGTGGCTGGCACAAACTGATTTCTTCTGTTCCGGGCATAGGGGGATGTCCAGGAGGTTGATTTTTGACAAGGTGGGAAAAGCCATGTCTGCTTTTTCTGCAGTAGCCAGAAGGCTAGAGACAGGTCGTACAGTAATATCCCATTTCTTCCAGTTGTAACAAATCCGTCGCTGATCTCACATGGAGTGGTGTGATCCTGTTGATTAAAAAGGCACCCAATTCCCAGATTGCCAACAACATGTGGGACACAACCACCAAACCAGTACTCTTCTTTAAGGTAGATAATAATTAAAATTGACAACTCTACCTCAGTTGTTTGTAATATTTTTTCCAAGTGTTGTGGGTGCTTCCTGCTCCTCACTCATTTGTCCCTGTGCTGTAACAGGTAGTTTACTTAAACTGCGATTCAATTCTCCTGCTTTCCTCATTTCCTCTGATCCACTGACAGCGTACACTGCTGCCCTATGTTACAGAAATTAAAATAACAAGTTACAGGATGTTATTTAAAATCTTTAACAAATAGTGACTTCTAATGGCTACTGCTTGTGGGTGTAAGCAGGTAGATGAATGGCGAGGGCTTTTAGCAACTTTCATCACAGAATCTGAGCTGTGACTCACAAGGAGTTGCTAACGCGCACGAGGAAGCAATATTACCACAGTTTGAGCATCCATTCAAAGCTGGATGTGGTTGGTATCCAGATGACTTGAACACAGCTTGTGCAATGCAGGCAGAATGAGTGGAATGTATTTCCAGGTGTTTATGCTCGAGTGACAGTGACTTCAGCTATCAACAAGGTTGGGGAACAAAGAACCACCTCCTGCTTGTTGCAGAATTGAGATCACCCCTTTTCCTAGTATTTCTGGTGCTTTAAAACCAGTTTCTTGGCTATGGCTATGGCATGAGGCTAATGCATGAGCATATAAGTATCTAAAGGGTGGTTTGAAGGAGGAGGGAGCCAGACTCTTTTCAGTGGTTGCCAGTGAGAGGACGAGGGG
>JAOQGH010000001.1:149569286-149580650 GCA_025769975.1 Gallinago jamesoni
CTCTAACATGCTCTAGGCAATCCTGCTTCAGCAGGGGAGTTGGACCAGATGATCTCTATGGTCCCTTCCAACTCTAAAGAAAGTCAGTGAAATTCAGTGAAATATGATGTAAATAAACATCTTCACTGCAGGCACACTTTCCTTGACCAGCTTTCTAGATTCCTGGTCCAGGTTGGAAACACTTCCACGTTGACCCCAGGGAGCTAAGATGACAATGGGAGAACAAAGAAAAAAAGTCATGCCCCAGTTCCTCTGACCGCAGCCTTCCTTCTACGAATATGGGAAAGAAAATTTCCCGGGGGTCATAAACATGTCTCTATATGATGTGGGGATAATGTTGACAGTTCTCCTATGCTTAAGCTACTGGATCTGCAGCAAGATACCAACAGCCTCAGGAGAAAAATTAGCCAAACCATACTCACTGTTTCCTCCCTTAGCTGAGGAAAACTGAAAGGTTTACTTTCACATCAGTGATGCTGTGGAGATTTGCTTCTGTCACAACAGCACTTACCTCCTAGAAGGACTGCTGCATAATATAGTATCTGAAACAAGTGCATTACCTTTTTTTTTTTTTTCCTGTATGAATAGAAGTAATGAAAACTGCTCCAGAATATTTTATGACTGTAGTGATTTTCAGGAGAAAGAGGTAAAAGTTTTTGGCTGGTTTCATTGATAATGCCAAGCCTTTTTGATTTTTTTTTTTTCAGGGAGAATAGTGCAAAGAAGAATTAGTGCTATGGAAACTATCAGATGAGTGGTAGTTTTACTTTTTTTTTTTTCCTTTAAAATCAGGTCCATTTAAATCCATTCCTTTAGCAGTGTGCTGAAGTTTCTGAGAGAACAGAGCATAACCAGGAGCTCTGTGTTCTTTCACTTTCTGTACGGTAGATAGAAATTGCAGTTTGCAACATGCAGGTTTTTCAGATGCCCTTTAGAAAATATAGCCAATAAAAATTAATTGCTTTAAAGTAGTTGCATCCATCCATGATCATAAGTTATTCTGCAGATGTTAATTAGGACTTCCAAAATTTCTATGGGCTAAGGGAGTCTTACTAACCTCTATTTAGAGACAGGGAAAAGAGGAATAGAAAAGCATGATGACTTAATGTTTTTGTATAGTGCTTTTTCTAAGAACAACCTTATTTTTCAATGCCTTAACCATAAAGCTATTCTTTGCTTATTAGACTTCATACCCTGGCATTCAGACACCGAAGAAAAGTAAATAGCTCCCAGGGATGTGAGGTAGTTAAACCTGCTGCATGTAATCACAGTGCTTGTTTTCAACTTGTTTTTGTTGCTGCTTGACAATATTTGTCAATACATTATTAAAAACAAACAGTTAAATTAAAATTCATTAAAAGGAGCTGCAAAATCAAGCATTGAAATGTTAGGTCTAATTGACTTTAGAAAGCTGTATTGCTTTAACTGCAGCAGTAGGATTAAATCCCTTAGTTTGTAGGCCACTGTACCAGGAAGGAATGAGGAGCCCTGGCATGAAGCAACCTCCTGTTGGCAGAGCAGGCAACTTTCTTCTTAACTGCTCTCCATTATGTGTATTAATGATGATAGATTTGGGCTTCAGTGACTTGATTGCCTGTTGGTTTTTGTTCTTCATCTTCACCGCCGGAACCCTGTGGGAGCACCTCCCAGAGAGCTCGTGAGAGGTGCTGGGAGCAACGGGAGAGAAAACCCTCCCTGCCCACTGATCCAGCATCCTGGTCTGGAGCACGTGCAGCACAAGACTTTAGCTTTAGCTGCTAAATGCTAGTAAGTCTATTACAAATTCACAGTCTGAGGTTCTTCTGTGGTGCTTTTTACAGGCGGCTGCTCTGCTTCACGGATGCACCAGACCTTTTCAGAAGAATGACTGAGAGGGTTCTTTTTGTTTTTTTAAAATATGGGCAAGACGTTTCCAGACAGCTCAAGCTGACACTAATAAGTCTCAGGAGAGCTTATTAGCTCAGGTGTGATTAGAAACCAAGCTGCCTGTGTGTGCTTGTGCTGCACCATGCCCAAGTGAATAATGTTGCCTGTAATGTGGTGTGCTGAGGAGTGCGATGCAGAGAAGTCCAAGTGGCTCCTAGCAAAGCTGTCTTGTCTGAAACTGGTGCTCATCTGGAGCTAAAAAGCCTCTATCAACGCAGACCGATGCCAGGCACCTCATGCCGTCGTTTTATTGGTGTGAGCCTAACTGGGGAGAGGGGGTGTCCCCTCCCCATGCATAAAGTAGTTAAGGTAGGTGTCGTTTTCTTAGGCTTTAGTGTCCAAATGCTTTTCAGGGTTGAGGACTGCCACCTGGTTAGCTACAGAGACTCTGTTGCAGTTGCTGTCTGAGTTAGCAGCTACTATGTGGGAACTCATAAAAGTATTCAGGATTCATAATTTATTTGCTCCCAGCTTTTCTTTTTTTGTCATTGTTTCCTACTTTCTCCCCTAAATGGTAATATGACCAGGCACTACTAAGTATTTTTCTTGTGTCTAAACTTGATGCTCTATTTTTATGAACTAGAGCATAAAGTTTCGCCACTAAGAAAATGAACTATGGTGACCACATCATTTAAAGCTATAAGAGGACAATGAAAAATTAAAGGCGGTGTTTCACTGCAGAAGTGGATGAATTTTATTTATGACACTGAGAATGGTTTATTACTTTGGGCTTCCTAACCCCCTAATAGGAAGTCTTTATGGAAGAGTTATTTTTGTCAAATGTATGTAAGTACCTACATATCAAAGTACTGAAGCAAAATCAGTGTAGCCTCTGCAACTTTTTCCTCTGTGCACTTTCTGAACAGATGCCTGGGTTTTGCATTGCTGTTCTTTTCAGAAAGTGTTGTACAAACACACCCAGGACACTGTATGGAAGTCTTTAAATGGGGTCTAAAATTTTTTTAAATATTGTTTTGAGAAAGTAGCCTCAGTGTTCAGATATTCGTGCTGAGCAAAATACAGCATTTAAAATGCTACCTGAATTATCGTGAATAAAATTTAAACAATTTGATACAGCTTTTCTGATAGTATTATTTGGCAGTTTACATAATGCATATTTATGGAATAAAGAATGTATACCTTTGGAACGAGGAGAGAAGGGAAGGAGAGGTTTTAGTTTTAGCTTATGCACACAGACACACATAATTTGTTTTGTGTTTATTACAGACTTTCAGCTTTTGTTTGTGTCACATAATACCAGTGATCATGCCAATTTGCACATTGTTTGCTATTTGCATGTAACCATAACCTTTTCAGACATGACGTGGAGAGCCTTCTTGTTGAGCTGTGGGTGCCAGCAAGGCACTGAGGAAGGTGGGATGAAGGCATGTGGTTGTGTCTTGCTGGAAGCTTCTGATTCTTGTGAGGACCCTGTGATTGACAAGATAGCTCACTCCTACTTGACCAGGAAGAAAGTTTTGAGGCAGCTTTGAGATGGGGGCAGGTTTGAAGGAGATTGTCACATGGAGCATCTTGGCAGATAAAGAGGCAGGAGGTAAAACTGGTTCCTTCCTCTGAATGAACTGTCTGTCCTTCCTTACTTTGACTTCCCAAATACACTGGGGAGGTGGGATGGGTTGGGGTCCTCTCATGTGACATGATGAGCAATGACAAGGCCATCAGCAGCCTTCCCAGGCAGCTCTGCTGGATGCAAGAGGCCAAGCTGGGAAGCTGAGGCTGCCAGATGAAATGGATGTTTGCCAAATCTGGTCACAGCCTGAAATGCAGCTTTTGTCGCCTGAACCTTCACAAGCAAAGGTGAAACAGCAGCATCTCGGGACCAAATGCTTCTTCAGGGCCAGAAAAGGGGACCCCAACTCTCTTCCCTGAATCTTCCTACAACACCCTGGTTTCCAGTCTCAGAAAATAAGTCCCAGTCAGTCTGGCAAACTGATGAGAATCTTGTTTGTTGCTGGTTCCCTACAACCAGTACACCTAAGCCTGGATGGTGACTATGTTTTTGGCCTTCTGCCAGTGTCTCCTAGCTGCGTCTAGATCTGTTACATCCTGGCTCCTTTGCTGTGTGGTGATCTCAGTATTCTGAACTCTCTGAGGCTGAGGCCATGTAGGAGATAGATAGATAGATAGATAGATAAAACTTCCCCTGAGACTGGTTTCTGTAAGCTTTGATTAACCATTTTTGGAGCCTTGTCTTCGAGATATCTTCTCGGGAAGAAGGTGGAAGACAAGGACTAACTGTAGGAAAAAGTTCTATTTCATTCTCTGTCTGCTTAAATAAACATGAAGCTAGCAAATTCCTTTTTCTTCCCTATTACTGTTTTTCTCTTTTTGTTCATAAATCCCAAGCAATATAAAATAAAATGTTACGGTTTCAAAGGAAAATTGGATTATATTCACTTGTGGGGATGGATGGAAAAAGAAAACAGGCTTTATATTTTGACAGAATTCAATCCAGACTTTAAAAAAATTAAAATGAATAATTTTGCAATATTTTGTAAGACTGGGTGTTCTAAAGATGCAGCTAATCAGATATGCAAGCAAATTTAACATGGGTTGCCAACTCTCATGAATTTTTTTTCTTTTTCCTTTTTTTTTTTGCTACAATTATGCGGCGTAAAAATTGGCCTCTTGTGAGAAGTTGCTGACAGCTCAGCAGTTCTGCTTCAGTGCTGGCTGCAGAGGGTGGGATGGCTGCCAGAGCGGGAGGGTGGAAGATGGCTTTGGACTGGGGTGCAGGTTGCTTCCAGCTGAGGCAGCTGTTGCACAGCCTGCACTGATTTCCACTGTCCCTGGAGCGGCAACCTGTGGGGCCAACCAAGAAGTCTGCTGCATCTCCTTACCCACCCTCTCCCTTTACTTGGGGGGAAGTGGGGGAAAGAGAGAAGCAAAGGAGAACGTGTAGCGGGTGCTCAGAATCTGTGTGTTTCCCCATCTTACCCCCATCTGCATGTAATCAGGGCCCAGGGGGGAAAAGGTGAGATGAGGAAAGGGGTAAGAGCTGTCTGGAATTAATACCCATGAGGTAGGAGGTAAGAGAGCTGGTCCTTTGGTTCTTTAATTAGGTACACTGTGTGGAGAAAAAGGAAAGCAATAGTTTTGGCAGAGACAGGAAAGTGCGCAGGAGCAATGCTTGATGCTAGAATTTGAGAAGGGATGAGGTCGGGGACATTGAGAAGCACAGGGTGGAAGGACTCAAGGGAAGTACCTCCACCTTTTCTCAGAAGCAGGAAGGTGGATGTCCCTGTGGAAAGATTCCCCAAAACACTCCAAAACAAAACGAGATGACCCCTTCCAAAGAATGGCCAAAGTCAGGATAAAACTGCTCTAATCAGCCTTGTGAGTGTATTTGGGTTTGCTTGTGGGTTATTATCTTGTGACGTTAACAATGTTATGTGTATATAAATGTGTGTATATATATATATATATAAACCTGTAAATTTTGGGAGTACTTGCAGTGACAAAAAACAGGAGACAAAAAATGGAGACTATTTCTCCATTACTGTGCTATTTAAATTCTGAAGAAACAGCTATGCCTTTATTAATTTGATGCTTTATATATTTGGCTTTTTGACAAAATATGTAGTTAGTCCTGCCAGGTATTAGTCTATTGTTATTAAAAATCCTAGGCACAAGTTTATTGCATTTAGAAGATAGATACGATATAATTAATCTTCTTTTATATTCTTGCATATGGTGGTGTATATCTGAAGACATTAGTTAGCCAGTATTATTACGTGTAGTGAGTTCTGGTGAATGGATATCCAAGCCAACCCAGGAAAACAAGTCTGTGCAGAGATTTGACCAATACAGGTGCTTTGACTTGTGCCAAAGGGTGGCTGGGAAACAGACCTTCACTGATTTGTCTCATCACAGGCTCCCACTTGATTCAGTGGTCAGGTTGGAAATGTCAAACCATGGTAGACAGCTAGAAGGAGCCAGATGAAATGTAGAGATGTTGTCATTTTTAGCAGCCTGCGAATATGTGGGTGTGAGAGCTAGCTGGTAAACAACTTGGAGAAACGTTAGGCTGACTTCTTTACTGCTGTGCATGGTGTGAGGCCTCCTGTGTTTGTGCAAAGCGTAAGTACCGAATCCAATCTGTCTGCTTATTTCACTCTCCTTTTGCATGGTTGTGAACTGCACAACTTGTGGGAAGAAGGCCGGGAAGAAGAACGTACAGACCTGGGATGTGCCACATGGTCCCGAAGCAGATCGACTTCGTTGCCTTGTGGCACCATCGTCATCTGCCCTGACACTATTGCCCCAATTTGGTGGGATGGAGGCTGGATGTGTAGTACAGCATCTGTGGCACCACGCGCTAGCTTCTGTCTCAGAGCCCCCTTTATGCCCTTCCTGGGGCTGCTACACCTCCCGAGTCTCTACCTAATAGGGAACATCCCATTATGGGAGCTTTTTGCGTGTTGCAGAAGAGCATTATCACATGTTGCAACTGAAATGGTGAGATTTGTTGCTCGAGCTATAATTCCCTAAGTGTGAATGTTTTTGAGCCCTAATTTTAGCTTAAAGACCAAAGACTTGAAGACTATTTTTAACTTAAAGACTTGATTCTCTGTGCTGGAAAACTAAAGCTGGGATACAGTCAAAGAACTATATAAATACAGTGTGCCTATTAAAACTCCTCGCTTTCTATTTTGATCATGTAATGAGTATTCACAGAATCACAGAATCAGAATCACCTAGTTTGGAAGGGACCTTTTAAGATCATCTAGTCCAACCAATTCAACCTGAGTGATTCCTATTGTAAGGGGATATTGACTTTTTTTTGCAAGTTTTAATTGAAATTAAAAAGAGGGAAATGGCAAATTGTAACTTTGTAATAATGTGCGGTGATATTATGGATTGTAAAAGAAAATGGTCCAGAAAACCATGTCTGGCACTGCAGACTTTGTACATCTTTTTGAAAAGTCTTTGAGGGCAGACACTTACTTCGTGAGACGAGGCTGATGAATACCAAGTGGATCGCTTATGCATTTGCTATGAAATTATTAACAATTGACACTATGTGGCACTTATAGCAAGACAATAACTCATATTTTTCTTTTATACAAACAGAAGAGAAGCAGAATTATTTTAATATCATAGCAAAGACCTGTGTGTTTTGTTTTTAGAACCTTATTGTCAGATTTCAAGTATGTAGCTTTTTGGATTTGTGCTCAAAGTAGGAACAAAGCTGGGCAAAGATGTTTCACTCTGATTTCCACCTGCAGAGTAGGTGACTGTTCAGGTAGCTTGACTGTTCAGGAGAACATGTCTACTCATAGGAGTAGTTAGAAAAACAGGGTAGTTTTAATTATTGGAGAATATTAATGAAACATAAATATGGGGTTCAGGCTCATGAATGGACACAATGCAGATCAGATGAGTTGTGCTTGTGCAAACAGCAAATGACACGTTTGGCATGTGATCTGTCAAATTAACTTTAATTTTGAATTGTGAGTATCCAACTTATGATACATCCTTGGAATGAACAGCATATTAAAAATCTGTAGGAGAGGAGGCGCATGCATTAAAACATGCTCAAAAGAATTCCGAACAATGAATGCATTTATGAAAAACATGTTCTGTTCCTAGGCAATTCTTGTTGAGTAATAAGTGCTAAATTTGACTTAATTGCTGGCTATTATTATTTCTCACTGTTTCATGTGGTAAACCCATTGAAAATAACCCAATTTTGTGAATTGGGGATTAAGCGGAAAAAAAATGAAATAGCAATGGTGATTTATTTCACCGTGTATTGAGAAATGCTTTCTAATACGTGATATAAAAATAAGGTGTGTCCAAAATATCTTGGTAGACCCTCTCTGAAAAACAGAGTACAAAACCTAATATATTATAATGGCATGAAGTCAAATGGAGCAGCGCAGCCAGTACATGAAACCAGTGGTGAGAGCGTGAGTCTGCTCCGAGTTTGTGCCAAAGACATCTCACCTGATCCATTTCTAGCTGGACAGTGGGTCATTAGGGCTTGGGAAACAACGGGAGTCAGGTGCCATAGAAGCTATAGGAGCTATCTTGCACTCCTGAATTGCTCTCTTGGCCCCAGACACTGTACTAAGGTGGTGAATAGCTCTTCTTTGGGCTGTGGATGTGGACACATGTGGATGGGCATGTACAAGCTACAAAAAAGCTGTTGTGTTGCATCCAGTATCTTAGCTAACTCTTGCCATAGGATAGTGATATTTAGTGGTTATTGTACCTGAGCAAAGCAAAGCGTTTGTTGAGTAAGGAAAGGTGACCAGCCACAACCTTGTCTTGTGCTTAACACTTCTTAAGCAAGGAAATAGTTTTCTTTCATTCTTGTTCCTTTCTATTTAATGTTATTAATGTTTAATATAACATATGAATACATAAATATATATAAAGAGTACAATCAATATATTAGAATAATACATGATATACAATATATAATATCCTACCAGCTATTTCATCCTTTTCCTAAGATGAGGGTTGCATATTGTGAAACTGACTGTTCTGGCTTTTTAGAAAGATGCATATGGTTGTTAAGATTCAAAGAAATGCAACGTGCATTTGAAGTAGAATGTGAGCCCCATCTCTGATGTTGATGCCTTTTACTGAGAAAAATTCTACTGTAGAAAATTCCATTCTGTCAGAGTTATTTGCCAAATCATCATTGATTTTGAACTATTAAATATATTGTTGCTGAGCCATTGAGTACTTCGAAAATAGGGATTAGGACCTTCAACCTGATATTGCATGGAAAATGCATGCAATGCAAAACCAGGCCTGATAATCAAAATGGGTATGGAGATGTGCTCCATTGGGCTAAGTCACTTGGTATTCACTCTTCTGTATAGATAAAGTTGCTGATCTGCTACTGACTGTTGATGAAAGTATAAACACCCTAGGGAAGTGCAGGATTCACCAGCTAAGAAGTAAATAATATACACGGTTTCAGTTTAATAAGGAAAGCCAAGTAAACTCTATTGTCATCACTTCTCTAGACAAATATCCACCAGCTTCTTTTGCTTCTGGTCTGTGTGCATATATATATATATCCACACGCACACACAGATGTACGTATACATATGCATCACCTTTTAAAATCCAGTCTGGAAGGCAATAGAAAATATTTTATGCAATTATACATGCCATCTTGTGTGTATCTAGAGTTATACACCAGAAGGTAGTTTTTCTGGTTATATACAGCTTGATTATGCACTGCTACCTTTGAACACAATGCCTGTATGTGGTTTGACATGTCAAGAGGTGCAATTAAAAGGTGAGTTTTCAGATGAGCTATTCTTATCTGGTAAGAATTGAAAAAGAAGGGCAAGGCTTATTGAATTTACATTTGTAAGTGTGTACACCTGTAGTTTTGATAGAAATGAATGTAGTTATAATTAAATTGGTCTTTCCATAACATTTTCTGTTCATGCAATTAGGGGAAGATGGGTAACCTTTGTATAAGGCTTTCTTCAAGAATGGTTTCCTCAGGGAGAAACTGAAATCCCAGTTTTTACTCCCAGGCTTAATAACTGTTGCACGTAGCCTACATGACAAAGCTCTCCTTTTTGTCTGCCTTTGTCTTTGCGGCAATTGTTGGGAAAGATGTCTTCTTTCTATAGATCAGTTAAAATTCATAAAACAGAGCAGCATCCATCCATAGCTGAGACAATACTGCAAATGAATAGGACTACAACAAGTACTCATCAAAAAGGCTGAAGCTCTAATTTTGAGTTTCAAAAGCCTGCATTTTTCTTTAGTGCAGGGATCTTGTTAGGAGGTGTACCAAGGATTTGGGTATGATTTAATATAACCTGAAATAACTAGTCTAAATCAGAGGGGACTCACTGGCATTATAGTAATGTGCATCTGACATAAGCAAAGAGACCTTTCAGACTGCGTTTTGGAGTCCTTAATCACAGAGAAAATATTTTTTCTGTTAATACCATAACAGAATGTCTCCTATGTGACTGATACATAAAAACTGTTAATATAATACATGCTAGCAGTATTATGAAAATATTATTATGCATTTCTTTTACTTTATTCATTAGAAAACACTGTTAAGTAGCCAAGTTAAGTTCAGAAAAGGTCTTGTTTTCTTCTATATTTAATGAAGCCTTTAGAGGTTATTTTGTAAATAAGGACCTGATTCTGTTCTCCATTGTCTCTTGCTGAATTAAGTCTCTAAGAGACAGTGAAAATAGCCAATTCCTGAGAGTGATACCAAGAGAATTGCTCCTGGGCACATAAAAATCATCCATGGAAGCTGCTTTAAAAAGTGGTCTCTAGAGGACAGGCTCCATTGACATGATTAATAATGACTTTTTTACTATATGAACATGTAACTCAGGTGAGTTCAAGATTTCCCTTTCTCCTGAAGTTACAGTTAATAAAGTACTTCTGTCAGAAAGCAGTTTTGGTGCTGTAGCAGAGCTGCATTTACTACATCTGAGGGGGAGGTGGAATTCATACACTGTGATTCATCGGGCACGCAGTGTCTCCTTTGCTGACGGGCGCAAAGGAGGCCATCCTCCTTTGAGCGAGAAGGATGAGGCCAATCCATTTTGTTTTGAGGGCTCAGAGTGGACATGTTGTGTATACAGGCAATGAAATTCAGGCCAGTTGCCAACTGTAGACAGCCACTGTGTACCTAAACTCACCGTCTGCCCCAGGGGGCTGTGGAGGCTCCATCCTTGGAAGTCTTCTAGAGCAAACTGTACAATGCCCTGAGCAATTTGATCTGATTTTGGAGCTGACCCTGCTGTGAGCAGAAGGTTGGACGAGAAAGCTCCTGTGGTCCCTTCCGACTCAGATTACCCTATGATACTAATATGTGACCAATAGCAGTTTGCTGTTCAGCCACTCAAGGTCATCATGCAAGCAGAATCCCCTATCTGTGGGCAGTACCAGCTGCTGGAGGAACCTCTGTCCACACAACAGGAGGGGTGTTCCAAGGGCACCCTGTCACACCACTGGGACCGTGGAGCACACCGACAGTGCAACACAAATTTCAACCTAAATAGAGCCTCTCCTTTAGTAGTAAATGGCTGGTATAGGTGCACACTGTGTTGGCACTATGCTGCTGAGGGATGAAGTTGATCTTAATGTGACTTGGAAAAATCTCAGAGCTGTTCAAAATGCTGTAAGACTGTCATAGATCTGACAGGTCAGCTTTGCCAGCAGACCTTGCTGGAATATTATTTCTTCCATATTTAAAATTCTATTCTTAGTAAATGGAATCAGTAGGACACAACTTACTTATTCTACTTGATTCTATAATCTCCATTATAGCTGATTTATACATTTTTCTAGACAATATGTGATGATGTAATTGATTGAAGATTTTACTTACATAGAAATCACAGAAATCACAGAATTGTGGTGGTTGGAAGGGACCTCAGAGATCATCGAGTCCAACCACAAAAAAAA
>JAOQGH010000001.1:149581016-149597160 GCA_025769975.1 Gallinago jamesoni
AAGCACTTCTGACAGTTCCCTCAGAACCCTTGGGTGAATCCCATCTGGGCCCATAGACTTGTTTATGTCAAGGTTTTATGACATGTACCTGAACACTAAAATTCTGTATTAAAACCTTCCTTTCTTACCATATAATACTATCCTTCAGTATTTACATGTTTAAAAATGCCGTTTTCCTTTTTATTTCTCAGCATAATTTGTTATCTTAAATAAGTGGGATATCCAGCCTTAGTATAGAGTAGATTCAATGCATAGCTGTAAGTAGAAATCTTCCAGTCCAGCATTTAGATAATATTGATGCAAACGACAACAGTTTAAGTAACTCCATGTACTGGTTCAGTGCTTACTGGCAACTCAGTTATATTTGCAAATACCACATTGAATTGTTCTGAAATCTGGACTGAAGGACAAATGATTGCAAAACCTCCTCGGATTTGCTGGATACTCATTCTAAACATTTAGAGGGAATGGTGGAGCAGGTTAAAAACCACAAAGTATTGGGATGTACATGTACATGTATGGTACATTTGCGTCTATGTCCACTTCAGTATAGCTTAAGAGTAAGGTCAGAGATCATAAAGGATAAAGGCCAATTGCAAACTTGCTGTCATCTTCCAGGTAAAATATTCAAATAGTGAACATCACAAGGGGGTGATCTGAAGAAGGTTAATTTCGTTCAGAACCTCAAAGTCTGGTGAAGTTCATAAAAGATTCTTAAAATCTCTGTGGATTTCACTTCAAACTTGTGGACTGTAAGAAAGACGCTAGGTCTGGTGATTTGAATCATCTGATTTGAATCTGGCTGAATTGCAGACCTGCAATCTACCAATAGGTTTTGCTTTATTGTTGGGAAAATTATTTTCAGACTTTGTGAATGTCTGCAAGAAGACTTTCATATTTTGCTGTGGAAATATACTTAATGCAGCACGTTAGATTTTTTTTTTTGTTGCTTCCATGGATTATTTGTTCACAAAAGACAGGGAATATCATCCCAGTTTTGTAAGAAACTGAACTCTAATTGACATTCATAGGAGTACAAGTCGCACAGTACTTTATAACACTCAGTGTCTTGCAATATCACAGTTTATGTTGTTGGAATAAAATATGACAGGATAAATTGAAGGGGATTTAAACAGTGTGCGCCATTACCAGTTCTTGTGTTGGAAGGAGGAATGGTGAGCAAAGCTTAATGCAATGAAGCCAAAGCTTGGTTTCAAGAACAGCTGTTTGTAGTTCTGATGATAAAGCTGTCCAAAGAATGGTAATTCTCACCAGCAAGTACTTGCCTGCTTATCAGAGTCTTACTGCTAGAGTAAGTTATCTAGCAATCTTCATAGTCAGGCTGAAGAATTTTAGGCTGTTGATTTCAGGATCATCGCTGCATAAATCAAGTTTGTTTCCCTTACGGAATCAAGCACTGAACTGTAAAGTACAAGTGTGATGTTGTCACAAAAGTTAATCAGGAAGAGAAAGTCAGGGCTGGGAATACAAAATGCAGGGGAAGTCTATAGTTTTAATTATGTATAACTGTAGTGTGATTTATTGTGTACTGCAACTGGTATATAACATACTCTATATATAGACAATATTTACAATATCCTTTTTCAATGCTTATTTACTGGATCCTTGAAGCTTGTGGGTTATCTTCTAATGTAAGTATGCTGTAATGGTGTAATAGCAGTATATTTTTTTAACATGTGAACTAATAGAATTTACATTTTATTAAAAAACCCTGGGACTCTGTGTATTTATACCATAATTTTGTGAATGCCTTTATCTTAGTTATGGGAGATACTGTATTTTTCTGCCAGTCAAGCACTAGAACACTTCACATTGCAGTGTGATATTTTGGTGCTTAGCATTAGTGAAGTTTTGGTCTCATGTTGGCTTATATGGTTGAATCAATATAACATAACAATAAATGCAAACCACAACCTGTCCACAGCAGAACTACTTTCCAATAACTCTGAGATCTAACCTGCAAGCACAGGCAAAAGGAAATTCAGAGATTTGGTGCACACAGCATCTTCTGTGTCTCAAGAGTACAGGAAACTCAGATGTTCAGAAATTCCTTCAAAAAGCAGACAAAAAAAGTGAACTGACACCATCAGTGGATTGTCATATGCTTTGTACTGAAATTTCAACTATAAATGCTAGAAATGATGCTGGCTATAATAGGAAAGATGATAGATGCCACTGCAGAGACCAAGTTGCTTCCTCGTCCTTCTGCAGATTTACTAGAAAGTTGGGAAAAGCAAATCCACAACTAAAACATGGGGAGGACACTTCTGTACCTCATAGTGGTATTGAAAGGATAAATATGTGCTAGATGATGGGCTCAGAAGGGACGCAATTTTTGTCTGTATTTCTAACATGACTTCTGTAGAGCCTGTTGCTTTTAATTTGGGTAGGAGAGTACCATTCTAATACAGACAAATGCTAATAATTTGTTAATGTACATGTTTTTGGATACAGTGTTTTGGGGACTTTAGCTTCTTGCCATCACACCAGGGTGAACATATATGTACTTTTTTTGCCCCAGCTGTGAAATAACTTGTGGTTGGGAGCCACATTCATTGTTTGAGAAGGAGGAACAATGCCTCAGGGATTTCTGTGCATCACTTGTGTGTTTTGTGAAATCTGCCTCTGGAAATGTTGCTGTGCTATATTTCTATGACTAAAGAAAGGTACAAAGAAAACATGACAGAAGTAAGTCAGCACTGCTATTGGAAACCCATTGTAGTATAAAGCATCAGTGTATTTTATGGGTATCCATATAGCATTATCATGTTATGAGTTATGGATCTCATTTTGGAGTAAAATGTGCCTATGCGGGTCATTTAGCAACCTTAATCTCATTTTATAAGAGAGTAATTTATAAATGTCATGATCCCTGAAGAAATGAAATTGCTTTGTATACACTTTGTTTATACAGGGTAAACTCACAGCCAAAGCATTGCATGTGTTGTAATTTATTAGTGTTATGTCCACCATTCTCTAATTTAAAGCACTGCCAACAGTCTTTACAGGAACAAGAAGGAAAGTTTGAAAAGAGGTGCTTATATGTATATATAAATATACTTTTGCACTGTCCTTAAGTTGCTTCAGATTCTGTATATCTGTGTTTCTTTTCAAAGCTCAAGCAATCTTACAATTTATTGACAGGTACAGCAGCTTTTAGGTGCATTGCAGGTACTTTGCCTGCATTGCCTTAAGGTCATGCAATGCTGTAAATGTCAGAATTAATTTCGTTACGTATATACTGCTTATGTTTTAAATATTCATAGCCATAATGTGCTTATTATAATGGCAGTAGCCACATGCTTATAAGTCTAAGTGTGAAGTTCCTTTATAGCATTTTATGGCATATTCAAAACTGGTAGAGGACATAAAATACTGTTTTATGAGAGTGGCATAATGCCTAGTAGGCTCTATTTTTAAAAAAAAACACGTTCTTCCAATTATTTAAGGATTATCACCATTAAATGTATTTCCTATTGATATATTATTGATACCTAGCAAAGTTATATATTCAATAGCCAGCACTTTACAATTAATATGAGTTTTTTATTTCTTATCAATGTATACCTTTCTGAACACTCATACTATTTTGAATTCTTCATTTTAATTCATTCCTTTAGATTACATTGTTAGCATTTGAAATACTGCTAAATATTGTATTCTTAAACACAGATAAACAATGTCAAAGCAACTCTTTAAGTAAACAATTGCATGTTACTGAAGCACTGTCTTACACAGCAGGCTGCTAAGCAAAGCGTGTATTATCCTACTTCTTATTTAGCTTCAGTCACAATTTCCTTTCTGGAAAATGATGTATTTGTGATTTTTCATCTATCCTATTCCTGTAGCTGCTGCTGCTTTTTTTAATATTATGATTTTTTTTTGTACTGTCTGTTTAAAGCCGGGCTTTGACACCAGCAATTCTGAATTCTGTTTGCACCTGTATGCCATAAATAGTATCCCTCAGTTATTTATTATTTTATTATTCATGAAAAACTGCAGTCCCTTTTCTTTATCCACTTGCAAGCTGCTGTGTCTATCATTCATTCCTATTCTTTTGAAAAAGGCTGAAGACTAGATGTGTTTCCATCTTCCCCAGTGACTGGAGAGAAAGATCAAACATGTAGCTGCTGTTGAGTCAATACTCCTTGCCGTTGAGAAAATGACCGGCAATTAGCCAGGTGCACGAGCATTGATTTCGGCAAGGCCGCACAGATGCAATTTGGAGCTGAAGATAGTCAGAGGTCTCAGAGGTAGTAGAGCTCAGGCTGTGTTGTATGCACCCCTACCTGTGGAAACCTGGTTATGATGCTCCAAAGTGCAATGGTAGTGCCAAGGAGTGTTTGAGAATGGGCAGGTGGCCTGATACCTGGTTTACGACACAGCCTCTGAGTTGTCCTCTCCTCTCACATATAGTTTTTCATGCTCAGTTGTTTTTATATTTCTCTCAGAGAGGAGGTGAATTTATCCAGTAAACCAAAAAATGTGTTTATGTGCATGTGGGTGTATATATAATCTTTAATCTGTCATTGGTTTCCAAAGAAGAAAAGAATTTTCCATAGAAACCTTGATAGTAACAAGACTAAAGACTGATTTCTTCACAGAAAGTTATAGAAATGTGGAGCCATAAATCTGTGTTAAAGATTAAACAGAGCATTTTTGAGTCTGTAACTGCAAAAGCAGTGATTGCTTTAGTTCAAAACAATGCTATATTAAAAGGCCTTTTTGTTGGCTTCGAGGAAGTGCTGCTTGTAACAGCTTCATTCCTACAGCCTAGTTCAGTTATGATCTGTACCTTGCCCAGGAGGAAGGAGAGTGAAAGAAATCACAAAAGTGGCTTGAGCTAAAATAACTAGCTTTGGCTTGGCTATGTCCATCGGTGAGGATCGACAAAACCAACAGTATTTTCTCCTGGCTTTCTGCCCATCTCAACATTCATATACATATCTTCATGCATTTCCTACTTGCAGGTAGTCAGTTATGCTTTGATCTGTAGAGCCAAAGCACTCCACAAAGAAGAGCAAAGGCAGATCTTTCTTTGCTTATGGGTTCATTTCCGTATTACTTAGGTACATGGCAAAACCTAAAAAGCGCAAGGCAGTGACACTTTGTTTTCCACTTCCAAAATAATAACAGAACTGTATTATTCTTTAGATTTCCTGGGGGGAAGTAACTTTTGCAATTTTCTGTGAAGGTTGAGAATCTGTTTTGTCTTCGAGGAGCTAATTCCAGCTCCGAGTGTGGTGTCAAGAAAAAGTTCTAATGCTTTTGTGAATTTCTCTGTTGAAAATGGCAGTCCTATTGCTGCAGTAGAATATAGGTTTTCTGGAGGATCACATGAAGATGGTTGCATGACAACTGACTTTTAAAGAGGAGGTCTTAATATTTATTGAATTTGACTCGTCATTTAACAGGGCAGGCAGGTAGTGATGCACTTAATCACATGCTATTGATTTCTCTGTTCTGACTGAATTAGTTCCTTTAAAGATTAGAAGTGTCATAAAGAGAGAGGTGAGTTGTAAAGACTACTCAGAGCTATAGCTATGTAAATAAGAAGGAGGTTTTATATATGAAAGTATTAGAGTTCAGCCTTCATTTGACAAGATGAAGTCCAACCTTCTTTAAGCCCTGGAAAGAGGAACGTGCTTTTATAGCAGCGGCTACAGTTAGATATTCAGAAACATTCATAAATCCAGAAGAACAGCCTAGTTACTGAAGGTCTTAGTGATCTCAGGGCAGCCATTCATCAAGGGGAGTGCTATTATGGAAGAATTTGTGCATTTCCATCTGCTTTGCTCCTTGCCAGCATCACTTGAGTCCTCTGAGCATTCAGTTCGTCCACAGGTTGCTTGCCTCAGTCACTGAATATCTGTGGTGCCTAATGTGACTAACAAACAGAATGATCATCACTGCCATAGGTACATGACACCCCGCAAGATGGGGAAGAAACTCTGCTGGACTCCACAGTAGACTGGACAAATAATGCAAAGCTTGTTCACTGAGCAAGTAAATTGCCATTCACTATGGCAATCATTATTTTAATACTGGTTGGATCATGCTACGCTTTATGCACGTGTGTGTGTTGGAGGTAGAGTGCTCCATACCCACAAGAGTGGTGGTATACTTAGCCTTGCAAATGCAAGAGTTTCTGGTAGGAATGGGAACATCTGAATCATAGACAGTTCTTCCATACAAGCATCCTCTTTCTGGGACTTCATGTGGGTGAGCTGAAAGAGAGGAAAATAATACTCTATTAGGAGTCTTATATTTATTGTATTGCTGTTTACAGAAGAATGCATTTTGGTTTAGTGAGGGCTCTTTTGCCTCTCCTGGTCAAGTAATGATAGCCTCTAAGCATTAATGCACCACATATCATAGATCTCTTACTCTAGCAAACTTTTGACATACCTTTTCTACATTTGAAGTCTTCAGGACAGAGAATCATAGAATTTCTTTGTAGAATCATAGAATCATTTAGGTTGGAAAACACCCTTAAGATCATTAGGTCCAACAGTTAACCTAACACTAAGAAGTCCACCACTAAACCATGTCTCTAAGCACCACCTCTACATGTCTTTTAGCTTTGTTGAATCTCATACCATTGGCCTTGGCCCACTCATCCAGCCTGCCCAGGTCCCTCTGTAGAACCATCCTACCCTCAAGCAGATCAGCACTCCTGCCTGATTTGGCATCGTTTGCACTTACTGAGGGTGCACTTGATCTCCTTGTCTAGATCATTGATAAACATATTAAACAGAACTGATTAAACATATTAAACAATACTGATCCCTGGCGAACACCACATGTAACTGGCCACTGACTGGATTTAACTCCATTCACCACAGCTATTTGGGATCAGCCATCAAGCCAATTTTTCACCCAGCAAAGTGTACACCCGACCAAGCCATGAGCAGCCAGTTTCTCCAGGAGAATGCTGTGGGAAACAGTTTCAAAGGCTAGGTAGACAGCATCCACTTTAGAAAACAGCCTTTGCCTTATCCACTAAGTGTGTGACCTTTTAACGGAAGGAGATCAGGTTAGTCAAGCAGGACCTGCCTTCCATAAACTGAGCCTGATCATCTGGTTGTCCTGTACATGCTGTGTGATGGCTCTCAAGACGATCTGCTCCATAAACTCGCCCGGCACCGAGGTCGGACTGACAGGCCTGTAGTTCTCTGGATCCTTCTTCTGGCGCTTCTTGTAGATGGGTGTCACAGTTGCTAGCCTCTAGTCAACTGCAACCTCCCCTGTTAGCCAGGACTGCTGATAAATGATGGAAAGTGGTTTGGTGAGCACTTCTGCCGGCTCCCTCAGTAATGCAGAAGCTGTTCATGGGTGCTGTTTGACTCCCCTGTTAAAGGTTGCTTGTTTCCTTTTGTATACTGTAAAAGAAGTGTGAAAGTCTTGAATGCAGAGTGAAGAATCTAAGCAATGCTGTGGATGAGTTTCATACGCACTAAGAGCATATATGAAATGGTCGCAAATATGACAAGGCTGGCTGAATTAAGAATGCAATAGTATATCATCTGTCTGATTCCTCCTATGGCCTTGAAAATGCGTGCTTTATCATAGCAAGCTACAACTCTAGCTGCCACAGTTATATTTTCTATCCACTGTGTCTTCTCAGGAAAAAAAAATTATCAGATTCTTTCTCTCTTCTTGTTATGTCTATGCCATTGGCTCAGAGAGTACGTCACAAGGAAGAATTTAGCTGAGTCACAGCAACATGCGATGGTTAATTCATGACAAATGTCATGCAAAATGGCACAGCTGATATGGTACCATTTTATTTTGAAATCCAAGTCTTTGTTGTTTGCTAAGAATCCATCCTGAACATTTTGATCATTGCAGTCCAGTGTCTTACTGAAATAAAACCAAAATGCAGCCTAATATGGAAAGTGTCCCAGCAGCCACCACTGACAGCAGGAGAAAAATAACGGCTGGGCTGGAGACAGTCATAAACATATCCATATTGCTTATGCCTCAAAATATATCCATATTCTACACCGTACTTTGTTTTGTAAAAATACAGGGTTTGTATCTTGTGATTGTTTCTTAAAATAAAAAAGTAGAGTTTTTCTAGGCCATGGATGATTGTGGTTCTACTAATACATGACTTTCTGCCTCTCACAGTGACCAGTTCTGCTTCCATGACCCTCTGCTCCCTAAAGCCCTGTTGGCAGTAATGTGTTGGAAATGCAGGTCATTTGAACAAATGTCTGAAATTCTGACTTTTCTCTCTGATACATAAACTTAGGTGATTTTACTGCCCAAGGAGCACCCTCAGACCATGGTTTTGATTCTAGAAAAAATGTCCATTTTCTACTCATTTGCTCAGGAATTGTATGCATGCTTTTAAAAAAACCTGCTTGCCAAGTTGTGTTGAGCACTCATGTAATAGGAGATTCAAACAGCAGTCGTAATAGGTTTAATGAAATTAAATGTTTTTCTGAGAACAAGTAAATGTGCACTTTATTCTAGGATTTTGATTTGCTGTTACTGTTAAGAATGCGTCAGCATTTTCACTGCAGAGACTTTTCATGTTGTGATGGAAAATAATTTTCATCAGTCTCAAATTTGGTATGCTAGCTCAGCCCTTATTCAGACATCTAAATAAACGGATTGGTTTTATCAAAGTATTCATCATACTAAAGTCAACACACCACAGAAGTAGAAAGCATTGCAGCAGGACTTGCTGGTGTTCAGCACTTTTGGAAATATAGCACTTACATTTGATTTAGGAAGCTGACTCTAGACAATCATATTTTAAACATTTGAGCCCTAGTGCATAATAATATGTACTGCAGAGTTTCTGTATAAAGAAGACACTGTCTTAAAATAATCTACTCTACCAGCCAGCATTTCTATGTCTATGGACGGTTTGTTACCATGATGGCCTGGCTCTTTTTGATGAAATATTTTAAAACTGGTTGCTCCTGTATTTGAAATATATATTTTTTTCTATCTCTTTTGAAGCTGTGTCAAATCTTCTACATTACAGCACTGTCAAAACATCGTCAGTGTCTTGACACAGTTTTAAAGTGGGAAGTCTCAACTGCTGAATGCAGATTGGCGATGTGAATAACACTATCTGGGGAGAAAGAAGTTAGAGAGAGGTTGAGAGAATTAGGTAATACATAATATTGAGTTGGGTTCAAGAAAAATATGAGAAAGCTTACTCATTGACTTTCTAGGTGCTAACTGATAGGGGCTGGTTGGCTTGAATCTAGTAGCCTTTGAACTGTTGTCAGCAGAAGTTCCTGGACGTCTCTGAGGCTACAGAAAGTGGTACAAAGCTGTCCCATGGAAGCAAACAGGTGACAGATTTTGCTGACACATATTTGCTGGCTCTAATGTAGCACAGTAGAGTCTTTAGGCCTCAAGCAGTACCTCAGAGCCTCAAACTCTCCGTACCAGTGGCTGAAATGAAAAAAACAAGGAGTAAGATATAGAGGTAAGAAAGACAACCAGTAAGTTCCTAATATGCTAAAGAGGGTGTAAATGACCTTGGAGACATTTTATAGCAGCTGTAAAAGTTACTGTTTTCTGTGTTACACCTAGAACAGACCAAAAAGAACTATCAAGGGAAGAAAAATCAAACAAAATAGTCACAGGTGAAAAATGGTAGAAGGAATAAACTTTTTGTCTGCACAAGTCTCATGACTTAGGGATCATGATTTAGGGAACCCCAGGCTGCAAAAATCAGTTTTAAGATTAGACTGAATCAGCCTGGAAACAGTGACACCACAAGTGCAACAACTTATCATAAAGTAGCTTAATTTTAGTGATTAACTAATAAAAGATGGGCTTTGCCCTGGAGCAGTGTTCTTCTGGCAATGACTCATATTCATGCTCAGTTCCCAGTTGCAGGCACAAAGGGACACTGTCTTCATCTCAGAAGTGACATCTTTAGGGAAACTTAGGGGAGATTTAGCACAAAAAGGCTGATCTTTTGCTAAAGTTTATTAACATCTTTCAGCTTGCATAAATGTAGTTTTAAGACTCGTCCTTTTGGTAAGTTAATAAATTTATGTGTCTCATGCCTTTCTTTCCTGCAATGTCTGTGTTACATGGTTTTGATTTACTTGCCCTGCTCCACAATCAATATTTTAGGTAATGGTCTTTCAGAACAAGTCCTGTGGATTGCTTCATTTCAGTCTCCAATTCATTTGGTGAATACTTTTACTTTCCTTCCCATTTGGGAGTCATCACTTCTCTTCTGTCTACAACTCGGTGCGTTCCTTGGCTGGTGGTAGGCACATCGCTTAGTGGCACAGTACTTGGTAGTTCAGGAGAAGTGTCAAGGTCTGACAGCAATCTGTTGGTCCAGACTGCTTGTGAACCACTAGTTAGACTAAAAAAAAATAATGTTTTTCATAGCCTTCTTATGCTACTTCTCACCAAGCATTGGCTACGTAGGTTTCTAGTGCTGAAGAAGGTCAAAGGGCCGTGCCAAGTATGTGTAGGAAGGTGTGGGAACAGTGTGGTTGAAATGCTGAGTCAGACCGAGTAGTGAGAGCTGCCAGGGTATGCTGGAGGTAAAGGCAAGGTAGCCCACAACAAACAGTACGCCTGTTTAATGTGATTGCTGACTGTTGGCCTTGGTTTGCTGTTGATGAGGAAATCAGCCTCTCCAGCACATCAATGGTTACATCAGCGTGCTGCAGAGAAGGACACGATGTAATCATCACTTTGTGTCAGAAATAGTCTGTAGCTTGAAAGTATTTGATTATTTCTACTTCAAGAAAATACAAATTAGAAAGCCATCCAGTACAAGCATTTTGAAGAAGTAAACCAAATCAGTGGAATATGATGTTGTAATATTTCTCTGGCTTAGGTTTATTCAAATTTTAAAAAGGGGGACTAGCCCGTATGTAAGGAATTGTATACATTAGGGCTTGACCTGCAACATAAGATGACATGGAAAGCACTGGTTGGACTTCCCTTTAATGATTGCCAGATCATTGAAAAACTCATCTCCTAAATTCCAAGAGAGATTTCTCTTCAATCATCCAGACCACTACATCAGGGGGCAAAACTCATGTATGTGTAACACCTGCTATCTGTTCCTCTCTTTGTGCTATGGCACAGCATTGACTGAAACCGCAGAGGCCAGTGCTTTTTCACAACAAAAATTCTTGTGAATTCCCATTGAAATGGTTCCTGGTGTGTTGCTGCCCCACGCACGGCCATAGCTGTGTTACGTGTGCTGTGCTGGAGCTGGGAGTACAGGCTCTGGCAACTGCAGTGTGGGCACTCCTGAAAGTATTTGCAAATGAGGCTAATTTCTCAGGGTGCTTCCTGCTGGGGAAATAAAGAAAAGGCCGAGAGGCTAGAAACCTGCTGGGGGAAGACATGCCACTGCTCTTCTACTGCATGCCTGGATAGTGAGGGAACTCCTCCAGGGCTCAAGATAGTCAGTTCCAGGAGAAGAAAGCTAATTGCTGTAGTTGTTATTAATGTAGCCTTTTGTTTTTCGTATGGATGAGCAAAATGAAGTGTCAGTCAAATGGAACATTTATGTCAAAATTATGTTGGGTTTCCCACCCTTTTCAAGAGGGAGAAAAGGTAAATCCTTGGATGTTTTCCTTACTTTATCAGTTTAGCAGCTGGGATTACTTAATGACACTTTACCGAGTCTGCCTATAGCACATGAATAGAATAGAATAGACTATTTCAGCTGGAAGGGACCTACAGTGATCATCTTGTCCAACTGCCTGGCCACTTCAGCAGTTAAAGTGCGTTGTTAAGGGCATTATCTAAATGCTTCTTAAACACTGACAGACTTGGGGCATCAACCATCTTTCTAGGAAGCCTGTTTCAATGTTTGACCACCCTCTTGGTAAATAAATGCTTCCTAATGTCCAGTCTAAACCTTGCCTGGCACAGCTTTGAACTGTTCTCACATGTCCTATGACTGGACACCAGGGAAAAAAGATCAGCATCTCCCTCTCCACTTCCCCTCCTCAGGAAGCTGTAGAGAGCAATGAATTCACCCCTCAGTCTCCTCTTCTCCAAATGAGACAGGCCTATATGTCCTCAGCTGCTCCTCATAGGACATTCCTTCCAGCCCTTTCACCACCTTTGGACGCAGTCAAGTACTTTAACATTCTTTTTAAATTGTGGGGCCCAAAAATGCACACAGTACTCAAGGTGAAGCTGCACCAACACTGAATACAGTGGGATAATCACCTCTTTTGACCAGCTAGTTGTGCTATATGTGATGCACCCCAGGATGCAGGTTGCCCTCTTGGCTGCCAAGTCACACTGCTGAGTCCTCTTGAGCCTCCTGCCAACCAGCACCCCCACATCCCTTTCTGCAGTGCTGTTCTCCAGCCCCTCTTCTCCCAAACCATGCTTGGGTACAGCATTACTCTATCCTATATGCAGAATCTGGCATTTGGATTTGTTAAATTTCATCCCATTAGTCATAACCCAATGCTCCAATCTATCTTGATCCCTCTGCCAGGCCTCCTGTCCCTCAAGAGGGTCAACAGAACCTCCCGGTTTGGTATCATCAGCAAACTTGCTAATGGTACATTCATCTCCTGCATCCAGATTATTGATAAATATTTGAACAGAACTGACTCTAGAATTGAACCCTGAGGAATGCCACTGGTGGCCCATCACCAGCCAGATGTTGCCCCTCTCACTACAGCCCTTTGAGCTTTGCCAATTCTTCATATGATATATGGTAAATTGCTGCTTTTCTGTCCAGAAGCATATTCTCCTTCACAGCCTTTAAAGCGTGACAGGACGTGTCAGTGGTTAAGTGGAAGCAGGTCCATCTGAGGGTGGCACCAATCCTGCCTAATTGCGTGGTTTGGAGATGTCTGTGCCAGGGGCCTGTTAGCCATTTCTCTGTATGTCGCTGCCTTGCACTCTGCCTCTAATATCAGAGCAGCTGTGGAGTTACAGAACCCCTGAATGATGTGTCCACCTCTGCAATACATATGTGCAAGGCAAGAGATGTGTCTTTTTATCCGTCAGCCTTCATAACGCTGTGCCCTGTGCACGGGGTAACAACATAATCAGTGTAGTTTTCAGGGCCGCAGGTAGCTGCTGCTGGCTGACTACTGAGCGAGTGGAGCTGGGCTGGGGGAAGGGGAAGATGCAGGGCTTCCCATGCCCTCTGCTAAATCGGGTAGGGTTGATGAAACCCTGACTTTTGGCATGCAGATGCCTGCCAGGGAATGGCACACATCAGCTGAAGGAAGAGTGACCTTCTGCAGGGATGTATTTTCCTCCTGCGTGACTGCCAGTGGTTCACAGCACTGCCTGTTGGCATGCAGGTTGCACATTAGCTGATGAAAATAAGCAGTAGGTTTTTTAGGAGTGTTAATGGAAATACCGTTGACCTGAAAAGCTCACAGTGAACATCGTTGATTCTTAAATTGTTGATCCTTCCCCAGAAGGAATAAAAATACAGTGGTAAAATCACTTGATTGTAATTCATTTAATCTCATCATGCCAAACACCGTGTTTTTCTTAGATATAATCATGCAGATGCTGTTGTCAGGTCAGTAATGTCTCTGTACGCAGCACCATGCACATTAGCAGCTGGGCAGGACAGACACATTCAAACAAATCATTGTGTCTGCTCTACCCCCCGGTGCTGCTCTAGAGATGTTGTCTGCATAACATGGCGTGGTGCCCTCGGTCACTTCCCCATCATTTTCTGCTGAACATTGACTGGAATTGTTGGGAAAATCTCTGTGCGTGATGTGGAGGAGAGATCAATCTAATGAGTCAAAAAGTCAAAGGGAGAAACATAAAAACTCTGTAACTGGTGGAGGAAATAAAGTCTTGAAGAAAACCACCCTTTTGTTATAGTAATATCTCTTATCCTTATTCAAAAATATTTTTGTGGTTGTGCATGTTACACTTATTTTTATGAGGAGGAGGATGATGAGGCTGTCCATGATAGTACGCAGAAAGAAAGGAGATTTGAAATATGACCCTCTGCTTGGCTTTGATTTCTTTACTTTTTCCAAAGGTTGCCTCTTTCTTTCTTTTCATCCTCTTTCTGTACTCTCGTGTTCTCTGCTTGTTCCAACCTTTTTCTTTCATTGTATAGACATGGCTACACTTATTTTTACACAGTAGCTGTTGATCTAATGGTGTTACTGGAAGGTGAGAAGCTGAAGCAATGAGCAGTGCGTCACGGGTAGCCTTGACCTCATTTCTTTTTAATTCTTTTCTTAAAGTGCAAGTAAAAAATGCTTAAAAGAGTTTGAAGAGGTCACACATGTACACTTTCAGGACCTATCTGTACATAGGAAGGCAGCTGAGGAGATCTCTGATCTTGACTGATTATTCCCACCTTCCCACCTCAGCTCTCTTTGTGATTGTGTTGGTACAAGTGGTCTGTGGATCTGTTCTGCACACCAAAACTGGGAAATAGCCTGGGCTAAAAAATAACTCATCAGAAAAAGTGCACAACTGATGCATCTGGGAGCTACACCAGATGCATAGGCAGCTGAAACCAAGGTAGGAGTCTCTTAAACTGGCTTTTCCTCTGAGAATAAGTGTGGAGCTACATCCTGACACAGAGAAACACACACACAAGCACGCACACATCTCCCTCGTGCGATGCAGAAGGGTAGGAACAGGTAGGGACCATTCAGTTCTCTACCAGCCCTTCTGCAACGCTCCACAAGGCAGTTCCTTATCGGGGGATCTCCCTTTGGCAGGTAAGACCAGGCCCTCTGCTTGGCACATCCCAGCTGAGGTCAGCCAAGCAGCATGGTCTGGCAGTGGGAAGGAAGGGGTGCCTGGGGAACAATCCAGGTTCCAAACACTACTTGCTCAAGGGCTTGGGGGGGTGCCTGCAGGGGGGCTGCCTGCAGAGGACACTTCTTTTCCTACCAGTCCTGCTTTGAGGCTCCTAGCAAGCTTGAAAGACTTCCACTTTGGAAACTAGTGTTTGAAAACAGACTGTGGCTTGATAAGAAGTAGAAAGACTTAATGTTGTTATCAGAGGAAAGAAAAATGTTTGGTAAAGCATTCCTAATCATTTTTTTTTCATAAGAATGGAAAGCATTTGCTTTATAAGGACTGTTTTGATCTATGACAATTTTTTTTTCTGTGCAGGCTTGCACTTTAGTGTCTCTCCTTGAGACCTTTTCATTCATTGTTTCTTTTAAACTAGATCTTTATGTACTAAAACTAAGAATGTCAAAATAGGTCAAAATAATATTTACGATCTCACCAGATACTGTAGCAGTTTTGTACAGTTTTGTAAGCGCAGTTTCCTGCATGAGGGAGGTAAAAGAGCTGAGATGACCTTTTCTATTATTGCTGTTTGTTTGTTTTTCCCCTGGTGATTGTTGAATGTTTTTACACTTAGCAGGCTTGTCTGGTTTCTAAAATAGTTTCTTCGTGTATACAATTAAAACTTTGGCTTTTTTTCTTTTTTAAAGGAGAATTAATAGAACATTTCAGGAACGTTTCACATATCGAGACCAAATTAAGTTACATTTGTGGCAGAGCTAATAACGGCAGGAGCCCATTAGTATCTGTTCTACTATCAGGTAGAATAGTATCTGTGTGCCACCAGAAAGCTGTGTGGAAGGAGAAGAGCAGCAAAGACACTCAGCTTCACTTCAGTCTCTTCCTTCAGTAAGCTTTTATGTATTGTCAGAGCAGATGCAGGCTTGTGGCAAACTTTTGTGCAGGTTGATGACAAGAGCTCACTGGGCAGAAGTAATATATCACCTTTGTATTTTGCTTCGGTCATCTGAAGCATGTGTTGATAGAGACAGTTGTAAAACATATTCCCCTTTGTGGTTTTTCTTCCCTTCCATTTTTTTTTTTCATCAGCTTCATTGATAGAAAATCATGTCTCATTTGAAATCCTCACAGTTTCTTAAATTTGTGCCTTGAAAGCTGCCTGCTGATTGTGTTAATATAAAAGAAAAAAATTTCTATCTATCTCAGTTGTTGATAAAGTGGATTTTTATAGTACTTCTCATTGTGATATCTAGATAAGGGACAACAAAAAAAGTTTCTATAAATACATCAACAAAAAGAGAGTGACAGAGAACGTCCATCCCTTACTGGATGCGGGGGGAAACCTTGCTACCAAAGATGAGGAAAAGGCTGAGATACTTAATGCCTTCTT
>JAOQGH010000001.1:149597260-149615443 GCA_025769975.1 Gallinago jamesoni
GTTGTGGTTTTTTTTTTAATGTGGTTGGACTCGATGATCTCAAAGGTCCCTTCCAACCACTAAGATTCTGTGATTCTATGCCGAACCTTGATTAGAAAAATAACCAAGGCTTCAGAGCTCCTGTAAAGTTACAATGATGGTTTTGAATACTGTGAGATAACATGATTTCATGAGATTGACAGAGAATCACAAATGTTAGTCCCTTGAGAAACAATTTAGAAAGGAGATATTTCTGAGCATTTCATATCAAAAGATATTTATGTTTATAGATACAAATTTTACTGAGCAGTGAGACTTAAATTCCCACATTATAAAATACTAAAGATGTGGGGTTTTTACGTTATAATGGTGAACAAAGAGAAGGTATGAATAAAAAACACCCTGACAATAGTACTACTTTTGAAATTTTAAGTATTAGCTGCTTTCCAAACTCTGTACTAACTGTGTGTGATTAAAGATTTGAAATCAGAGATCTTGGCCATGTGTTTCAGAAGAGCAGGACCTTGTTGGCACAAGTGGGAGCTACAAGATGAGCTCCCTCAGTTACCCTGCAGAATCGTATCACAGAATCATAAAACCATAGAATGGTTTGGGTTGGAAGGGACCTTAGACATCATCTACTTCCAGCCCCCTGCCACGGCCAGGGACGTCTCCCACTAGAAACAGAGACCAAAATTCTTCCTGAGACAGAGGTAGTCCATTGAGGAAGGAGGACCTGAGGAAGGTCACATGATCTTACACTGCAGAGTCCTTACCCTGCTGAAGTCACCATTGGAAAAATCGTGGTGGTTGTCACTGGCTGTTTGGGTTAAAAACTCACTGAAATAACTGGTGGCAGGATTGAGTCCCAATACTGGACACAGTGCATATTGTTATTTGTCTTTATTAATCATAAGTAATGCTTGAATTTTCAGAAAGATTTGAACCTAGCAAGTTTGAAAGGGCAACAGCAAACTGCCTTGCATTTACCAAGTGCAAAAATGACATATAAGATTTAATGCTATGTTCTGATTAGTATTGCAAATGTAAGTTGTTTATTTATAACACATAATTAAGTTAAAATATTATTTATATTTTGAGACAATATTCTTTCTGTATCTATCAATTTTTAGGCCAGGTAAGTATTTCTAAGATCAAATTGTGATGTCGGTCACAAAACAGGACTTTTAATATGGAGGTTCATTAGGAACATCTCCTGAGCTTAACTGTTTGTTATTTACAAAATTAAAGCCACCTTTGAGAATAGTTTCTAGTGTATGACAGCAGTGACTGACTGTGTATAGTGCACACAGACCCACATGTATTTAAACATATATAAAAGTTGTTTCAGAGAAGAAATCTCCTGTTCCTTCCTTCATCACTTCCTTCATCACTGGGAGTTAGTCTTATCAGACATGAGTAGGTCTACTAAGAATGGTTAATCCCAGGAGAGGTTCTCAAAAGAAGCGTTTTAGTAGATTTATGCACTGTGTGCTTTGTAGATTTCAAAAGGAAGATGTATCATGTTAAAATGCAGTAACTGTATCCATGTGTCTTTGGAGATGGGATAACTTGGGGAATGGGAGCTGAGTGGACGACAGAAAAGGCAGCTGTCAATAAGAAAATATTTTCCAGAAAGAAAAATAGTAATAGTCTTGGTCCTGAAGTAGTGCATGGTCTGTTTGTACAAAAAATAATGAGGTTTTCTTGTAAAACTGTATTTTGAATAATTTGTTTGGTGTAGTAATGGTGGAGACTTTTTTCCAAAACACTGCCATCGGTCTGACCATGTAAGGAAGTTCATAGTCAAGAAACGAATGGACTCAATGCATTGAGCTGTCTTTGTTTATTTTATATAAACATGTTTTATAATTTCAGCCCTTTTTGAAATAAGTTCCAAAATTTTTCCTCAGTCCATTTATGCCTAGTTGGGTTTCTTTCCCCCTGTCAGGTTTTCTCTTGTTCATGCAGGGGAATGGAGGTTCATACTAAGATCCAGTAGAGCCCGATCTTATCTGACCATGAAATCTTTGGTTTCTCCTGAGTTCTTAGCCTATGCTTTTGCTTCTGTTGGTTTAAATGGGAATAGTTAGAAATGGGACTCAGCTATCCAACTTTTTTAATGACTCGAGAACTGCTACTCATTTTGAATATCATCTTGCTTCCCCACTATTTTTTTGTTTTTGTTTTTTTTCAGAGGTGGGAGCAATAAAATTAATTAAAATTGGACATTTTCTAACATTTGTAATAAGATATAGAAATTGATATAATATTACATAAAATTAACAATTTCAGTACTTTAAGGATGCAATTCAGAAAGTTTATTGAAGCTACTAAAAGTTTGGCTTTGTAAGCAATAAAAAATTTGCCCTTAAGCTGCTTTGTAATGAAGTCTAAATTTAATTCATAAGAAAATAAAATTATTTGCCACATTCTTGATGATTTTCCGATGTACTTACCTGAAAGGGGAGAGAGACATTTTCATTTTCTTAAAATCAAATGTAAGTTATGTGAGAAGATGCTGTTCCCACACAACTATCATAGAAATCCCACAGCAGTATTTCAGTTCCTTAAGAGATAAATAAATGAAAGAAGACATTAAAGTCTAGCATGGTTACTTCAGGCATATTCTCATGCCTGTAATTCTTTCTCACCAGAGATTTACTCCCACATCTCACTTTTGATCCAGGTGGGAAGAAACCTTTTCCTTCATTGGGAGAAGATTGTTGGTTGTCAGAATTATCATTACCTACAGATACTGAGGACTGTTACTAGCAAACAATGCAAAATGATGACTGTCACCCCTTGCTTAGGCTAACACTGTTTACCAGGAGTTTCTATATGTAATAGAGTAAGGGAATTTTTTTTTCTCTGAAACTGAAATATACAATGTAGTTATAAATTGTTTTGGAGTTCAGTAGTGGTGCAGGGAATTCATGTTCTTAATGTTAAAAACTGAAATTAGTTTAAAAACTGACCTGATATTAAAAATAAGTAGTTGAATAGCTGATTTTTCTAGTGCACTAGCTAGTGTTCATTCAGAGGTGTATTCAAACGAAATTAAAAAAAGTGGTTTTCTAATGGTATTTTCTAAGTTTTGCTTTTGAACAGGAAGGTGAGAAGAAAACAGCTTTTAACTGATCGAAAACAAAAAAGCAAGGGCAAGCCAAGCAATACAGCAGTCTTCTGGAAGCAAAGGCAGGTGTTTGAGGCATTTATGTGGTTGAGCATGGTACATTTCAAACTTATCTTTCCATCCTCCATCATCTTACCAGCGGCCAGCTGTTGAGTGCCTGGTGATGGCTAGTTTCTAGGACTAGAGAAAGACCTGGAGAAAATCTGCCCTTTCTCTGGCTTGGCTGCACGGACCTGTGTGAAGCTGGTGCAGGAAAGCAAAAGAATTGTCATAGCCATCTGGCCTCTGTCTGCCAAAAATTTTACTGGCTCCTAGTAGCCATCTGAAGGGCTGTGAATTACTTAGGAGGCTTCTCTGGATTTTCTTCCCTCCTTCTCTTGCATTGTTTCAGGAGGTACACAACAAACACAGAGGAGAGAGAAACATTTCCCCTCTAGTAGGGAGGATTTCCAAGTTCAAGCTGTAAAATAATGAGGGAGTGACACGGCGATGCTGGCCTTTCTACAACAGGACTTTGGCTGAGCCTCCAGCACAGCACTAGCACTGAGGATCAACCTTGTGTTCATTCAGCTTGTTCTGCTTCCACTGCAATTTTTTGTAATTTTTCACCACACCGAGGCTTTTCTACTGATTTTCTGTGGAGGCAGGGGAGGGGGAGAATAAGATGGGTTATATCTGTTCTGACTTGATGCCTGGTAGTAAAATCATTCTGCAGGAAGTCCTAAAAAATAATCAGTGTAAATGCCTTCAAAATGGAAATGTAATGCGTACTGGCAACGTGAAGGGACATTTTGTTAACCGAGCTGTGGTGCTGGACTTTCATGGGATGTGGGTTGGTTCGCCAGTGGCACAGGTGGTTTTGAGGTGGATCCATGATTCACAGTTGTGGTACACCTCCAAAAAGGCAATGGAGCTCAGGTCTCAATTCGAGAGGCTCTGTGCTGAGTGAGCTGACTCATCCGAGGACATGCACTGCTTGAATGCCAAGTGAAGTGATGCAAATGAGTCGTCTTTCAGAAAGCTGCAGAATGTTAAAAAAATTATTTTGTAGAAGCTGACCTGAAAGTAACTGGAATGACACCTCTTTGTATATCATGGGATTGGGAAGAAAAGAACAAATAGATGCAGTATGTATTTCCTTAGGAAAAAATGTGCATCAAGGTTTGGGCATAAGATGGTAGGATCCATGTCTTGATAATTGTTTTGAGAAATTTCAAAGGTTTTGGAGCCAAGAATTTTATTCAGATTCAGGACATTCTACAAAGATCCGCAAGGGGTAAGCAGATGGATGTTCAGTGTGTTCCCTTTCCCACTCCCTTGTTGAGCTTGGACCAATTTTATGACAATTAGCATGTACCCAGAATAGCGAACCTTAAAAAGCTGGAGGAAAAGAAGCAGCTTAGGCGTATGCTAGAGTATTCTGGGTAGACTTAAAGAGATGAGAAGAAGGTTTTGCCTCTTATCTTGCTATAGTTGCCATAGAATTTAACCTCAAAATCTGATCTGGTAAACCTAATTTCATTTTATAGCTGACAGAAATGGACAATTCCAGAAAGTGTTTCATCTGACATTTTTAGACATGTTTTTTGGGCTGAGCAGGATCACTCCTTGGAAATGCTAGTTGAATGCAGTGAACACAGAGTGCTCGGGCTGATTCACTCAGACCTAGATGTCTAACATTATATTCCCATATTAGACTGGTTGAATTTCACCTGGATTGTAGAAGATTGTTGACCCAGACTAGATCAAGAAGCATGTTTTATCATAATAGTCTTGTTCTAGCCTATCTGAAGTGACTGTATGACTTGATATGAGGACCAGTCAATATTTACCTGTGTCATACTCAGTCAGACTGTTTCCTCATGAAAAAAATGAGCAGCTTTGGAAGACAAAGAGAGGGAGGGTCACTAATAAGGAAACATACTGTTTCCATTCAATCCATCAGAAAATTTATAGAGAAAAAAGTTCTGTAATGATCAAGTAAGCCATTTTGTGAGACCTCATTATCTAAAGCGCTATTTCTCAAGAGATCCTCTTTAAAGAATTGAGGCAGAATAGTACTAACTTGGTCGGCTATATTAATCCACATGTGGCATTGTGACAGGCTGCCATACAGGGCTCAGCTATGGAGTCTGGGCAGGGCTTTAATGTGTCACACTCTCCCACTTACAGAATTTCTAGACTGTTTTATGAGCACACTCTATGGCACCATAGGTTGTTTCCTCCGAACAGTAATTAAATTTCTACCTAGAGTCTTAGCCCTTGGGAAGCAGGTTTTCATGAGACACCAAGATATCTAAACCAGAGGGGCCTCCAAGGAACGTTACACAGTGTTCAATATTACAAATGCATGAAAACTGAAGTACTAACATTATTTTGGATGTTGCAGGAGATTCTCCATACATATGCATATAATGTAGTTGTCAAATAAATTCTAATATTTATCTGAAATGTTAGTTTTTGTTTCTTCTGAGTTTTACATATGTTGAATGAATTGTATATAGAGTGTGAGGTTATATTGTCTTGTCACACAGGTTTATGGAGGTTTCCTGATTTTGCATTGCAAATATTAGAGCACAATATGATCTTGATGATCTTTCTTGCTACAGCTTGTCTCTTCAGGCTTCCTCCTTCTCATTCACCTATATTTGTAGCATCTCCAGAAAACTGGGGCAAAGAGGTAGGCCTTGGGGAGGACAGTATTTCCATGCACACATTTATCTGCTACAAAAATATTTTTCAAAGATCTTTGACCGTGATCTCTCCCTGGCACCCCTAATCTTCCCTCATTACCTATTGCTAATGATATTAGCTGTCATTCATTGTTAAGATCCATTTGGCCCAGGATGTTCAAGTATATCTTCCATTTTTTAATTATCAAACCAGTATTTTTGGCTTTGTTGCTTAAACTAAGAAGGGCTTCTACCTAAACTTTAAAACTGTGTCTCAAACTTTATATATATAATGAAAGTGTTATCAGTAAAATGTGCACGCTCTTTGTGACCTGTGAGTTCCTGCCTTGACAACAGAAGAGCAAACTCTTTGGATTTGTTCAAATTCTTATTAAAAATTTTCTTTTTAATTTTGTGCCTATTCAGCCCAGGTAATCACCCCCTTATCTCTATGAACATGAAATTGGGTATAAAATCTACCTTCTGACCATCCTCTCCTTTTTTTTTGTTTGGGTTTAATGCTTTTTTTTCTACTTCACTGAAGTTTCTCCTACTTAAGCCTTAATATCTTCTTTATCCATATCTTCTGGTCTTTCTGTGGCTCTAGCTGTTTGGGGTGGAGAGAGTTTTCCACACTCTCTGTTGCTTCTCTTCACTTTCAGAAAACTAAACATGGTGTTCCAGTTAAGGCTGTACTAATTCATGTATCAGCCTTGTAATAATTCCAGAATTATTTTCTATTCAGTACCTCATACTTCCCAGCATTGTTTGTTTTATTGATTTGCAGGGTGAGCAGAATTCTTCACTGAACTCTTCTGCAGGGTGTCCGTGGTCTTTTCCCTCGAAGCATTTTAGTTGCCGTCATTTCTTCCTATTGACTTGCCTTAAATTAAATTCCAGTTCTTTGCAGCATATAAGTACTCACCCTTTTCCCATTATTTCTCTTTTCTTCCTCTTTCTGTACTATTTAGAGATATAAGTATTGTTATTTTACCAACTAAACTGTTTAAAAGTCCTGAGTTTTCTTCATGCTGTGGCTAAAAACGTTAGTGCGCTCACTCTTTACAGCTGTGTCTTTTTGATTAGCTGCTTCTCTCTTTTTTTTTTTTTTTTTTTAAATACCCCTCTCACAAGATTAGTGTGACAATATTACTTTATGGTATGATTACTCTGTGGAGGAAGCTGAACTTAATTGTATTGTGTCATTGTTAATTAACGTCTCGACTGTAGTTACTTCTTAAACCTATCCCAGCATGCTTAAGAGGAGAAACCTGAGTTAGCTTTGAATCCTGCATGCTGTGAAAGAACCTGTTCTGAGAAGCCATCATATTAGGGGTTAAGTACATGTGACATATTTCGCATGTGGGGCTGAAATAACTTATAAACACTTGACATTTGGAGCTGGTTTTAACTTGGTGCAACTGACTTCCTTTTCTTGGTCAACCAGCTTTTGAAGTACCAATACTGTGTTATATAACTCAAGATTTGTATTCATTCATATTCTGTAGCAGTTATCTCTTCACTGATTTCTTATCATGTTTTTCAGATATAATGCTACTTCCCTCCTCTACAAAAACTCTGTTTTTCCTGTGTGTTTTAGGGTCAGGATTTATATTTACCCTCACAGTAATGTTCTATGTTTCTACGATGTCTTATATCATTACAAGGCAGACTAAATCATCTAGTATTGTTTCTCAGATTCTCCCATTGCTTGCTGACATTTATCTTTTTTTTATTATGGATGCTGCAACTATTTGAATAAAACCCCTGCTGTCTCACAGTGTGTTACTTTTCAGATTTTACCTTGGATGTTCTGCTGTCATACTTTCAGTACACATTATGATTCCTCCCCTCTCCCTAGCCAGATACAGAATTGTGTGCAAGGTAAGGAAAGAGGTACTGAACGTGAATAGCATATGTTCAGTTTCACACACACACAAAAATTAAAATATCTAAGTTTTTTTAAAAAATAGTAAGCAATGTCTAAGCTGGAGAATATTGCCTCCAGTACAAAGTAAATTGTCCTTGGTATGACAGATAGTGGTGAATTAGCCATAGTATTTGAATGTCGTGGCTATTTGGGAACCAGAGACTAGAGATCATAACCTAAATGTGTTAATTATAAGTAAAAGCAGAAAATCTCAATAAAATGTTGACAGGAAAAATCTATGTCTGACAGAGCTACCAGCAGTAGGAGCTTTATTATTTTTTAATAGTTTGAGAACAAAAGAAATGTTGGCAAAGTTGTCAGTTCAATATGGAGTGGGAATTATAAAATCGTTAGTATGATTCAGGAGAAACAAAATCATTCAAGAAATATTTCTTTTCTGTATTTGGAAAGAAATATGATGATGTATTCTTATTACATGAAAATAATTTAGTCATACTGATCCTGGCTCATAAACAATTAGAATGTTAAACAACATCTGCTAGCACTTTTATATCAGCAGAACTTGTAAGTAGCTGATTGGGAAGATATCTGCCACCCTACTGTTAAATTTTAATAAATATCAGAAAAATATTGCAATCTGAGATAAATATCACAGGGCACTATTGCTCCAACATTAGAGAAGTATGGTTGGTCTGACATGGGTAATCACAAGTTAACATCAGTCCTGGGCTAATGGAAAAAAGGATATTGGATGTAATTATTAACATCTTAAAGGATAGGAAGTTAATTAATGCCAGTCAACATGGTTTTATGGAAAATAAGTTCTCATCAAACAACCCTGATTTCATTTTGGAGGGATTACAAATTAGGTTGGTAGACAGAGAGAAAACTGTGTAAGCAAAATCCAGTTTCATAAAGCTGTTGATTTAGTTCTACATGTCATTCTAGTTCTGGGACTTGTAGGATCTGAGAAGTTGCTTAGTTTTTTCATGAAGTTTCAAAATGAAATTTAAAAGTCACTGCTGATTGAAAACAACAACAACAAAAGGAACACTGTAACAAGCGCATAACTGCATCTTCTAGGAAGAGCAATCATGGGCTTCAATTGGATTGTTTGGGAAGGTCTATCTGCTGGAGAAAGGATACGCTGGGACAGGGGACAGAGACCACGTTTACAGAAACGAAGACCGTGTGCAGGAAAGTAGCGACCTTCAGAAAGACTTGGGAATTACGGTGGGTGAACGCCTCAACGTGGGCAGCAGGGTGCTACTTTGGCAGAAAGTCTGTATTGGGTCTTTGAGCATGTTAGTATAAATACTGCAGGTAAAAGCAGTTGGGTACAGCATTGTTCCCATTGCTCATACGTAGTGCAGTGTGTGCAGTTCGGATGCCACTGTTTCATCAAGAGACTCGAGCAAAAGAAGATGCAGGAGAAAAACACTAAAAAGGGATTTTAAGGCTGGAGAAAATGTCTCTTAGAAAGGGACTTGGGGAGCCCTGTCTTTTGTAATGTGCTTTGACTACAGTCTACAAGAGCCACAAGAAAATGTCAGAAATTAAATTGTTTACTTTAGCTGAGGAAAGCACAATGGAAACTAATGACTGGTAGCTGAAACTGAGCATCAATTTTTTAATGGTGAAAGTGAATGATAGATGGAACAAATTATTGACGACTATATTCTCTGTCTCCTTATGTCTTCAAATCTAGACAGGGTACCTTTCTGGAAAACGTGGCTTAAGTCAAAACCAAATTACTTGGTTTAGTAGGTCTTATATATTGGAGTTCTCCTTGAGTCACCAGGCAATGCTTAGGGTGGAGGCAAGGGGTTGCTTTATCTTTGTTCATACTGGGCAAAGTGTCTGCATGCTGTCTTTATAGCTAATGCTGTGAATAACCTCTCCCTAGGTAATTATTTTTTTTTCTAGGACAGTACTCTGCCATAAAAATCAATGCTTTGCTGTAGTTTTAAAGTTATTTAAAGTAAGGAGTTGATGAATATCATAGACATTTCTTGTATACTCTGCTTATAGCCTGCCTGCCTTTCTGCCGTTCCCCTATTCCTTTTGGGCATTACTAAGCTCAGTGCTTACCCAACACTGTTTTGCGAACACAGAGTTCCCAGGAGATATTCCACACAAACTCTGTAGAGCAAGCCTGATTTGCTTTATTTAAATCCGAGTTTTCACCTCAAATTAGAGTTTAGAATTACGAATTGAGAAACTAGGAAGGAATTTTTAAGAAACGTCTAAGTGATTTAGTGGTTCTTTATGATTTTTCTTTTTTTTTTTTTTTTTTATTTCCCCAAGAATTGATGAACTCCTGTATTTTTGGCTGGTACATCTTTCCACTGTCATAATTGAAAAGCCAGCCTAGAAGTCAAAGTAGGTTTTTTGGCCTGAATAAAGTATACTTATTAAATTAAGCACATTTGTTGCCTTTCATCTTGTTTGACATATCTTACATACCACAGGGTTTTTAAAGTAACGCTTTCCAATAAGCTCTTTGCGAGTCTTATCATATTTATTCTGACCTCACCCCTTTGAATATATCCTTATTTAATAAGGGATCTTTGAGATTTCATATCATAGAAAATTGATAAAAGGACTTGTTAAATAACCATTTCTCTGCAACCATTTCTAGGAAAAACAAGCCCGTCCAGGCTCCTTTCATGTTTATCAGCTGGGTAAATGCACCTATTCATCACTTTAGACTACACCCCCATAACCAGGAAGCTTTTTGTCTTAATCATTAAAATCAGTTTTGACTATGTTATCACATATAATTAAAAACAGAGCATTAAACTTGTGGTAACAGAGATGTGAGCACACATGCGCTTTTTTTTTAAGGTCTTTGATTCATTAGAGTATCAGACACAGGACATACCTGTATTTTTTGGTGGATTCTCTATTATATAATTCTTTTTTCTTACTTTTACCCAACTGCTAGAAGGAAACAAACGCCTTAGTAGGCAACTTCTATTTTCTTCTCCCCTAAATGCCTTCATTTTGGCAGGGAGGAAGCATCTGCACAGTACTGTAATTTCTTCCCACTAATGTTCGCTCTGACAAGAAACACAGAGGAGAAAATCAGTCCCTGTTATAGACAGATTTAGGAGGTGGTATTCGCTTCACTAAAAGCCTCCTCACTCCACTTTTTTAAAGCTCCATAGTGACAGTGTTTGCCATAGATGTAGCCTTTGTCTAAGTGACCTTTGTACTTGCATGAAATGTGATTAATGACAACTCGTACTATTTGCATTTTATTATGCATGCAGGCTCGTGTTGCACCAGCTTTTGTAAATATTGTCTAGCTGTCAGCAATGAATGTTTAGATCAGACTGGTCACATTAAAATCTAGTCACTTTATTTGATGCCTTCATTCCTTGAAATTTGGATGTCGACATATTTTAGATTTTTCTTTGAAGTTCACAATTCAGAATTAGTGTTATTTAGTCTTACATTTAAAAAACATAGACCAATTTCTTCTGCTTTCCCATTTATGAATGAATAACAGACTTTTCCTTCTTTCAAGTAATGAAAGATGATCAGATAGTTAGATACTTCCAATGGGAAATACAAAAGGAGATGTCATTCTGAAATTTAAGAAAGATTGTGATTGATTGTCAAAATCTGAAAACAAGAGGTAGTTTTTCAAGACCATTCGTCATTATGGCTTGTAGTAATTTTATGCATCTACCATTGTACCTTGAGCAAGGGGTAGGTTCAAGGAACAAAAAGCTTTTATTTGAATATTTTATTCTCACAGTAACCTTGGAGAATCTATAGATTGTCTGTCTTTGATGTGAGGCCCTCTATTCCAGAAGCACTGTATGTAGATCACTGATACCTGCTTCCTTCCAGGAATAAAGCTTGAGGCTGGGTTGGCCAAAAACCAACCTTGCCTTTCAATACAGCCAAAATGAAGCATTTAAAATACATATTACAGAATCATGAGGTACTTTAGATTGGAGGGGACCTCTGGAGTTCATCTGGTTCAACTCCTGCTCAGCGTGGGCCCAACCAAATGAGGTTGCTCAGGGTCAAGTGCTGAATATTTCCAAGGACACTAATAACCTCTCTGGGCAACATGGTTCAACATTTGAACTCCTTCTATATATTAGCAGACAAATGCAGACATTTAATAGAAAAGCTCTTCTTTTACATGGGTTGGCATTAGAGAGCCTCTTTGTCTAAGGTACTATGGCAACCTCAATAAATGGCAGGAAAATAAGGGAGTTTCCAGTCTCGCTTTTCCGCTGTCAATCAAAGCAATGTGTTCCTGTTTGCCTGTGGATAAACCACACACTAGAGTAGCAGAAGTCCAGATGATGCCTCACTTTACCTCCTTCCTGATAATTGAGTCATCTATACACAGGCAGACCAGACCCATTTTTGTTGTGTCTATCATTTTGTAAGGCATAATTTTGTATGTTTTCTGTGGTCATCTGGAAGGATTTTCAGTCGTTTTATTTTTAGTTTGGATAATGTGTGATCAAAGGAGACAGGGTTAAGGTTGATGCAGGAGAAATACTCCTTAAGTTAATTCCATGATTACTCGGGAGACCAGCACTTAAGAAAAATGTTAGAGTAAAAGGAAAAAATGAAGGGTGCTTGGAAAATCAAAGAGTTTTATAATAACTGTTGCAACAGCAGCACAACCATATATATTTTTGATCTTGCCTGGGAATAAACTAAGGTAATATTATAAAGATACAAATGGCCTTCTTGAAAAAAGGGAGGGAGGAAGGAAGGAAGGGGTGAAGACCCTGGCTTTGGAAAGGGTAATGTATGACACAGAAAGGTCTTTTTTTTCGGTGTGTTATGCTAAGGAAATAGCAGCATGTTGTTTGTTTATTAATAACAACAGAAAGGTCAAATATTCTTCCTTCTGCTATCAGCTCTATGTTCTGTCTGTTGCTTTCCCTAGAAAATTCCTAAGGCCTACATTAAGGGGATAAAGGTCATGTTGTGGGTTCACATCAAAAAGATAATGCTGTCTGCTTCAAGATGTTACTTAGGAAATTACAGGCAGAATGAGCACATCTTATAATTTGATTACTGGTCATGCGTGTCATGGATCACAAGGTCAAAGGCATTGGAGTGCATTTGTTCCAACTTTAACACATTTTGCTGGTATTTCTATTTTAACATTTATGAGCAAAATGCAAAGGCTGTGATTTGTATAGAGTGAGCGCACCAAGACTGGAACTTGCTTTTTGGTCCCACTAGTACCACTCAAGGGATCACAAAGGTCCCATACTTTCTCCATGGTAGCACACTCCTTTCTGTGCCAACTTTCTTAAGCAGAGCCTGAAAGAGGAAGAACATGGGACCTTGTTGCATGTGAGGTTGATCAATAAAGGTATTTTTTGCTGGGGCAAACTGGGTGATTCTGTGCTCTGTATTGATTAATATTATTCTACTGATGTGTTGTTGTTTTTTTCTCCACTGTTAAAAATATGACTGAAGATCAATGATAAGAACATTTTTTAAACAAACTGGAATACTGTGTCCAACTTTGGAGTCCTCAACACAGGAAGGACATGGATCTGTTGGAACCGGTGTGGCAGAGGACCACGAAGATGATCTGAGGGATGGAGCACCTCCCCTATGAGGACAGGCTGAGAGAGCTGGGTTGTTCAGCCTGGAGAAGAGAAGGCTCCCGGGAGACCTTATAGCAGCCTTCCAGTATCTGAGGGGAGCCTATAGGAGAGCTGGAGAGGGACTCTTTGTCAGGAAGTGAAGAGAAAGGACAAGGAGTAATGGTTTTAAATTGGAAGAGGGGAGATTTAGATTAGATACTAGAAAGAAATTATTTCCTGTGAGGGTGGTGAGGCACTGGAACAGGTTGCCCAGGGGAGTCGTGGATGCCCCATCCCTGCAAGTGTTCAAGGCCAGGCTGGATGGGGCTTTGAGCAACCTGCTGTAGTGGGAGGTGTCCCTGCCCATGGCAAGGGGGTTGGAACTCGATGATCTTTCAGGTCTCTTCCAACCAAGAAGATTTCTTTTGTCTTCTTCTGACGAGATCCAAGGATGCTGTTGTAGGACACATTACTGGACTAGTCAGGCCACTGGCCAGGCCTAGCTTACTGTTTCTGGGCTATGTTGGAGCACAAGCTCTATGTGTTTAAAATGGATCTCAAGCCTATTTAGGAGTGCAGTGTGATAATTACAGTGTCACCACGACGCTCCTGAAATAGGATTTAAAATTCTGCAAACTCTCACAGCAGCTTCCATAGGACCAGATGCTTCAGCTCAATCTGTGTTGACTCAGCTCAAGTGAAAACTGCTTGAAGTTTTTGCAGTTGAGGGAGAAGTTGCTGTCTCCAGAAAAAAAAAAAAAAAAAGTTTATTTTTAACCTTCTCTTACTGATTTATAAAGCTACAATTTTATTTTATGAGAAATCTTTTTGAAAAGACTTACGCTCTACTTTGAAAATCTAAACCTTGAACTGGCTTATAATCACTGAAATGGACAGAAAAAAATGGGTTTTGGTTTTTTAGTAGATCAAGACATTCTTTACAGTTATGCAAATATTTGTCAAACATACTTTGACCTGATTCCAGCAGAATTATAAAAAACAGGTTAAGGACCTCTTCTAGTTTCCAGCTCTGTTGGTATGCTCTGTATGTCCCCCTCATCTGTGGATGTCCTTTCAGCTGAAGTGCAGTTTGCCAGAATAAATTAAAAATATTTTAAAAATCAGATGCAACTTTAATGATTCAAGCTTTACATCATTTCATGGTGGATGACATTATCTGAGTGGGAAACATAAGAAAATATTCATACTGTAGATTCATTTGTGTTATAAAGGTATTGATACTTTCAAAATTTCATATAACACTTTTTGGAGGGGGGAGAGATTTGTTTGAAAGAAAGGATCATGACTTTCTCATCAAGTGTCGTTAAAATGTAAATCATTGATTCCTTAGAAAGAACAAACATGATTTCTTCAATGATGATTCACTCTGTACTATATATGACCAATATTCTGGAAAGGCTTCTCTTTTTTCCCTCTTTGCTACTGTTTTGAGTTGGTAAAAATTGGAATAATTTTGATACAATAAGCCATTGCAGCTTCCTGACAGTTCAGACAATTTTTGTAGCATTCTGTCATCCAGATGACTTGATGCATTTGGTATGAATAGAGATTGGAACATTTTGTAAGTTATTACCAGAAGATAATTTATTCATACAGAGAAGGCATTGTATTTGATAACTGATAAATTTCATTCTGTTTTCATGATAAAAGCAAAAAAAGTGTGTGTGGATTGCAGCTGCTCGCTTAATAGTGTTACTGATGACTAAGGAGAGAATGGATCTTTCTGTGAGTTATATAACCAGTTTAAAAGCTCTCCACATTCTGCTTGTGACAGTTTATTAAAAAAAAAAATTAAAACAAGAACCCATGAAATAGAGATTTTTTTTCTTTTTTTTAAACACTTAGCTGTTCTAGATGAATGTAACAACCAGATAAAGATCAGGTATGAATTATTTGAACAGTAGGTCTAGGAATATTTTTAAAAGTAAGCTCTGAATCTCTTCTGTATTTAAATGAAGCTAAATGTTATGTTTGTCTAGGCTCAGAGATTCTCATTTAGGAAACTATGAAGGGAAGGGCTGAGCATTTAGCTCACACAATTGAGAACTTGCTTGGAATTATAATAATTACTAACAACTGAGGGAAGTGGCAAATAAGATAAGACCTCTTTTCTCCATACATCAGGGGTTAGGGGTTCCTAAAACGGAGCCGTTACTTGAACAGTGATAGCCAAAGTAAACACATAGCCCACAGGGCATTTGCATTGCTTTTTAGCCTGCGACTGATTATTGGCTCAGCAAAATACTAAGTAAGCATGTGCTTACCCTCTGTCTCATTGAAGGTCTTTTATATACATAACTTTTACACCCACCTAGAATCTCTTTAAATGGAGCAGTGTTTAGAAACCATGGCAGAAAAAGCCCAGGAAGAAAAGGGCTTAGTCCATAAGGAGAAAAGCCCCAACCTCTCCCTCAAAAACCCAAACAAAAAAAGGAGATGTTTCAGAAGCTGTAGTCTTGGGTAGGGTTTTTTTGAGCAAACACAATCTCAGAGTAGAAGAAAAACCTTTTATAGTTTAAGTCCAGAGGTTTCCTATCATCTCCAGGGAGGCTGAAGGTGTGTTTGCATCACTGGTTTTCTTCTCTGGACCCCAGAGAAGATAAATGCAAGGAGCAGAGATTGGCATTAAGGTGGTAATGGGAGGCTTCTGCTTTTATTCCCTTGCGTGAGAACAGAGTCCATCACAAGCTGACCCAAAGCCAGAAAAAAGAAACAATAAAGGAAAAAAAAAAAGCTGGTTGATTACCACTGGGAACAATTTTAAAAGACACAGGTAGAAGAATCCCACCACAAAGATGGCCTTTCTCTCACCTTGACTTTCATCCTGTGACCAGGCATGTAACACCACAGACAGCCTGTACTTCTTCCACTACCTGCGTTTTTCTTCACTTTGTTTTATTTTAAGTCACACAACAGTTTGAGATCTCGGCTACCTCAGCTGTAGGATGGAAGAGTTATTCCCAACGTCTGGTAAAGCACGTTAGCTCCTTCCATGAAAGGCACTAGTTAAGTACAAAGTGTCAGCACTGAATTGTAGAACACTTCTGTCAGGCTATTTTCTACCAGGCATTCTATTTTTCTCTGCAATTTCCAAATTGAATTTCACCTTTCTTTCTTCACAGGATGTTTTAGCCTCTTAAGGTCCTTTAGTATTTTCCATTATACGTCAGTGACTTCAAATTTTTACAAAAATATTATTTCTTTTGCGTCAAAAATATATGCCAAAGAAACCAAAAGTAAAATACAGTGGGGTCTACTAGCTTTTCAAAGATCAACCTTGGAGACCAATTGGTGGAGACTGGCTGAGCTATACAGCTCTACGTGTGTGAGATGGTGATGTGTATGTGGCAGGGAGAAAGGTGAGAGACAAGGAATTTATGATCATGATTTTGTGACGGCTTGACAGGAGGCATTAAAAAGAACGGAAAAACCCATTGGTAATATGAAAGCAGTTCTCTCCATTTCCAGATCCTTTTGTGCTCATTTGTTTTTCTCCTATGTGATACTGGAAACAGCACTTATCTCTGGCAAAACCAGGCATGTATGCCAAGTCTGGAAGCAGTTCCCAGCAGTTTGGAAATAAATTGATTCTGGGAAAACACCTACCTGTATATTCAGATAGTATTTCTCAAATTGTTCTTCAACAGGATTTTCATCATCTCAGAGGATGTTTTGAAAGGTTCAAAATCTGGTGATGAAACAAGGCTGTTAGCAGTTCTGACAGCAATCAACAGAGTAATTCTGTGGCAGTGGATGGTCTGAAATACTCCTGGAGAGATAACTTAGGAGAACATTACTAGAAACCACAATGCAGGCTGAAAGTTAAGCACTATAGCCAAGTTCAGCAAGCAAGTTGTTGCAGCCGAGGGCTCCAGCAGTCCTGTCTGAGTGCACCAGCGAGTTTAGTTTCCTCTTGGTTTTGCATCCCAAGCAGAGGAAAAGTCCTGCTGCATTGGTGACTTCAGTGCTCAGCACATCTGCTCCGCCTGACCATGTGCGATGGGTCCAACAGCCGAGTCCTCACTTCTGCTCTGTAGGGGAGCAGCGTACACATTTGTTCTTGTGCTCAAAAGCACCATGACAGAAACAGCACAATCCTTTTCAGCTGTCAACTTCTATATAATTAAAGAAATACAGTAGGTAAAACTGTTTGCTGCAACATTATCTGGCATAAAGTCTGATGGTTTTCATTTTGTAGTTATGGAAAAAGTACATTGAACTGCATGTTTTTTATACCAAAACGCTGTGGACTTACAGGGAAAGAAGAAACGGAGTAGATAACATTTTGCTAGCCTTTGTTACTTCTGTGGTCTGCGGATAATGCTAAGATTATGCTCTTGAGCAAAGCAGCTTTTCAGAAATACTAAAATTTGTCACATTAATCTCAACATCTGAAACTGTTAAAAGCCTGGTGGTTTTGTCAAGTAGATTGTTGGAAGGCTACCACAGCATTTATTATCTTCTGAGATAACTGGGACATACACACGAAGTTTGAAGGAGCTATTAGTTGTATATTGCAATTTTGAGTTCCCGACAGGAAATTAAAATACGATTAACAGTCTTGATCATTCATCTGACCACCTTGCATATAGCATTCAGTTATGGGAGACTGTATCTAGACAGTCTATGCAATCATAATTGTATTTTTTAATAAAAAGATTATAAAATGGCATCTTTAGCTCCCTCTATGAATGTTAGGGTAGGCCACTACCTATCGTGATCATAGAATCATAGAATCATATGGGGTTGGGTGGGACCTCTGGAGATCATCTAGTCCAAACCCCCCCCGCCGGAGCGGGTCTACCTAGAGCACGTTGCACAGGATCTTGTCCAGGTGGGTTTTGAATGTCTCCAGAGAAGGAGACTCCACCACCTCCCTGGGCAGCCTGTTCCAGTGCTCTA
>JAOQGH010000001.1:149615543-149640554 GCA_025769975.1 Gallinago jamesoni
TTTAGGTGGAACTTCTTATACTCAAGTTTGTGCCCATTTCCTCTTGTCCTGTCACTGGGCACCACTGAGAAAAGATCGGCTCCATCCTCTTGACACCCTCCCTTTAAGTATTTATAAGCATTGATCAGATCCCTCCTAAGTCTTCTCTTCTCAAGACTAGAAAGACCCAAGTCTCTCAGACTCTCTTCATAGGAGAGATGCTCCAGGTCCTTAATTGTCTTTGTGGCCCTATGATGATGTGATGAGATCATTGTGCTCTGCCTTGTACTGTGTTGATGTGTAAGACAGAGCAAGGCTGTAAATGAAGATCCTTTTCTCTCATTCTTTACAAAAGCAGTATGTTAAGAAATCTCCAAGTGGGTCTGGCATGGAAGTAAGCAGTAAACACTGTCATCTTGGGCATCAGCAGGAGTGTAAAGGGGAGGAAACTATGACATATTAATCTCTGGTATTCCTATCTTGTTCAAGCAACATTAGTAGAAGAAGACAGTCCCATCATACACAATGGTGTTACTGTGGCTGTGAGGATAGGAGGATCTATCATACCTGTCTCCTGGAAACACAAGATCATTTGCTATATTTCAGTAGGGAATTACTGCATTATTACTATATTATTGAAATAATACTGACTTCCATTTTAAAAGCCCCAGAAAATGAGATTTGTATTTCTTCTCTTGCCAGATTATTTCGTGGCTCAATGCAGGGCACTTTTTCTGGAAATATGCATAAATGTGCTTCCTGATTTAATCTTAAAATGTAATTTTTTTTCCCCTGTAAAGTATCTCTTTTCCCCAAAATGGCATTAGTAGTCTTCGAATACTTGTGGGGCACTGCCTTATTCCCTTTTGTAATAAATGCATTTAATCCTTTTTCACTCTAAACCACTTTGTGCTCCCTGTTATCCTCTTTATCTGATTTAGCATTGCTCTTTAGGTAACATAGTGCCACTAATTGAATCTGATGATTCAAAGGTAGAGTCACAATCAAGTGCTGAGGAAAAGCACACACCAATTGCTAAAGAAGGTGTTTTGAAAGGATAGGAAATGATTCAGTGATCAAAAAAACTGAAAGACATAATCTTTGACTTTACTAACTTGAAGTTCAGTATCAGTAAGAACCTTTCTGGCATAAAAGAATGCAAATCCACTGAAAAAAGAATAAAATAGCCATTTTGCCTTCATTCTGAATAATGGCTTTCACTGAGAAATCTTTTCAGTCAGTGGGGCTTATCTTCCACTGTCAAGTATACTTTAAGCATCCAGGACTTGCGAACTTAATTTTCAAATGTTGGACATCTGCTTCCGGCATGTGGCACTGGTAAGGTTTGAATGCCACAGATACAAGTGATACGGTCACTGATATTAGTCAATTTACTCAAGTAAATCAATTTACTCTCCAAAATCCAGGAGTGACTGAGTTGAAAGTTCAGGGCACCTTCTTTTTCTTCAGTGAGGGTACAAGGTTGCTTACAACTCTTTTCTTTTAATATCCTTACTAAAAATACAACATTATAGAATGTGCTTTTCCAATAGGTAATCTGTAGATACTATTTATTTTAATAGTATCACTCTCTGATGAGGGTTAACAACACTGAAGATACAGCATATTGTTTATTCTTTTTTATTTTCTTAACAAAATCTTTCTCTGTTGGAAAAAGCAATTTCTTACTTCTTCCTATTAATTCACAAGCTCCCTTGCACTGCGTATGTCTTCTGCAAATTCACAATGTTTCCATTTGTTTTTTTTTATCTGATATTTAATGCAGATGAATGTAGTTAAAATTACTGGAGCTGAATCTTTAAGGAGAGATTTTGCCTTGTACCTTCACTAGCTCCACAGCAGATATTATCACCAGAAACGGATTGCAAAGGGCGCTTACTCTATGGGGATCCTAGAGAAAAAACTCCATGGTCCCTTCTTCCCCTTCCTGGATGGAAAGGCCGAGATCCCCAGCAGTTATAAGTGGCATAAGTTATGCTGTGACTTTAAACAGCATAAAATCATGTCGAGGTCCATTATAGCACTTCAGAGAACTGAAAATACACAGGTGCCATAAACACAAGAGCATATGCCAGTCCTTTGCAGAAGTCGTCTGTTTTATCTAGGGTAGCAGTAACTATGTATGTGCCATTGAGTTGATCTGGGCATGGGCAGAAAGCCTGACACACAAAAAGTGCATCAGATTTACTGCATCCCAATGCACACAGTCTGCTCAGAGCATAGGCAGCCATCCCGGGAAGGGAAGACTTTATACATGTGCACTTTGGAGCCGACCTGTATTTATGCAGTGGACTTTTGGCTATGGTTTCCTGAACATGTGGCAACGTGGACAGGGCTCCTGCTACTGTACCGACCAACCCGGTAAACATTCAGTCTCCTCTCATAAGCTCCTTTGGGTATTGCGTTAGTTTAATTTCTAGGTGGAAAGAGAGATGCGTGCCAAGGAGGTGTGCTCTGTGATATATGTCTTGTGTTTTGCAGTGTAGTGCTTGGCACGTTGAGCCGGACGGAAAATTGTCTGTTTTGCATAGGAACTGGACAGACAGCAACACCACTGAAATAATCATTCATATGATGGCTCAGGAAATGTACAGCTTACTGCAAATAAATAGGAGAATTTAGACTTGGCTGCAGCTTTGTTTTGATAATATCACAACTTTAGATTCATCTTATTCACACTGAAAATCTAAAGTTTTCAAGAACTCCATTGCAGCAGAGTTATTTTGTCTCGTTTCCTTCAGTTAGTCATTCCGGAGATTTTAAACTCAGACCATAATTGGTGTGCTTTGGTTATAGATGTATAAAACCATGCTTTTAATGTCACATGCTCAGGCCAATGATAACACTGATCTGGTGAATGAGTTAATCTCTGTTCTCAGAAGTGTTTTATCTGAGGCATTGCTGAGATAATCAGCAATGCTGAAGAGGTTTCTGCATGCCTACCTATAGTGTATCACCTGCACTGATGGTTCTTGCTGTAGATGACGGTACCACTGTCACTTTCTTCAGACAAGGACTTGATTTTTCTTAATTATTTTGGTCTAGCTCTAATAAACAGATGTTCAGCTTTAGTTTTATTAGTTAGTCAAAGCCTGTTGATGCCTATGTTCAATAGCAAAGGGATATTGCTGGGGCCAATTCCCAAGTTTTCATGTCCTTGCTTCCCAGTTCAGCTAGGTGCTTTAAATCCACATCTACATTAGAACAATAAATAAGCTCTTTTGAGTTAACATGCATAACTGTTTTGCTCTCATGGGGAATAAAATATTTCTCAGTTTGCTTTGTGTGATTTCAAAATCTGAAATCTTAGGAATGATAAGTTTTTAAGAAATGACTTCAAACAAGCCTATGTAAATTGTAAAAATCAAATATATCAGTTATTGCTTAAGAGGTTATAGGGAGCTTAAAACCTAAACTCCACAGAAGTTGTGCTTTTTTTTCCTATTTTACAAAAATCCTGAGAAAAATGAGTGCTTATTGTTTTACCAAAGTAGCTTATCCATAGATGGACATCTTGTAAAATAGGTAAAAAAGAAATGCAAACTAAACGTTCCTGAAATTAAAAAAAATAATTATTTTCTATTGTGTATACCAGCAATAAAGGAACCCATGAGATGTCCCTAAAGTCCAGTGTAGAAAAGCTGAAATCTTGGTGAACCAAAGAAAGAATGTTTTGCTGCGTGGGTTTGTTCTCCAGCTTCAAAAGAATGTAAGGACTATGTGTGGAATCCATTTGGATTAATTTATGATGTATGGAAGACTCCTGAATATGAGCTATTTCTCCTAGACCAAGTTAACAGTCAATAAGGAGGAAAAGGCAACTCAAGACAGTGATAGTTCTCATACTAAAATAGCCACCTGTATTCTGTCAGATGAATATCACAAATGTGAATGCCTTAATTTTAAACACCTAAGCTAAGTTAGATGGAGTCCAACCTAAGTAAGGAGGCAGTTCCTGTTCAGTTGCACCCATGTGAGGAGCTCAGGTAGCATTTTACCTTCAGTGGGCAATGTTAAAAAATGACCCGTTAAGTGGCAGCTTGTTTTGCCTTGCCCAGTTTGTTGCTGAGGCAGTAGGCCAGGCAGGGATTTACAAGATGAAAATGCACTATAGCTTTTCAAAAAGGGCCAGTTTCCTGTGGAAAGCTATATTTGGTCTTTGTTACTTAAGAAATAGAAAACGGTTTTAAGGAAATACAAATTCAAATTTGGAATACTATAACAAACACATAATCCTTGAGAAATGTTCCCTGTCAGATCCATGCATGCCAAAGTTACACACAAGCCTAAGAAAAGTTAGCATTTGGTAAAGGCAGATTTTAGATCTTTACATAGAGTCTGATACACAGATTTAGTCTGATTTTCATGAAGTATTCATGCCTGACATGCCAATAAAGAGAACTCTTTTGTAGTATCCTTTTAAAATGCCTTCTCTAGACCAATTTGGGCATTGGATTATCTCCTATTTTTGTATAAAACTGATGTAAAGAAAATGGTGAAATAACTTTAGCTCTTGCCAACGAGCCTTTATAACCTTATCCATAGGAAAGAAAAACCAGAGTTTATAAATAGAGTTGCAGCTAGAGAAAAGTCTGCTTTTCCAGGTTACACGTCCTCAGAAAGTTCAGGGCGTACAAGACGGCTCTTCACCAGCGCAGGTCTGACTCGCTTTGCAGCGCCAGCGAGAAAGCAACGTATGCCTTACAAAAGGAAATTGTGGTATAATTAAAGGAAATGAGAGCTCGTCTAAATTAGCCCTTTAACGACTACTGCAATATTACCCAGTATTTAATCTGAAGGTCTTTGTTGGTCTTCCTCTGTGTAGGAAGCCTGGAGCGGGCAGCGCCTCGCCTGCTCCCGCGCTGCCGCTGGCTCGGCTGCCTCTGCACCAAGGAGGGGGACCGGCAGTGCCAAATCTCTGCTGACTTGGGGTGGCCTGAGCTTAGATCCACCTGGTTCTACGCAGAATTTGAAATAGTGCCAAAGCAGGAGTGGGGAGGGGGGAAGGAAAAGACGTATGCACCCCCGGGTGACGGCGAGAGGAGGAGAAGGCAGCAGCGGCACCTCTCCTGCACATCTCCATAGGCAAGGCTGTTTGTCTGGTTGCTTACCCAACAGAATTTGCCACCCATTTTCTGTCCCTTTGGGCCAGCGTGGGATTGGATCTAGTCTAGGAGCTGTGTCCATGGCAGACTCTGAAGTGATCTGCCAGTCAGAGCCCAAAGGACCATGGCTTGGAGAACCTTTTAAAGCACATCAGACAGCAAACAGAAATATCTCTGGGAAATATCTCTGCAATTTGAGAGGTCCAATATTTAATCACAGAACAAATGAATGATCTGGCCAGTAGTACATCGGGCTACTTAATTTTCCTTTACTAATTGCTCACCTGGAGGCTGCAAGAGAACACCACTTTTATAGGAGTATCTGACCACAGCTTTTACAGAAGGAGAGCATGCCTCATTCTCTCTTGCTTTCAAGATATATAAGAAAAGCTTTTTTTAAAAAATAAGTAATACAGTGAGAAGTCTGATAGTCTGTGTATCACAGTTTCAGGAGAGACTGAGTCTGTAGGTACTGAATTTTGCTCATATTAATAGAGGTGATCATATTTGGCATCTGGACATCAAATGAACGAAGGTGCTCCAACAGAAACCAGGAGAAGTCAAAGATTCTTTCAGTCACTCTCTATGGCAGGTTAACTTATTCCTGTCTTATAGTCAGAATAATTCAGCATTCTTCTCAATGCATCTGCTGCACTGAAATTTTAAGTTGTCCCAAGGCTTGGTTTATTTAAGCGTACACTGCATGACACTGGACATCTGATGTGACTCCTTAGCGCTGTGGGCTTCCACCCTGCAGGCAGGATTTAGAGAGGATTGGAAATAAAGATGTATACAACATTTTCTTCAAGAAAAAATACTCTATTCTTTCTGCCATCTAATGAATAAATCATTTTGAGGAATGTTATGTGCTGAAAATGTTTTTGTGCCAGTGAAAATGTTTATCTAAGTTGCCTGCCTGGTTTGTCTGCAAAAATGCTAATGTTATTTTATGAGCTTTGAGGTGGGTTGGAATGGATTGCTATCATGGTTGAAATTGTGCTCTGGCACTCAAATAAATTTTACACTGAGGTAAGGGGTTAAGGAGAAGTGGCCTTGTCAATCTATGCTGTTAGAATATACACATATATGCTAGAGAAATTCAAGTAAATAAGAGATATTCAAACATTTAATCATCCTCACCACTCAAATTTACCTTATGTTTATCTAATTTTCCCTGTTCTTAAAACAAGGCCTATGCAAGTTGCAAGCTATTGCTGATGAAGAGGACAGCCTTGAGGTGATGTCTTTCATCTCTGAGCTAGTATCAGTTTCTCATCACTTCTCAGAATACAACAAAATGGCATTTTTAACATTTATTCCTTTCCCCCGTTTTTCTGTCCTTCACTTAATGAATTCTCTTTTCCTAAGGGTTTCGGATTTTCATTTTTTGGGGGTATTATATAGGATGAAATTGCTATTATAAAAGTTCCTATTATTAAAGTTCTTTTTTTTCCTATTATAGGAGAAAAAGCTCCAAAACTTAAATGCAAACACAAGCAGCAGTCATGAGCACCGTTTTTGTATAAATTAGGCGAGTGGTATGTGAGCATCCAGCAGATGTGGAGCTGATAATGATGTGGCAGCGTTCAGAGGGCAGAAGACGCTTTATACTTAAACACTGTTGAGCATTCACTAATTTGTCTCTGTCAGAGACCAATATTCTAAACCTTTCAGTGCTTCTGGTGGCTGACCTTTTATAAATATACACTGCTACAAAAAATATCTTCTTTCTTCTGGCAATTTATGGCACTCTGTTCCCTTCAGTACAAACATACAACCACCCACTGCATTTTCAAATGATGTTCAGGTTAGGTGAGTGAGAGTTAAGTTTGGTGTCCCACGGTCCTGAAAGTTTTTCACTGCTGTAAAGGTTTTCTTTATAGTTCTGAAGGGGTTTAGATAGATGCATAGCAAATATTATCTAATTAGGTGTCTACTATCAGAAAGACAGTACACTTAAAAACAGTGCCATTTCCATATGTAAATGAGTTTTCATGTATAAATATATAGGGCACCAAAAAAGGGGGCTACCTCTCAATGCTATGCATTTGAACTTATTTTGACTGAAAAACCTTCTTTGAAGAAAAAGACCTAAACATACTTTGTATTTTAAGAAATGTTTACATAAAATATTAAATATATTTACTTTTCAGAAATTAATGAAAAAAAGCTCAATAATAAAAGCTTTCTAAAAGCAAACATGCTTAGTGTATTAGAATGATAAAAAGACAGCTTATAAAGCTAAAGCAAATTAACAACAATTAAAGGAATTGAAAGAATTGTATCCCAATTATTTAATCTTTATTATTTCTATTTTGTGCATTACTTAAATGCTTGTCTAGTTAATCAGAAAGTTTAAAAGAACAAAACCCAGGAAAACACAGGAATGGGGGGTGGGCAAAGATAAAAGTGATAAATAGTTATATGCAAAAGTGATGCAACTGTGATTTAGTTGTGAAATTTTCAATTTACAGGCTGTTTGAGATGTCTCATAAGCTGCTACTTAACTAGGAGATAATACAATATAACTTATCTAGACTTTCATTTCTAGGATGAAAGTCTTTCACTTTCAGAGGGTGATGTCATCTGCAGAAAGGGCAAGGAGGAACTAATTTTTATTTAAAATTCTTGGGTTTATTCTTTCCAGTGGCATAAGAATATTTTATTTAAGAGTTTCATAACTTCCCATGCTGTGTTTCCACTCGACTAAAAAAAATCTCAGAGCAATAACCCACCCATGTAATAGAAGAGAACAATAAGAAAGACAATGGCATGCACAGAACTGCTGCTGTTATAGCGGTGACTGTTTAATGATATAAGGGATGCTCAGTTTGCAAGGAGAGGCATTATCTTTTGTGATGTCAACTGATACAGTCAGAAAAAGCAGTGAACTCATGTGCACCCTTCACCCAGACGTGTGAGGTTGAAAGCTCACCTGAGGCTTCTGACTCTCTCAGGTGATCAGATAAAAATAAAGTGCCTCTCCCTGAAAACAGATCTGTCCTCATGTAACAGGGAGGTGCAGCTGCTACTGCCTTCAGGCTGGGAACAGGACTAGATGCCTTCTCATTTTCCTTTCTGGGGGACTCCTCAAGCACTGAGCTCCCTTGAATGTGTGCTTTCATCCCACCTGTGTCCATTAGACCTCCATGGGACCTCCTGAACAGCTAAGCTATTTTTGAAAAAACTTCAATTCCCTGATCTTTTCAATAAGAACTGTTGCTGTTTTGCCATCAGGAAGAGCTATGCATGAACAGCTATGCATTGCTTCTTGTCAACTGTGGATCCGTTAGAGCCCATGTACCTGTAAGAGGATCACTGAGTCTTAGCAGGAGCCATTAATGCACGTACACACCCATCTCCATTTACTTGCTTTTTTTGCTAAAATCCTCTGTTTGGGAGGCAGTTGAAGATTATACATAACATTGTTGGAAAGAGCTAAGTGTTTACCAGATCAGAATTTGATCCCTATGTAAGCGTGAGGCTTGCTGTTATAAACAGCATTCAGTGAATCCGCCTGCTTTTTTGACTGACGACAAACAGAAGAGAACAGATAAGGTACTTTAAGGAACAGACCTTCTCTAATCTAATCTACTTGGTGTATAATTTGATTTTATTCTGACTCAGAGGAAAGGTGATTTTTTTTTTTTTTATGTCTTTACAGAAGCCAGACCAGCAGCCTTTCCATCTTAAACACTATGTATTTTAATTTCCATAATAGCCCAAAGGCTGCAAATGTAAGTCCCTTGATGTGAAAGATGGGAAGACAAGCAAAGGAGATGTCACAAAGAGTGTCCATGGAAGATACATAGCCTATAGTAGTCAACAACTTCTAAGGATCCCACTGGGGATACTGCACCCTTCGAAGGGTTTTACAGCCATTCTTACTCACAATCATCAAGACTATTGTAGCATATTTAGGCCCTCAAGCAGCTGTCTCAGCAGGACACCTAAATAACTTCTATCTGGGCCTGTCTAGCTTGGTTACTAAGTCCATCAAATGAGTGAAATGAGAACCAAGCAAAGAAAAACCTCCTTTGCAAAGAAAATACCATCTTCTCCCCAGACAAATCTGTTTGCCTACAAGTTTCTCAATCCTCCTACATAATTTGGCATCAGAATTAAAAGAGTTTAGACTCATTTTTTTGTGGTGCAGAGCTGATTTTAGTCTTCTTGACAAGGTGCCCCCTTTGTTGTAGGACCAAACCCTACCCTCCTTCTTTGTTCTTCCTTCTACATCAAAGGTCTGCATCCTCAAAATACTGGCTCCAAGACCTTTTTTGACATTTTTTAGACACTAAGACTACTTCTTCTGCTAAATAAAAGAAAACTAAAGATCTTGATACAGTAAATAACCATTTTCTTTAGGATTAGCTCCTCCAGATGATCTCTGAGGTCCCTTCCAACCACCACAATTCTGTGAAACAATGTGGCCAGTGGCCTTGGTTCTCCTCTGGGCCCTGCATGGGGAATACCTTGCTGCCCTTCAGAGCAGCATTTCTATGCATGGTACCCAGGCTCTTGCAATCCCTGGGGAAGGAGCAAGTGCTTAACCCTGCAAAACTTGGTATGCATTTGAAGCAGACCACGTGTACAGCCTTTTGGTGCAGTCTGTACTTTATGGAGTGAAGTGTCCACAGAAAAGTGACTAGGGTTTTTTTAGAGAGGGTAGTAAATGCATACTTCGACTGTGTGAGGAAATATCAAATAAGCAGTGGGAAAATTTCTGTGATTTAGCAGCGTAGGTGTACCATAAGAATCTGGCAAGTTGTGATGCAATGTTCAAAGACTCTCTTTGAGCTGTGTGGCTGAGGTGACAATGTGGGTTCTTAAGATATTTAATTTTGCAGCAAGCAAGATATCTACGAGGAATTAAACATTAAAAAGACTGGAATACTTCTGATATCAAAATGGTGCTACATAGGCACTGCTGTCTGTTTGCTATTGCCAGGGGTAGTCTTTGCTTTATAGTTCTTGGATGTGGCTGGCCAAGGCATGAAGACCCCTTCTTGCTACCTTAAAGAGCATCATACTCTTCTGCAGGTCCTGTAGCATTCTTAGCTGAATCTCCCCTTGACTATCTAAGACAGATTTCCTCCTTTAGGACCTTAATCTAAATAGCCTGTCTCTTTCTGTGTTCGTCCTATATCAGTCACATCTCCATTTGAGGACACTCAATAAACACTTAGTATATTCTTTCTACCATCTACGCCCAGTCTCTTGTCTTTATTTGTTGACGCAGCTCTTCAAATATTGTTGTGATGAAGAAAGATGATTAATCAGGAAGTCCATACAGCCAGAAAGAGGTTCATTTTATCTTTCACTTCTCTCTCTCGATTTTGGGTTCTTTGCAAACTTCATCTTGGAGAGACAAGTAGAAAATATGTAATTGTTACAGCCAAGGTTTTTACAGCCAGGTACAATGATTTCTGATGTCTAAAATTGTTACAGTGAGTTTTGAGCCTTGCTGCTCTACAGTCTTTTACTCCCACTGACCTTTAAGAGAGACTAGCAAAACAGTCATTACAATTTTTCTGCCAGGACAGATTTTCTTTTGCTTTGTGCCATAATATAGAAAAAGTGAAATGGAAAACCAAAGTTGTATTTGTTCAAAAATTGCTATCTCTCAACAAGTATTTGGTATCTTAACCTTATAACTGAGGCAAATGTTAAATGAAGCTGCATTATCCAGTTTCTTACCAGTGTCTCAATTTTCCTGGTGAGGTTTAGTGAGGGTTATCGCTGGGGCCTTTGTATGGCAAAATCAGCAAGCAAACGGTTCTCTGTGTTCCTACAGCATCCTGAGGGAATACAGAGGTTGGTGTGTATATGTGTTATTAAGTAGCACTGTTTGTAAGAGTTAAAATCCAGTCCAGAAATGGTCAGTGTGAATCTCTTTAAGTATTTGATGCATAGATTAATAAATTCAATTGATTTATATATGGAAAATTCTGGATTTATACATTAAGAGATATCCTGCTCTTAGCGGACAGTCCCTCTTCTTTTGTCCCAAAGGTAGGAGATGATTTCTCAAGGTTCTTGATGTCTTTCTCTTCTCAAGGTTCTTGATGTCTTTCTTTTCTTCCTTGTTCTCAGCTACTAGAATTGATAGTGGGTGAAATGTAGACCTTTCTTTGGCTTGTAGATTGAATATCACTAAGGCTGTAACCTTTTCAAAGGAACCAGGCTACCCAATTGTCAACAGTAAAGAGTGGTATTCTTGGGCCCAGTCATGAAGACATCTTAAAGGCTTCTTGAAGAAATGGCTCCAACTGACATATTACCACTTTTCCCAGAATTTCTGTGCTTTCTAAGATGCATCAAATACTGTAGTATGAGCAATAAGTTTAAAATGATAGTTCAGCAACTTTCTATTTTGTCTGAAAGGAAGGGTTCAGTGAGGAAAAAAGATTAGATATTTTGTGAACAAACCTGGTGTTATAAAATATAAAGACTTGAGAATTCATTTTAGCTTTCCTGTTAATTTGTTGCTGTAAGATGAACATGGAGAGAACTGTTGCAGGGAGGTCAAAGTTAGAGGTATCAACTCATTGCTCTCATCTGAAACTGCAGATTCTGTGTTCTTCTGTATACTTAATCAGGATTTTGCAGTCTTTTTTTTTCATACAAATATGGAGCAAAAATAAATCTTGAAGGTGCTTGTCCATCTTGATTGAAGAATGAGACTAGAGAATATATTTTCAAATTAATGTGGTAATACATCATCCTCCAGTACAACAGGGGTTTCTTTCTTCAGCAACCTGGAACCACTGAGGAGTAAGTTTTGCTTGTTTGTTTGCTTTTAACATCGTGCAAGCCCAAAACTCACCAGGAGAATTTCTTATCCTCTAATAACCTCAAAACTGTCAGGCAGTTTGTGGCTAAACTACTTTGCTCTATAGCCTAGTCTGAGAAGACAAGATTTCCTAAGCCTCTTTCTCTCCAAAGGCAGTTTTTCTCAGGTAATTTTGCCCTCCTCTGCCTTTCTTTATCTCCTGAAAAATAGCAAGTGGATTTCACTAGCAAGATATCAGGTTTGAAATCTCTCCAGCCAGTGCTGCTGTAGCTGAATAGCTCCTCCCTTCTCGTCTTCTCTCTGGCAGCTCAATAGTCACTGGTTACAGATTCTACTGCCTCCTCTTCCAGATTATGGATATAGCATCATAGAATCATAGAATGGCTTGGGTTGGAAGGGACGTTAAAGATCATGGAGTTCCAACCCCCCTGCCATGGACAGGGACACCTCCCACTAGAGCAGGTTGCTCAAAGCCCCATCCAGCCTGGCCTTGAACACCTTCAGGGATGGAGCATCCACAACTTCTCTGGGCAACCTGTTCCAGTGTCCATATGGTCCCTACTTGGATGGTCTTTCTCAGAGGTGCAGATTTAAGGGACTTTTCAGGTCTTCCTTTGCTTTCAAAGAGAACGGTGCAGCTGGTATCAAAGGGTGTCCTTCGCGGTCTCCAGGAAAGTATCTCTGCAATCACTGAATTAAACCAATGCTTTAAATACACACTTCAGTTCTTCAGCCAAATCCTGTTAGATAATGAACAAATTATAGCTCCTAACAGTGAATTCACTTGGTAACATACTCAGGTTTTTTGCATTTTTAATGGAAGTTACAGAACATGTTCAAAATTATACTATTTAGATCATCTAATCTGCCGTTTTTCCTTTGACATAAATTATTCCATCCACATTGTTGAACTTGACATGCCAAGGCAGGGTCAGAATGTCCCCGAGTCCAGATGTCAATGCTCAATTTGTACAGATTTGGTAATTCATTTTCTGGAGCTCAAGCCTTTCCTATGCGTTGGTTTTCACTTTGATCATGTCTCACATTGTGCTTGCCAGCTGCCTGCCCAAATAAGAACTGTGCATTCAATCAACAGAACTGGGGATGCGCTTTTACAAAAGGTAGATTAGAACAAAAAGGGAAGTAGGCAGACCTGAGGCACTGGAGCTGGCTGACATATCTTAATGATCTCTGCAGTTGTGTGTTTTCCTTTTTCTTAATATTACGCTGACATGGTATCAAGTGTCTGCCCTAAATGCATAGGAGAATTGGGAGAAAATACTACATAAATTGAATATTAGAATTTACTACTGCTTTTGAGAAAATAGTGAATTTGACTTGCTCTTTGCAGGCACAATTTATTGAGATGAATTTATTCATCACTTAGTCTTTGCTTTTTGCTGGAACTTTTATAGGTCTTTTTCATGTATCTCAATTTTTTTTTGTATTTAAGGGCTTGTTTCAATAAAAAGGCAAATTGGTTCTCTGCCACATGTTTCATACCCCAAACAATGGAGGATGTACTGAGAAATATAGAAAATATATACTCTGAGGTGCTGGGAATATCAGAGTTTATACACATGATTTACAAGAGGTACTTACAGCTGGAACTTCTAGAGCAAAGAGAGGAGATGAGAATGACATATATGCTAAATAATAAAATGTATTTCAATTTAAAAGAATACCGAAGTGACAATTACTCATGCATCTTGTATAAGGTTAGCAGCAATCTCTCAATGAAGAGCTAGATAAATGTAAATAAATAACTAAGCAGGAGATATTCTGAAGCCGCTTTTGGAGCATTGTATTCCAAACCAAGAGTCATAAATTATGAAAGAAGGTAAATGTCAAATTGCATCCCATCACAGTACAGCCCTAGTTAATTTAGCTACCAGAAAGGGTGTTCTGAAGGGATGTTTTCCTGCCATCTGGCACACTGCAAATGAAACCACATTTTCCCTTGAGTTTCCTTTAGTATAGGTATGCTCTTGTTCTGGCCATTTTCTTGTCTTCGCCTTGATAAAATAAATAAAAAAAAAAGTTCTTGGTCTCTTAATGCTTCAGAATGAGGCTTTAGGGTTGGCTGGGTGATGAGCAGTGTGAACTGCGGTCCTGTGAGCATGTCATCAGCCAGGATGAGCACCACGCAGGGGCTGGGGCTTTCCTTTGCCTTCCTAAGACACCAGAGACACCCAGCACCCACTTTGCAGGAACTCCAAGCTGTCACTTAGTACAAAGAAAATATAGAAGCAAGATCCAGTTCGCTACTCAGTATGTTTAAATCCTTTCCTTTCTCTCACCTAGAGATAAAGGAGTGTCTGTCTTAAAAAATGCAACCTCTGTTTCTAGTTTAATTCACTGGGGGATCTTGGCAGCTGGACAGATGTCTCTTGTCTGGTAATGAGTTATTTTTTATTTTCATTCTGCCTGGCTTAACTTTCCAGATCTGCCTATTTTTGATGATGTTTTAATTGAAATAGAAGGTTTTCAAGATTCAAGAATCTCCATTAGTTAGTAATGTTGCTAGTGTTTTAGATTTCATATGGAAATAGAAGTAAAAATAATAATAGATATGTCAGGCTATTCTCACGATTAAAATATAAGCTGGAATTTAACAAAGATGTACACAGGGAGTTCATAAAATCAGGCTAGGATCCACACCTTAATACAGTGCTCACATGGCCACATGGTAATTATATTTTATGAACTCCACCACATCAAACTGTGAACATGTCTTAAACTTCTGCAGATTCTATTACCACCTGCAGTTTTTCAAACAGAGAAACCTAATAAATTATCAGCATAGGGATTCAGGCAGTAATAGAAAGAGAGTGACTGTGGAATTCATGTCTTTCATTACAACAGCAAAAAAAAATCAGGTAAAATAGTTTTACCAATAACCTGTGGCAGAGCTGGGAATTTCCTGGGGTTCAGCCATTGTGCAGTAACTGGTTACCGAGAATGATGACCAGTCCGATGACAGGTCTGAACTAGCTGAAATTAATGGGATTTCAGTCCTTGCTGAAATCCACATAGAGACTACCTGCTGCCTCAGGCACCTTTAGCGGGTAGCTCTCCGGCCCTGTCTTCTTCAATGCTGTATGAGGATGAGATGTAGGCTCCAAAATTACCTAGGCTGTCACTGAAAGTATTGCCCTTTGTTTCTTGACCTTTTTCAGCTGTAAGTAATCATCAATTTTAGCTCTTTGTTGGATTTTTTTTTTTTTCAAACTGAGCCCTTGGGTTGTCTGCACCAGAGTAACCTTTGGGATGGACAGGCAAAGTGACTACGTGCTTTGGTAGAATTGACTTTGATCCCAATTGAAATGAATCCCACTAATTCAAATGTATTTTCTTGGCAACACCAGAAGATGTGTTATTGATGCTGAAACATCACCGGATTACAGTTAGCTGTACTGAGGCAAAATCCAGTGCCAGGTGAAATGGGAGAGTAATGCCCGAATCACTTATTTTAAGCTTCTTTCATTCTACATATAGAATACACTTGGGTCTGCACAAGTACGTAGACATATATGCAAACTATTTTCATCAAACACATTTCAAAAAAATAAACAATTAGCAATTAAAATTTAAATTTACTGTAAATGGTGTCTCACAATCGTATGGTAAAACATTAGTTACTGGGAGCTGAAGTTTTATGTAAACTTTTTTTAGAGAACATAATAGATTTTTATATGAAGATGAAAATATAAACTTGCAAAAAGAAGTCATCTTAGACAATATGTTAGTTATTTCACTTTTTTCCCTCAAAGTAGAAAAACAGAAACAAAAAAAAAGAAACACTGAGAAATATGAAAGCAGTTATAAATGCACTTTTCCTGCTTTGTGCTTCTTCTTGTCTTTATGTCTTTGATATAGGTGATTAGACTTAATTGTCACTTTTATTTTGTTATAAATTCTTTCTATAGTCTGCTGAAAAAGTCACAGACAGTGTGGGAATGCTATGCCATTACCAGTGTACAGCAATGAATATTTTTCCTTGTGATGCAACCTTTTCATTCTGAGTTTGAGTATCTGATTCAGGATCGTAGGATGTTGATGTTATGGAGTTAGTTGAATTAGTCAGGAATAGCATGGAAGGAAAATGCAAACTTGCCCCTTTGTGTTATTAATAAAAATACTTTGATTTCCATTTATATATTTTAATTGTTTACCAAACAACTTTTACAAACAACTTTTGCACATTAAAAATAGTTGGTCAGAATAAAGTGTTCAATTTGCTTCTGTAAAAAGGGGCCAGACCTGGCCTATTTCAGGGGCTTTTAAAGGCAACTACTCACTTGATTATATCAGCAATTTTGATACTTCAGTTGTGATGCTTAATCAGTGCTTTAAAACATGTATGCAAGTTGAAGAGACTGGATTCCTGCTACCTGCTTACTTTTCATAACATGGACCCAGCTTTGGTTATTTTTTGTTGCAGATGGAAGATATGATCAGACCAGCTATAGATATCCCCAAACTAGCTTTCACCTGAATCAGACAAGGGGGTGCAGAAGCAGAGATTTCACTGTAGGTTGCACAACCACAGCTTATTACCAACTGCATTCTTTTTACTGTAGTTTAGTGTTATCAGCACCTGAGCAAACCACTGCATTTAGCTATGCTTCTGCCTGCATCATACAGATCTGTCCAGGAAAAGTGAACTATACAAATACTTGAACTCTCCCTGATAACAGCCATTATTGCCTGAATGAATTACCGTGATTTGTAGAGTTTGTTCTCATTAACCATAATGCAAACATGTAGATGTCTCTATTCTGACTTGGCAATCTCTCTGTCTCCTGTGTTGGAATTTTCACTCTGTTTTCAGCAAACTCAGTGCACTGACTTCCCATTCTCTTTGGAGGAAACAAGAGAAAGTCAACATATACATGACAGAAGACAAGATTATGGGACTATAATACTGTTGAGATTTTTAAAATTCATTCTCTTCCCTTTCCTCTGCTCCATCTTTTTACACCTCCTCTGTAAACTCCCTCCTTTAGGGAGTTCAAAAGCCATAAAACGTTGATTATTAGCTCATACCTCCTCTTCACAGATATTGTGTCAGGAACAGGAAAGTCATTTGTATCCATCAAATGACCTTCAGGCAGAGCAGATGTCATTTGTCATCACTTATAAGGAAAGGAAAATTGTTTGCTTAGGATTGTGTTTTGCCATTTAAGCCTAGTGATTACACAAATGTTGCATAGTTGTTACTGGTTGTGTAGCTGTTATAGGCTGAACAATTGTATTTCTCCTGCTGTGAGGTAACTTGCATTAAAGGTCATTGTTAAAACTGTCATCTGTTATGACTTCTTGGCACAGAAGTAATCAAGATTTTTCCTCTGGAGGAAGATGTTGCTCATTATTAGTCTGTCCTTCATCATCTATCTGTATAGTATGCAGTTGCAGCATCAATGTGAGATCTGATGCAGATGCTGTGTTGCATGTCTTACAAGACTGAGTAAAGTCAGATGGCTATTACGTAGGGGATGTGATCAATTTATAATTTCCATCATTTGGTCTGTTGTGGTGCTTTGAGATCTTGAGAAATTTAATTTCATAATAGGGATCTTTGAACTGAATGTGGTAAGATAGGAACCCAAGCCCTTGATGTTGACTTTGATGCTGTTGTGGTAATGAAAATACTAATACTCAAGAGAGGCTCAATATTCAATATTTTCCCATATCGACACACACCATTATCCGTCCTTTGCCCTTTGTCTTGTCAGATTACAAGGATCTGTTTCATGCTGAGGGATTGCCTACTTTATGGTTTTATGTTACTCTTCATCTTTCTTTTGGTGTCAGTCTTCAGTGGATGCTGGAAATATAGGAGGTATAATGCAGAGCTGTGGGTAATCCTCACAAGTGCTGCTCTCCAGAGTGGATATACTCTATAGCGGCTTTATACAACATTAGCTGAAATGGAACACAGAAGTTGTGATACCAAAAATCTATAAAAAGAATATGACTATATATATGGGTAGAGAGGGTAATAATAACTATATGCATTACATTTTCTGTTTCATATTTAGGGCAATTTGCCATTCAAAAGGCCTTTGACAGAGATTTCTGATCTCCCTTTCTTTTAAAATATAAAGAACAGATATAAAATTTCAGTGTAATAACTAGCTTATTTATGCTGCACTCCCAAGACATTGGTTTTTTTAGTCCCAAATAATGCAATGTCTTAAGCATTTATAATAAAACAGCATAAGGTGCCTGAACTATGTATAGAAGGTATGCACTGAGCCTTTGTAATACGTATGTGGCATTGGTTTTTATTCTTTTACATATCTGACTCAAAAGTGGATGATCACAGTGGAATCTGGGGGTTGTGTTGCTCTCTGTCATTTCAAGAAACAAAAATTCTAGTCCTCAACCCTGAAGGTAAGAGGAAATGTAACTCTTGTGTTTGATTTGTCTTGGCACCTTAGAAGATCATGTCATTAACTTTGACGGAGCATTTCATGGTGCTAGTCCACAGTCAGAAATAAACTGGGGTATTTTTTGACTTTGTGGCACAGCATTTTGAGGCAGGACACATTTAGGCAGACTTTGAGCTGCACAATCAAGTATGTAATTAGTGCTTACTGTTCTCTGAGAAGATTGATTGCACTCACTGACCTGCCCACCTATTTTACAGTTAGGACAATGTTAAAATGACTAGCCTCCATGAGAAGATCTGACAGGTTCTCAGTAGTCTATCAGGGTTGCCTTGCTTTGGAAAGGACTGAGCATGAATTGATTTGTCTCTGAGGCTATTGCTTCTGGGAGTGGATATCGCAACATTATTCTACCATTTCAGAATCTTTTAAAATAAACAGATATATGAGACTCTGTAAGAATTTCTTTTTAGCCTTTATTTCTAAACAGAAAACCCTTTTTTCATGTCTCTTTTATCTTCCCTGATGGCACTACGTGTCACTGTATCATGATAGGTAGCAACCTCCTATTACTGGCTTAGCCTCTGTAAACTGAGTGTCTGCTACACGTCTCTCCCATCGTTTCTCAAATGAGAAAGCCAGACTTGTTCTGGCATCTGTGTTAAAGTGAGGAGTGTATAACAGTATTATATCTGGCAAGTCATATGGGTGCCTTGTTTGATCACATCAATCATTGGCTTTGCGGCTTTTTAATGATAGTGCCGAGCACATTTGAGGAATCTGACTGAAACAGGCCAGACCCAAAAGGAAGACGTCAAAACCTAAATGTGTCTCGAGCAGAATTCAGAAGGCAGTACACAAAGTTGTGAGGTGGAAACTGATGTTCATCTGCTCCCTAACCCTGCAAGAGCAGTGTGAGCGCTGCTGTTTGACTAAAATTTCTCGGGCACCTGGAATCTGGCTTCTGTGAATATATAAGCTCTTTTGTTCTTGATACAGTCAAATATCTCATACTTAAGCCCCGTTTGGATCCAAAGATGAGCTTCTTCTCCTTAACCCCCTGGTGCACTGCTGGAATAGTCTGAACACACTGAGCACAATGTTTTAGTGCCCACTGCCGCTATGCAAAGCAGAGTTGGAGATGCCTGAGACAAAAGCCTATTTCTTGATGCCTCTGGGGCCAAAGCCTCAACCTCTTGGTAGTCGGAGGTTACCAGAATGAGATATGGGGAGGGTATTGTGCATAAGTGAGCCTAAGCTGTCAAGCTCTGTTCATAGTACTAACTTACACTCTGAAACTGGTCAGAGGGAAGGGAGAGAGGAGGAAACTGAAGCAATCTGGTATAGGACAGACAACATGAGAGTGAGTGGGGAAGATTGGGGACCATGCATAGAGGTCCAGGAAGAAAAAGGCGGCTGGTGGAAGTGGGAGTGTGTAGGAGATAGGAGAGCACTTTGCTGTGAGGCTTGCCAGGTGAAGTACTCAGGCAACAAGTAGCAAATGCTGGATCAGTTCCTTCATTAGCCAAATCTTCCACCTCCCAGAAAAGTGCCCAGTACCACTTGGTAGGCATGGCTCAGAAAGAAGGAGAGAAGCTTCTCTGCTTTCTTACTTCATACATTCATGTATGGGGTGCTGGAAAGAAAAGCGATGTCAATTGGAAGGATTACTTAAGAGAGGAAACTGTATCTGAAAAAAGAAGAGAGCTTGGAAAGATGAAGGTGAAGATCTTAGTTAGAAGAAAGATCCTGGAAGTGATCCCGGAGAATAAAGGTCTCACCAAAGACCCAAATGGAGATGAATATCAGGGACAGCCAGGGACTTTGGCCTGTAACAACCAAGATGGGTCATTGTAAGCAGCAACATGGCAGGATCTCACCTGACTTTTTGCCCCACTGTCCTTAGCCAGCAGTGACCTCCCTGCTGGAAAGGGATGGCAAGATCTAGTAACTATAGCACTGGGGGCAGTGAAAGCCTAGGTGCTTCATAATGAAGTAGAGTAAAATTCTTGTTGTTGTGTCTCACTGGTTGTCAAATAAATCCCAGTATCCAAATCCACTGTGCAATGTTGTTCACTCTGTCTTGCCTGTGGCACTCTGAATCATGGATCCTGGGGCTATTGGGGTGCCAGTGACTTGGAGAAGCCTTACAAATGTAACTATACCTTCCCTTAGGGAGCAGGATTTTTTGAAACTGGAAGGATTTTTGACCACATTTATTTTCCCTCCGTCATGCCTTAGCAAAGCCTACAGCTATTTCAGGCCAGGAACTCATATCAAGTTAGCATTTTCTACTAAAACTGGGTCTTTGGAAGGGCTTATAATTATCTAACTGAATGATGCGACCTGAACTTTTGTAAGACAGATGGTTTTAAATATAAAAATACCCTGCCTGTAGATACATAATATATTTTTGACTTATTTCTCCTCTCCTCTCCTTTCCTAAGTGAGTGACAAGTATTTAAGGCTTGCAGATTCCTCAGTACAACTACAGCATGGTGTTCTCATTTTCTTCACCTGTTTTTCCTTCCTTCTTACTTTAGTATCTTACCTTTCTATGGTTTGTCACCAACTCTATTCTTTTTCACTGTTATACAGTATGTTCAGATCTTCAGCATAGTTCCTTTCCCTAACTGCTCAAAGGGCTTCTATCAGTGCAAGTTCATTGCAATGGAGGAGTATGTGGAATACTTCCAATGTCCATGTACACTCTATGCCAAAGATTTATAAACAGAAAAAAATCAGTGTACCATCAAAGGAGGAAAGATATTTATTTTCTTCAGTTGTGGAAAATCACTAACAACAGATTTGGCTTAGATATAATAATATCATAAATATGATACAGGTTATTCCATTTTATTTGTGGCTTAGATTTCCTGACTGAGATGTATCTGGCAGAAGTCACAGAAACAGTAAAACCACTGGGTTGATGGTGGGGTATTGGTAATGAGCAGTGGTTTTGTATCAAAATGAGAACATAAATAGGCCATATGGGACACAGCTAGTAATTCCACTGGAGGTACTTCTGGCACAAGAAACATACATGTGCTGGAATTAGGTTGTGCTCCTTGTCCAGTTTCTAGCACAGAGTTGTCTGACCCTGGCACTTGCCCCAGTGCACCTGAGGGAGAGTGATCTGGCTCAGCATCTGTCATCAGTTTTAAATCTTAAAATGGACATTTATAGTTGTCTGTGGAAAAATCAGAGCTTCAAGCAGATCTGCCATGGTCTGCATTACCTTCCCTGAGGGTGTCTGGGATTCTTGACAGACTCTTGGTTGTTAGTAAGGGAAACAGGAAACTGTAAGGGTTTTGTAAAAAATTCTTCCTACAGGGTTACCCTAAGTAGAATATTATGAGAAGATATGGCCCTATGAAGACTCAGGGTGCACACGCTAGGTACCCTAACACTGACAGGCACAGACCTTGGGCATTTTTTTCACTTTTTTCTTCAGCATGGACCACAGATCACCAGATGAAATCATCTTGGTATTTCTGTCTGACTGCCTCCATGCCACTGATAAGAGTCTTAGGCATTGTCTACGTGTCAAACTCTCCTGTTCTGTACATACAACAAGTGACTGCTCAGTGCCTTTGTAGGTTGAATTGCTTGGTTGTGTCTTTACTAGTAAATAAAATAAGCCAGGAGCTGGCCTCTGGGCCTGAAACCAGCTCATGCAGCTTGTCTTGCATACTTTGGGTGATGCTTTTCCGTCCTAGAACAAGGGTACACAGACCTAGTTTAAAAATTCTAGGAAATTGCTGTAATGTTTTACTACTCTGAAGGAAAGTTTGCCAATGCTCGGACATGTATATTGGCTCCCAATCGGTATATGTTAAACCAGCCAAAGCCTTGGGCCTTTTCTAGAGGTGTTAATTGGCCAGTTAATGCATAAAATCTGCCTGATGATCTGCGGAGGTCCCATATTAATGGAGGATGCCAGAGCAATATAAAGATACGGGCAATCAGGCAGTCTCAAGCTGTAATAACCCAAAGATGCAATGCAGGGTGTGTATGCGGCATGGGACTGGACCTGCTTGGTGTTGTCCATCCTCTGCCAGTGTGTTGGATTGAGTTTTGAATATTAGGCTTATTGTGGCTGACAAAATTTACACCGGTAGGGGAGGTACATATTTCATGTTTCTCCTGTGAAGAGGCTTCTCCCTGACTTCTGTTACTAAATTTCTAATCTAGAATTAAGCAGATTTCAATGTTTTAACTGTAAAAAGGTTGATGTATGTATTATAGATATTTCAGCACTTTATTTTCTTTTGCTCCTGCAGTGTAATGTGACAATTATCCTATTCGTTGTCCAAATGATCCTTGTCTTGCTGTAAAACTGCATGATCCTCTATAACAGAAAGCCCTTGTGGGCCTAGCCTCAATGATGCAGGTGAAGTAACACTGTCTTTTTGCTCACAAAAGGAAGCTTCTGTCCAGGGGGAAAAAAACGCAATTCTTTTGGATTTTACATACCGCTGTAGTGTTGGATACATATCAATGAATGGATAACACAGCAATATATTACATCTTTTTAAGATGATGAAATGAATGCCTTCTCTGACTGATGAACAGCTTAATGCTAGAAATAACTTAGGAGGCTCTTTTATGTCAGCCTGCTTGTAGAGAGAGTGTGGCAGTGTTTTAAGTAGTGCAGTATGTTCTGTGAGTTTGGTGCAGTGCAGCAAGCTTGTATAATATTAGCATCATCTTGATGTTACATTTGGATCTTAACTTTGAGAAATGGAAAGCATCCAGTGTTTTGCCTTTCTTTTCTGTGTCTCTTCCCCTTGTCTTCTTTTTTAACAAATAAAATTGTTAACTCAACAAATGAGTTCCTGTACAACATTGCTACCAGCAAGCCCACCATTTGCTGGGGGTTCATTTTTTTTCTAGATGGTTATAGGCTCTTGAGGAAACTTTCTGTTAGCCCTGGGAAGTCATTGGTCTAAGGCTTTTTTTATTTTTAATCTCATGTGGATAGGGAATAAGGTGTTACTGTGCTCTTCTTAGTTTGATATTGGTTTTAAAAATGGGGTTTAGGGTTTAGTTTCAGAGCCCCAGAGCCAGTAGTCATTGCAGGGCTAATGTTCCCTACTTTTCTTTCTCTGAAATCTTTGGAAACATCCATGGAACACATTTTCCTTTTGCTACCAGCTCTGCTATTTTCTCGCTTGCATTTTTTTCTGTGTATTATAGGCTCCACAACCAGTTCCTTGAATTCCAGGACATGAAACTCTCTTAAAAAGGCAGGAGGCATTAGCTGCTGTCTTTAAGACTCTTCCTGCAGTGAAGGTGTGTTTTTCCAGGCCTTTTCCTGTAGATCTGCTTAGTCTCATAGTAATCTTTTCTGCTTACTCATAAAGGGGCAATCTAATTTAGAAGGCCGCTTCTCATGAAAGATAATTTTTTTATCTGCCAATTTTAGCCTCATTTTTTTGGAATGAAGTAATCTTTTTCACAACTGATGACTAAAAATGATGAATGATTTCATTTATTTATCCAGGGAGAATAATGCACTTTTTTTTTTTTTTTTTGGTATCAGGCTTATTGCAAAATTGATGCACCTAAACCACAGTCAGCAGTCACCTTTCTCGTTTCCTCATTTCCTTGTCATGATCATTAATTAAACTGTGTCTTTTAAATGTAAATATACTACAACAAAATAATGTTTTTTTATGGCCGTAACTCTCATGGGTATTGTTGGTAGGCTGTTTATGCCCACTTTGATTATTCTGGAGCCCTTAGGAAAGGTAACACGGATGCAGTAATCCATAATTTCATAAAATATTGATTACCAATCATAAGATTCAGATGCCTTTCAATAATAAAATTTTAGGGATTTTTTGCAATTTATCTCTTCCTTTATATTTCTCAATGGTAAAAGCATAGCAGGAAAAAAAGAATTGGCTCAGCCAGGTTCTTTCTGGTAGTTTCAATATATTGTTATATTTTTGTAATATATGCTTATAAAATATTACATGTTTTTCAGTTATACTCTCAGACTGCTCTCTCCTTTTTCTTCCATTTTCTCAGTTTTGTGGGTTTTTGTTGGGTTTTGCTTGTTTGTTTGTTTTGTTGGTTTTTTTTTCAAATCTTAGCTCTTCCTCTTAGCTTCCTGAACCTAACTACTACCTGCAGAAGAAGCAATTTCTGATTCAGTTCTATGTCACATAGTTTCTGCTAAAAGAATTTCATTCTTAAATGAGGCTTATAAATTAGCTTCCCAGTAGCAACCAAATCTTTTTGTTGGATGCTGGACCAATATCTGATGATGCAAAGGAAGAAAGGAGACTTAAAGCTGAATTTTTTTCTTCTTGAACTCATTCCGCTCTCCCACACACATACATGCACAATTTCTCTCCTCTGCCTCCTAGTACATTTACCACCCCCATTTCTTCCTTACTCTTTGTTTATCTCTCTCAATAAATGTCTAAAAACTGGAATTAGAGACTAGTTAGATTCATGTTGCATTCCTTGCAACGTGAAGCACTGACTCCCCTGCCCACGATTGCAGGTTAGCGTTTCTCAAAGGCCATGGCATACAGTGGCAAGGAAGGATAAAATCTATTGAAATTCCATTCAAAACCCTACTCTCTATCTTGGATAGCTTCTTATTTTCAAAGTTTTAATTTAAACATCTTTCTTTCTTTCTTTCTTTCTTTCTTTCTTTCTTTCTTTCTTTCTTTCTTTCTTTCTTTCTTTCTTTCTTTCT
>JAOQGH010000001.1:149644259-149657178 GCA_025769975.1 Gallinago jamesoni
CTATCTACCAGGACTCCCAGATCCTTCTCCTCAGTAGTGCTTCCCAGAAGATCCATCCCTAACCTGTATTGGTGCCTTGTTGAACCTCATTAGATTCTTCTCTGCCCAGCTCTCCAGCCTGTTCAGGTCTTGCTGGATGGTGGCACAGCCCTCTGGAGTGTCAGGCAGCCCTCCTAATTCGGTATCATCTTTTTGTATTTTTTCAGGCAAGAAATACTTTGCCTCCAGTATGATCCTATTATCATAAGAAGAATTAGTGGTAAATTATTATGTTGGGCAAAGTCCAATAATCAATAGGTAAATCTCCCTCAGGGTTGACTAGCTGCAATAAACATCTACTGGCAATGATAGAAACAGATGTTTGAAAGCAAAATACATTAAGTATTTTCTTGCTCCAGTACAAATAAAACCAGACTCCAAACTAAAGGAACCCATCAGATATAGAGCATGCTGTTGATAGTAAATGAAAATAAATAATCTCTAGTGAAATGATAATTCCTCATTTTCTTTATAGCAATTCAAAACCAGATAATGTAAAAGTTGTTTGCACAAATATAAGCCTTATTTGAAATAGTGTATATTTGGGGTGAAAACCATCTTTTTGTAAGCTAATTCATTTGACTTCTACTATTTTATTTTATTTGCTATCTTATTAACAGATTAATTATTTCTTTATGCATTTTTCTTCTGAAGAGGCTTGGTGCTAATTTTCTTCTTGTAGCATCACTGTTTCATTAGGCCATCAGCTTTGTGCCTATATTATTCTGTGATTCTGTGATTCTGAGATTCTGTGATATGCTGGTAGAAAAAAAAGAAGTGACAGCATAACGCGAAGGGTTCATATAAAGTGCAAAAGATAAACTTGAACTAACAAAACAAAAAAGGGTTAAAATACAGCTGAGGCATATTAATAGCAAGATACTTGATGTTAGCACAACCCCACTATTGGGATATATTTTCCCATTTAGAGTATAACAGAAATTTTCCAAATACAGCATTATTTAACCTGGTAATCCTTCTAAGACTTGTAAACTCCTTGAAAGCCTAGTATTTAAATTTGAACAGATTTTTATTTCTTTACTCAAGTTGAATAATGTCTTTTATCCTTTAAAATTCTTACTATAATCCCTGCGATCACTTACAGGATAAAGTGATGTTTATTCTCCCAAGAATGTGAGACTTTTCAATAGATTTTAACATCAAGAATAACAGGTGAATTGGGCTACAGATACACCTGCACATAACAACATTTGGAAGGTGTAACACATAAAATCAGCAAGTTCCTTCAAAAAAGACGAGCTTTGAAACATGTCTGCAGCAAATATCAAAAATTCAGGGGGCCTCTTCTAAAAAAAATAATTCAATTCTAAAGTCATGTGCCTCTTCTAAAAAAAAATAATTCCTGGTAGTCCCTTTATTTTTTTCAGTATTGACAAATCTCCAAAAACTTCAGTGAAAGCAAAGATATTCAAATCCTCAAAACACAGTCCAGAGTAGCTCATTTTGAGCTTCAATGCAGCAGAAATCAAAACTAGCGAACATTTCTGAACCCTGGGTCTCAAATCATTTTGTGCCTCTGCTTTTCCACCTGCAAAGTAAAAGCAGTCAAAACTATACAGTGCTGAAATACGTGAAGGTTTATAAACAAGGAAAAGATACACTTGGTTTAAATATGTAAAATAAATCTCAAAAATATGAAATATTTTGTGGTGAAAATAATATGCTTACAGGATGGGTTTTTTTTGTAACTTCTTTCTACCCTTCTTCATGTCATATTTTCAAGCTTTTTGTCACAAGTATGAAGACTACGTATTTATTATAATTTTGTTAATAAAACCTCAAATTATAATGAAGCATCCTGATTCTGAAATGTAATGGAAAACAGCTCCAAATTACCGAAAGACTTTTGATAAAGTAATGGAAGATTGTGCTACTCTATTACTGATGTCCTATGGCACTTCTTGGTTTAGGAATTGTCACTGTTTGTGGCAGTGGAGGAATAAAGAGTTTTCTCTGTTCTTGCATTAAATTTATTTTTTCAATTAAGGATGAAAAAACCCATTCACTATCATTTAAAAATAAATTGTTCATACAATAAAACATCCCACTGAAATGTGTTCTTTCCTCCTTCTTCTTTTGTTTGATACTTCAGTAATCTTTGTCAGCTTTGCAGCGCTTAAATCTCCCTACAATATGTTTCGGTTATTGGCCTAATTAACATACAGCTTTACATGATTGAGTGATCAGTGCAAATTAGATATCAACAGGGGCCATTGACCTAATGCGCAGAAAATCCCCAAAACCAGATCCCCAATGTTTTACAATGAGTTCAGAATGTGAAGTTAGCACCACATGCGCTGCATAGCTGAGTCTTTGGATTAAAAATAATTCACTTGCAGTTCAGAAATGCAGAGGATTTGATCATGCCCAAAACACTTCATGGTATCTCACTCCTATCAAAGCATAGACCAGCAGAAGGAAGGTGAAAAGCAACCTCAGTCAGTGTTGTGATGTCATTACAAATGTTAAAATCACAGAATCACAGAATCACAGAATCTTAGTGGTTGGAAGGGACCTCTGAGATCATCAAGTCCAACCACATAAAAAAAAAAACACACCAAAAAACCACAAAAACAAAAAAAATCAAACACAAAAACAAAAACACACCCACAACCCAAACCAAAACAAAAACCCCCACAAAAACCAGAAAAACCAGTGAACTGCCCCTTTCTTTGGGAAAGCTAAGTCTCCGTATGATACTCATTTTACTGGAAAGGTGAAAGAGGAGGTAACACTGACTTTGCATATTTCTAACAAATGAAAATGTATGTGTATTTCTGATGTAAAAAAAAATAAATCTCTGAGTTTCTGTAATTATTCCATGGAAAATTACCTTAAAACTATTTTCAAATATTGACGTCTAGTACTGATGAGGGGGCAGAGCAAAGGCTATATCAAAAGCCAAGTCTGTCTCTTGGCTCTGCTTAACTCCTTTCTATGACTTGTGTACAGAAATACAAGGCCTTATACCATTGGATTAAGGTCAGAAGCATGTCTGTTGCTAAAATTTAGGGATGATGGATACAGACATACTCTTAAAAATACATGCAAGAATGACAGTTTGGGTTTTCTCTGAGACATCTGCCCATGATGATCTAAGAATGAATAGGCTGTGTGGCACATAGTAGTGTGGTCTGCCTTGTTAGAAACTTTACAGTTTAAGCAGTTATTTGATCTGCCTCAGCTGTGTTTGCTTGAAACCATATGATAGGTGTGCAGAAGTTTCTTCCCTGACTTCCCAGTTTATTCCATTATGGGCCAGACCTGTCACCCACAGGAAGACCAAGCCCACCCTTACCCAAGCAATACAGCACGGTCTGCCCTGGGCCAGCAAGTTTTCGCTTGCCTCTGAAAGTATATAATAGAATCATAGAATGATTAGAGTTGGAAGGGACCTTAAGGATCATTGAGTTCCAACCCCCTGCCTTGGGCAGGTCACCTCTCACTAGAGCAGGTTGCTCAAAGCCCCGTCCTGCCTGGTGTTGAGTTCTTTTTTCTCTCTGATATTAGGTGACAGGTGGAATCAAGTCCTGTTTGCTGGAAGGTTTTCTTGGAATAGGAAGCCAAAATATTCTTTGTAACACTTCAGAGTGAACAAGAGACTACTTCAAAGCACAGAAGTAGGGTTGCTAGCCATTGTATTTCATTTTTGCCTCCTCTGTACAGCTTCACAAAGTGGAACAAAGGGGGATGGCTTGGAAGAGGCTTCTGCTGTTTTCAATTTATTTATTTATTTATCTATTTATTCATTCATTCACTCATTCATTCATGTATTTTGCAAAACTGTTATTCATTCTATTTGTGCATAACAGATAAAATTAATTACTGCACTGCAGATAATAGCACATAAAGGTCATCCTTTGAATTGTGCTTCACTTTGGTATCTTTTTCATGCTTTGAAGATAATGGTGTGATGTTGTTTCTACACTGTGGTGTATTTCTATCCCTCGGGAAGCATATTGAGAAAACAAATAATGGTAACAGGATGGTGCAGAATAGCTGTTCTGCAATGTTTGTCCCTGCTTTAAATGTCTCTGCTGCTTAAAGCAGTGCCTGATGACAGTGCAGAGGCTCCTCAGTCTGTAAACGTGAAAGCATTGATCTGAGGACACTGAAATAGATGTATCTGTGTGTGAGAAAAGGCATGTGTTGGGCTGGAGGTTATTAAATTATTCCAAGCGGTTTGCTGCTGTGGTGGCTTCCTGCAGCAACTGTCCTGTGCATCCCCCTTGCACCCAGCGCTGGGTGAGGAATGTCAGTTCAAAATGGTTCTGGGATCATAGAAAGGTGTTTTATTTATCAAGTGTTTTTCCCCATACACGGAGCAGCAGTGTAAATGAGGCTACTTGGGAGAAACGTGTTAGATTTTGTCAGTACACGCATAGCAATTTTTTTCCTTTGGACAAGTGCTGTGGGTTTACTAATAGTCACAGAGCATATGGTTCAGCTTCTCCAGCTTAAACTGTGCAACAAATGTGTCACATTGTCAATGAAGATGCAGATCGCAAGCAGTGTGTGTTCAGGGCCTACTTTGGAAAAGATTACATCTTTTTTTAATCTCTTTGAGCAGGTATAATTGTCACACCTTGGGCCCATGTGAGTCCTGTGTTGGAGGGAGTGTGATGTGCCAAAACTTCAGGGGCTGGGGAGGTGCCCACATGTGCCCGTGGTCTGGCTTGTACAGCTTCTCCCTGCTGCCTACAAAGCAGCTGGGAAGGGGTGAGCTGCCAGGACTGTGGCAATGGAGGGAGGAGAAGGTGATGAGCAAGGGATGATGTGAGGAGCTTGGGGGACAGAGGTTGATAAGGGCTTAAGCTCCATCTCCTCTTCTTGAAAAATAGCACCTGGAGTTTGTTAGAGGAGAGGAATGTTTTGCTGCTGAGAGATGATCATACGGCCTAGACAAGGATTTTTTGGTGAATGCAAAGAAGTCACTGGAAAAGAGAAAAAGGTGGTCCCATTACAGCTTAACTTCTGATGGCGAGCATTCTGTAAACTTAAAGTAATTTCTGGCCTGTGAAACAACAAAAAATATAATTTGAAAGACACTGTTTTTCAAATAAAGCATGCAGTATGTATTTAAGTCTTTTGGGAGAATTGGTAGTTTAGTAGGAATAGTAATGATATTTGGAAATTTCTTCTTGTAGTTAATGCTTAAAATTCAGCCTGTTTTATACTATCCAAAGTTGTACATAATTTATCCAATATCTTATTGGTACTGTGTTTGTTTCCATACAGCTACAACTAGAAAGTTGCTTATTTCATTTTTTCATAAATTATCAATTAATGATCAAAATCTAAGTCTATTGTAGAGAATGAATCTGAGTCCTATAGTCATGACTGTAACATGTTGGTGGGCTACTGTGCAAGCCATCTACCTATGGCCAGAGAACATTACTATCCTTTTCTCAAGTGCACGGTCACCCCTCAGAGAAACTGAGATAACCCAGTTGGAATATCAACCCAACATTCAAATAATGTGGCTTGCAAGTAAGGTCTTTATATAGAAACTTAAACAAAAGCTGTTTACCGCATTAACTTCAGCTGGTGGTGGTGGTGGGTAAAGTTCTCTCTAGGAATATATAAGTTACACAAAAGCAAGAGACATCCTACTTTGCATTATGATCAAGCCTTGAGTAGGTCAGAGGTGTCAAATTTGAAGCTGTTTAGAACACATCTGGGTCATCTGCACTCAGGAAAAGATGCAGTATATCAAAAGTACTTTTAATAAGCCACCAAATAGTTTGAATTACCTCTGATGCCTTTGATAATTACCATGTGATACTTGGCTATTGATAGAAGTATTTCAAAGGAGACATAGTGCTGAGTCTCGAGGATGTTGTTAGTGCTGATGAGATCGCTCATAATCAGTAAGTGGTTCATCATGCTGTTAAAAGCCAGTCAGGAAAGCCAATAATACAGAAAAAAGCCTCAAAGGAACAGAGTCACTGCGTCTCGCATTACTCATATTGTTAGATGGATTCTCATAGTATCTTTTCTTCTGGAAATAATTCTTCATGACAAGCAATATTTGTGCCATTAAATGTTTGTGCCATGCAATAGGACCCAGGCCTGAAGAGCATAACCAAAGAATTGGTGAGATATTTCAAAACTTAGAAAGACTCACAATCCTACTCTTTTCAGTGAAAGAACAATAAATCCAAGGTAATTAGAAAAAAAATAATTCCAATAGTGAACTACTTCAGTTTTCATCCTTAATTTAATTCATTACGGTTCCTTAAAGAAGATTCAGTGTGTTGTGACAGTGATTATCCTGCCAATGGATTAAGACTGTAAGGGAAAAGCACATGGACCGTGAGTGCCCCTTCAATTTTGGGAGGTGTCTGGCTCTTGTCATGCTGGTTACTAAACCTACAAGTAGTAAAAGCCACTGTATAATTCTGACATCCTCTCAAGGACTTTTAAGAGGTCCAATGAACTAACTGTGGATATCTGAGACAACTGCTCTGAAACAATGAAAATAATTTAGTGTTCCAGGTTTATTTGTGTTGTTTCTTTTTTTCTGTAAACAGTTGTATAGCACAGTTCTTTCAGGAGAGGTCTACTTTACTCTCAGTAGCTACTCTATGACTGGAGGATCTGTAGGGTACTTTCTTCATCAGTCGACCCCATCCATTCCTTAAAGGGGAATTGTCTAATCAAAGGCAGCACTAAAAACAGATTCTTTGTGAATAACAGATTAACTTAATAATAATCAGGGATCAGCTGACTGTTCTGTTCTGTGTTGAGACATAGCCTGCACCCCAAACGGGCTGCCTGTGAGCAGAGGCCCCGCCATGGCTTCAATGGCAGCTGGGCGCTTATCTGCCCTGGAGGATCTGGACCTTGTTGTGGAGGGCAAGCAAAGGGTAACACCTTTCCAGCGTGGTGGCTTTCAGTGTTGCCGTGCATCTTTTGAGGGTGCTCTGGAGTCTCTTAACTCATTTAGCTAGATTATTTGATCTGCTTTTTCTCAGAACAGTGGACAAGGGCTCACTTCCTTCTGCAGATCTGTGGAGCAGAGCACATTTGGGCAAAATTTCATCGTTTTATACCCAATAATTCTCAAGTCTAAAGAGAGACAGTAGGAGCACAGTAGGTACAGACCTATTCAACAACGCAGGAAGCTGAACAGCTTCCAGAGCACTTGCTTTGTCTGCTGGCAGACTCCCCGAGACAGCATATTATGGGAAGACACCTCTCTCCCTCCTCCACCGCTCATCTCTAGGCCTTTACGTAAGAGATTCTGCACTTTTTTTGTTCTTCTCACGACGAAGAGGTGGCTCTGTGGGCTTGCATTCAAGGCTGTCCTCCCCAGAAGGGCATGCGGGAGGTGTGAGTATTAAACACAGGATGACTCATAGGATTGCCCTGGGACTTTCGAAGATGACCTGTGGCTCGTCATCTGGCAGAGAACAAAGTGCCCTTGCATAATAACACCAGGGGACTCAGCTCGCCTCGTCACGGGTGGTCCCCTGAGGGGGAACGGGCAGCAGCATGCCCATCCCTCCAGCCTTTGCAGGACTGGAAGTAGGTCTTGTGGCAAAGCACAGCATCAAATGCTGGACTGCCTTCTCCAGAGCAAGTATAGACATTATATGCTTTTTACCTTTCCTGCTGATTCAGGGAGCAGGCCTTCTCACCACCCTTATTGACCCACTCAGTAGCAGCATCAAGGCCAGGAATATTTTCTTCACATCAGCACAAGATGGGCAACTATGGTAATAGGGGGAAATTTGTTGTGAAGCCTACCTAATCTCTATCTGTCACACATATCTGCTGATGCCTCGGGAAGGCATCTGGCTCTTACATGCCAAATCACTTCATGCAGTATCCTGGGCAATATATCTCTTACTGCTGTGAGCTCTGTTCTGCCACTGGAGTGCAAGAAGTGCTGAAATCTGTGTGCTGAAGCAGCCAGCCCTTTCCCGGGGTGACCACAAATAGAAACAAGCCTCTTTACGTTATTTCTGGCCACTCATAATTCGAATCAAAACTCCTTCTGGTCTGACATGGAATAACAGTAGCAATTTGTATCCTGCAGACTGTCTTTTCCTTGTTTCTGAATGTGTTTGGCAGCAGTTCCCGTTCCTCACATAGAGGCAGAGAGCACATCTGCACCCCAGTGTGTTATGGTAAGAGCAGAGGACTCATAAATTCCTAATTTCCTATAGGGTTTATAAGGCTGATGTAGTCTTTTTCTGAACCCATGAGACAATATCAGCTAAACTAGCGCAACAGCTTTTGTCACTGCCATTGCATCAACCAACTTTAGCCTTCATCCTTAATTTTAACCTTGGAAGCTTTACATCTCAGTGAAGCCTTGGATGTGCCAGTTTTCTTCCTAAAAGCTTCTGCCTCAGCTAGATGAGGCAATGCTGAATATTTTAGATCCTGGGAGGCTTTTGTGGCTTCACAGCTAGAATGGTCAAAAAAGCTGATGAATTTATGCTGATCATTGGGTTAAAGAATTTATTCTGCTTAGTCTGGAGAAATACCTATGGCTGTGCTATTATAGATCAGTTGTTACAAGTGTATGAGGCCTTGCCCAGAAGAATGTCTAAAATGGCTACTATTTCTGTACCAAAAACATTTTTTAATAGACATGGGTCATTTCTGATAGTTGAGATTTGCAGAGCTAACATTTGGAGCAGAGCTCAGCGTTCAACTTTGTGAGGCAAATTTGGCCAGATTTGGAGGTCGGTTAGGAATTTCTTTTTAACTGACCCTCTTTTTCTCAAAACCTTGGAATGGGAAGCTCTTTGGTAAGGACCCTGGAATAGGGTCTTTGAGGAAAAACTAAGAACTAATTAACAGTGCCTAGAATTAATCAGAATCATAGAATGATAGGAGATTTGAGTAGGAAGGGACCTTTAAAGGTCGTCTAGTCCAACCTCCCCTGCAATGAGTTGGGACATCTTCAACTAGATCAGGTTGCTCAGAGCCCCATCCAACCTGACGTTGAATGTCTCCAGGGATGGGGCATCTACCACCTCTCTGGGCAACTTGTTCCAGTATTTCACCACCCTCATCCTAAAAAATATCTTCCTTCTATCTAGTCTGAATCTACCTTCTTTCTAGTCTGGATCTATTCTTTTAAAACTGTTCCCTCTTGTTCAACCACAACAGATCCTACTAAAAAGTCTGACCCCAAATAAAACATCTGACCTAGCTTCCTCTTTACCTTTACTCCAATTTTCTCTCTAAAGGCTCCTGGCTTTGCAAATAATAAATTTATAGAAAACTGAAATGACTTTCTAACAGGCTTTTAGACTTGTGACTGGATAGATGTCACAGTGAGTTTTTAGAGTTTTCCATTAGCACAAATCGTTTTACTGCAGGTGTTCACTAGAAGGGATGCCAGTTGCTCTCCCATTTGATACTGCAGTCTGCAATTGCAGCGAGTTGCTGGATACCTGGCGACGCCACGCAGCTGTTTCTGCCTGTTTGCACTGTGGAAAACAGATACTGATGGCCACACTTCCTTCCAAATACTGCCCTGCCTAATCCTTCTCTCTTTACCCTTGAAAATTCAGGACCACACAGAGCAGTACAGTCTACTGCGTAATCCATAGAGAAATTTAAGAAATGCAGCAGCACTTTCTTTCACTGAAGTAATTCACAAAAAAGACTTGATTCCTCACAAACCCTCCTGTGAGCTCGACAGCAAAGTGATACCTAGCTGGACACATATGTGGGACAAGTTTGAAGGTAATTCTATTGGTGACGGAAGAGATATAAACTTAATAAATATAAGTAATGGACTTTGCATTTTGTGTAATTGGGGCGTTTAGTGATTATTAGATAGCTGATAGGGAGAGAGTTAAGGCTTAATATAGGTTTCAGTGTCCTTAATATGACATAGGCCATGCAATTTTTATGTGACACTGTAACATTTACAAGATGATTCAAATGCTTCATGCAGGCATGCTGTCAAAGTGTTCTTGTAACCGTTATGCATAATAACAATACGGTTATATGAAAATGATAGTGCTTAGGTAATTACAGTACTAGGAGTATTTGCCCTCTATTCTGAAGAGCAGAAAAGTGGAAAACTGCTGGACTTGGAGAGAGGAAGTTAATATGTGCTCTTGCAGAATATCCTTCTTCCACCAGGTTTGCATACACCTCATCACACTTCTTCTGTGTGTTGTACTCCTGTCCAGCACAGCAGGAGAATTGTCTCTTCTTGACATTGGAGGACAGGTCTGAGCTCTGAATAGTTAGTTTTGGTTATTCTCATGGGAGGAAGTGCATAAGCATACAATGATTTTCTCTGCTTGCCTCACTGTTTTCAAATTCAAATAGTACTTAGCGTTGGTCTGACCAGTAAGAAGCTTCACACTGCACAGGTTGACTGTCTTGCTTAGCTTTAAACATGCTAGCTTCAGATAAATAGTATTTTCTGTAGTGTATTTTCAGCATTCTCATGCTGAAGATCTGTTCTATGGCCCTAGGTGTTAGGAGGTATGCCCATGACACAGCTCCGACCAGGCCTTTTTTCTGTCCTCTGTAAAAGATACTAAGCAGATGTTTCCTGTAGAGTATGCAGTTGCTCAACACCATAAAGCATACACAGCAGTATGTTTGCTGGAATTTCTTCAAAACCACTTTTTAGTCTATGTGACTTGATTAGTCTTCTCTCCCACTCTTTTACATTGCCAAAACATGATCTCACTGCTGAGGAAGGAGACCTTACTTGGTGGTCAATAATTTTGTCCGACTCTTCACATTCACATGAAAACTGGTGCAAACCAAAATACAGGTTATTGACTCCTCATGTGTATCTGCATCCCATCTGGACTTCCTTTTCTTCTTTCTAGTGAAGTCCTCCTTCAGCTAGCTAGAAACACATGTTGGTTCATGCACTGGCACCTCTTCTTTGAGTAACACTGATTGCCTGAGGTAGGGCTACAGTTGTCAGATCTTCTTCTTCCAAACAAGCTGCTTAGACTTCCAAACGACTTCCATGTTATTTTTCACCTGGTTGATACTTAGCTCCTATACTTGCTTTCTAGTGCATTTAACAAAATACAACATAGTTCTGAGCTTTATGTTTCGTGATTAACTCTTGGCCAGTTTATACTGTTTTTTGAAACTTTATGTACCTTAGCAGATGGTGTTAAAATTTCTGTGAATAGTTTAATTTCTTCCCACTTTCTTAACATCACCCTTTGCTTTTAATTATTTTGATTGCAAACTAGCTGATGAAAACTAGCTGAACATACTGATGACAATGGATGGCAGTTACAATGTAAACTTTAGGAAGTCAAAATGTGAAGTAATTAACTGATTTTTAAAAGAAAAATTTTCAAGAGGGTTTCAACCTCTTTATTATGATAATATATATTTATATATTAATAGACAATATATAATAATTATATATATTTATATAATAACAAATTAGTTTGTTATAGTATAGCATGGTAGCCATTCCTGAAGTCTGGCTATATATCATCTTGGACAAATGTGGGCAGTAGTCACAATCACACTGAAAAGGAGAAATACAAGGATAACGTTTATCAGGCTCCAATTCTGCAAATATCTTTTTGTGGGGGATTCATGCAGAATAGGAGCCTTTGTCAAAATACCCCAAAAGCTAGGAAACGAGTTTTACTCTGAATTATGTAATAAATTTATTTTCAGACATCTAAATATGCAGTATTTTCTCAGGTGTAAAGTATGTGCTATTAGTATGGATCATAAATGTCTCTCGGTTAATTTCAATCTTTCATTCTGAAAGGTAAATACTTCAAGAAGAACTCTATTGACAAAATATGGGTGTGAAGTGCCATTGAAGATACTGCTGGCAAATATAATACAAGACTTTTAGGAAAATCTCTGCCTTATGAAGTAGTAGCTAAGGTTAGGCTGGCAAATATAATACAAGACTTTTAGGAAAATCTCTGCCTTATGAAGTAGTAGCTAAGGTTAGGCTGGATTCCTCATGGTGCTTGAAGTGATGCTGGGTGTCTTGGAAGAGATAACTGAATCCAGAATTTAGCACTGACACAGTGAGGGCTTCTGAATATCCACTATCTTTGAAGACACAAACATATCAAAGCATAAGCATTGCATCAGATCATCTTCAGGAGTTTAATTTTAGGCACTAAAAAAAATAAAAAGTTGTACATGCTAAAGTACTGAAAAAGAAATATGCAAATTTTCATAGTGGTGTGCTCCAAAAATAGTATTCTTGCTGTCCTACCTGTTATTAATGGCAATCTCCACACCTTGCAATCTTGTATTTTCTGCATCATTTACTGCAGTCTTTTGAATATAACACTTAAAAAACTGCAGCTGTCAATGTGAGGAGTAGTTTTACAAGGTATTGTTGATGACAGTGGTATCTGAGTTTTAAAAAAAAACCTTAAGGAACATTAAGTTTCAGGTGACTTTTTTATACACAGAAATAATTAACCAATTTCAAATCAGCATATTTTAATTAATTTATTATTAAATGGTAAATAATTATTAATAAAATTTCTTTATGTGAACAAAATGCTATTTCTTTGGATTTTTATTTTCTCCAAAAAATATTAGAAGTGTCTAAAACCTACTTAATTATAGAAATGTGCCAGTAATCCACATAATATAAACCTTCTCATCTAAGATTTTTTTGGTTAATTTAACTGGACCCCAAAGCTTGATCCAACTGAATTTTAATTAAAAAAAGAAATACAGGTTTTCCAACTGATGACAAAAAGTTGTCTCTATTGTAAAATCTCCTCATTTTTCTGTTTTTAGCACTTCCTATGCTTTTCAACAGCTTCTTTTTAGACTCTCCCCATCTAAAACTTTTCAGTCTCCTTTTTCTCAACCATTATGTGTCCCCCTCATTCTCAGCTCCATTAAAAAT
>JAOQGH010000001.1:149675506-149688015 GCA_025769975.1 Gallinago jamesoni
AAGTGTTCAAGGCCAGGCTGGATGGGGCTTTGAGCAACCTGGTCTAGTGGGAGGTGTCCCTGCCCATGGCAGAGGGGGTTTGAACTGGATGATCTCTAAGGTCCCTTCCAACCCAAACCATTCTATGATTCTATAAATTAAGAGTAAGGGGAAATAGGTATTACCATGCTGCGGGAAATCTGATAATCCTCCTGTTTGGGCCAGATTAAGCTTTACATTAGCCCAAACAGAACAAACTATAGGAGAGATTAACTGCTGGAGATGCATAATTCAAATATGCATGTGCAGCATCATCGCAGAAATACCTTGGGCAGCGCAAGTTGCCCCTGAACGATTATACTGGTTCCAGGAAATAGAAGCAGTACCGTTATTAACAGGTACCGGAAATCAGTGCCAAAATGAAAAGTCTTGAACATTTAGAAAGTAATAATATTATACTGTTAAAAAAATAAATCATTAAGACTTAGCAATAACTTTACTTGAGTGGAAGATCCATATGTCTTCCAATAAAATTAAAAGACTCATAAGCATTCATTCCAGTAAAAGATTCATAAGTATTCATTACTGTGAGAGTAGGACTGAGGCATAAATTCCAGAGGAAGCTTAGTAGGATTTTCTTTTTTGTGTATACAGATTGAATTATATGTAGCTGATCCCACAACATATTAAACTAGGTGGTCATGTTTTTATTTTTAAATTTCAACTTGTTTTACTGATTTGGTGTCTTTTTTTTTGTTCTTGAGAATATCTCTTCTATTTTAACACAGGTGATTTCTTGTCTTTGATGATGTTTCATACCCGTGGCTTGCATTTATTATGAGTGATGTTAAGATCCAAGGTTTTGTATTTTTATTTTCAGAAGAGGAAGGCATTCTTGGAAAAAGATTAATTTGGTAACATGAGAAATCCACACAATGCTTCATCTAGCACAGTATCATGTCTCTATTTGTCAGTTGTAGCAGTTGCTGGAGACAGGACAAGCATATTGTGAACCTTCTTTTCACTAATTATCATGAATTTCAGCAGTCAAAATTTTGCAAGCTTTCCTTTCATGCTTCCAAGCTGACAAAACACTCACTAAGGGTCAGGAGGGAATATGTCCTGAAAACTTGAAATGAAATAGATAGAAATATTTTCACCCAGGCAATATTGGCTGTTTCTTAACATTCCTAACTTTTCAATACCTAGGAATAAATCAGTCCTGGAGACTGGTATTATACTAACTTTAATATGTTGTAACAATCTCTAAAGCCTTCAAAAATAGCTTATTTCTTCTGTAATTCCTTTCCTAAAATGATAAATAGACAATTTTTCCTATGTGTGAGAAAAATTAGGATGAGATATTATTTTCAATTTCATTTCTGTATTCTCGAGGCTATAAGTTTGTCTGGATATTCTATTTTCCTTTGATAAATTATGTTTCCTCTGTCTTGTTATACAAAGACCTACATATGACATGTTGTGACTTTTTCCTCCTATATGTAATTAATTTATTCCATACAAATATAAAATTTTAAGGTATTTTCCAAAATCAAGTAGAACAAACACACATTAAATAGGAAGTTAAAGCACAGTGGCACTGGGCTTTTTTTTTTCTTTTTTCTGTAATTCCCAGCTAGCATTATATGTGGCCCATAAAGCCCAAGGCAGGAAGATAACAACAGCCACTGAGGTCAACAGGTAATTATTAGTAGTATGCAAAGGTAAACTTGTCCAATTTGAAAGGGAGTATTTTTGTATAAAGGCATAAGGAGGGCCTCCAGCTTGCTTTCAGAATAGTTTGTTGCTAGATAGCAGATAAGTACTCTTGAAAGAGCTACGTTTCACAGAGCTGTTTCACCTTTCTTCAGCAGTGCTGTCACAAGAGTAAGAAGGGGACAGATGTTTCGGGTGGATTTGAAATGAAGGCTAAGTGGCTATTCACTTCTGCTTCTCCTCTGCACACCCTGGCGTCTGGATACTTGGGAGGGAGAACTTGATCAACTAATAGATACCTGTCCCTTGAAGCAGTTGTTGCAGTCACACCTTTTCTCATTCCTAAATTTTCATATATAAACCCAGTAAAGGCAGGGCTGATACCCAAAAGGTGTTTCCCTCTACTCTTCTCACACTAAAGCCACCTTACTCATTATTATTTCTGAAAACAAACCCAATGATTTTTGCATATCCCTGCAGGTACCTGGAACAGCATGTGCAAACCAGGATAATCCTAAATTTAAGATTAATATAGTCTCTTATGGCTGAAACCACACAGCACTTCGTAACCCAGAACTGTATCAACTTTGTAATCTCCAGGCAAAAGATTGTTGATAGGCATTGCAATATTATAATTGGACAAGGTGAGAGGTGTTTCTTCATGTTTTCTTGTGGCTTTCCTCTAGATCATGTCATCAGCATTTAGGTCTATACATACAGAAAAAAAAAGTCAGTTATGGAGAAACATCAGCTATATAATACTAATTTAATACAATTGCTGCAGTTTTAATATGTTTACTTTTTCATTGCAGTGATCAGTGTAAAGCAGATTTGATATTGAGAGTGGAAAGGTAAAAATATGTATTATCAGAGATTCAACAACCACCGTGTACTTGAATGCCTGTGAAAATATCTCATAGACATTTTGGTTGTAAATGCTTGGCCATAATTTCCTTTTGATGTAAAAGGTGAATGGTGAAATTTGATGAACTGTTGAATTTGAATTTCGTTTTTGTGAGACACTGGAACAGGTTGCCCAGGGAAGCTGTGGATGCTCCATCCCTGGACATGTTCAAGGCCAGGCTGGATGGGGCTTTGAGCAACCTGGTCTAGTGGGAGGTGTCCCTGCCCATGGCAGGTGGGTTGGAACTCAATGATTTTTAAGGTTCCTTCCAACTCAAACAATTCTATGATTCTATCCTATTATTCTAAAAGTCTTCTACCTCAGCCTTTTACATGTTTTAATAATATATAATGATTTGGTAATTGTCTTATATAAAGCATAAATGTATTTTTTTCTAAGATAAGTTTCACTTTTGAATTCCTCTGAGAGAATTATTTTTGTGTGGCACAACACCAGTCTTGTTCCCTGTGCTGGGTGGTATGCAGTTAGGAGGGGTGGCTCTGGGCATCTTCTCTTCACTGCCTGTGGGGAGGATTGAGCAGGTGGTGGGGATGACCCAGGCTCCTACAGCGGGGTTCCCACAAAACGGGAGTACAAATAATGTCTGATCTGCTACTGGGTATGGTCAAGGTTGTATGGCTGCAGAAACTACACTAGCTACTTCAAAGCTAACTCAAGCTGTCTATATTGTCTTTATTTGTAATTTTATTACCCACCACTGACCTGTATAGTCATCTAGTTACTGTTTGTATTTTGTTAATGTGATTACAAGACACAGGAAAATTACAAAGGTTTTTCATCCTGACAGAGGAGGTTCAAGTGCAGACTCATAGCCTTTACCTGAAGATCATATTTCTTCTTCAAAGTCAGTGTATGTGCATATGATTTTGTTTACAAGTAATTTCAAGATTTGTATATGACAAGTAAAGATATGGATCCTAATTAATAACGTAAATGATATCCTTTTAAAATGTAATTTTAAATGCCTTTCAGTTTCTGAATCTCAGACATAATCATAGTCACAGTAGAAAGTTTAAGCCACGAGTATAGTAGATAGCATTGTGTAGAAGCTGAGAAGTAAATTTACATAATATAAGATAGAAATAAATGGAGCTACCGTATACAAAATTAGAAGAAAGAGATTTCTGTGAGCTGAGTCTTTGGCAGCTCGTCCTTTCCAAATGGCACACTTACCTGAATCTTCTTTTGTAAATATTTAGAGAATAATTGGCATGAAGGCTGGTATACTGTTTCATACAAATGTATGCTCAGTGACTATTCCAATTACAATGCTGAAAGCAGAAAAATAACATATTAGGTATGCTCACTTTTATAATCTAATTACACATGTAATATTTTTTAATGTGTTGGAGTAGAAAGGAGAGTAATGAGAACGCTGGAGTTAATTTTAAAATGAGTGGAGCCTACTAGAATAGAATTCAGAGGGTGACCATCAGACTTTTAGTTTTGCAGTTGGAGGGAACGTTTGGTGGGAAATAACAGGATCAGATAGCATTTCACCAATTAATGCGAACCCAGATGGAACGGCTATCTGCCATCATGTTCAAAAATATGCTGCAGTTAAGACAGGAATAAAAAAAAAAAACACCTAACCCAAACTCAGTAAATTAATTTTCCTACAAGAAGTTATATATTCAAGTAGTTTCTGGATGCCTACCATCGTGTTCACAAAATGCGATACATGAGTTTAATTGCAAACCTGACTGTAAGAGTTTCTGAAGAGTACAAAGCCATTAAATTTCTAAGTAATGGTTAATTTTTAAACTGGTCCATAATGAAACTTCTATATTCTGAGTAGAACTATGCCTTAAATTGCTCTCTTATCTCCTAGTAGGGCAGTTACTTTTGGTAGTTGAGTGACAGGATTACAAGGGTAATCATACCAGGCAGAGAATACTGAGTCTGTAAGAAGCACCAGGACTAAGTGCAGATCTTTACCATTTTAATAAAACTTTTTTTTTTTTTTTTTTTTACCTGCCATACCCTTAAAAGCAGTAAGCTATATAGCAGCACTTATGAATATACAGATTTCAGTTTCTTCATACTTCCTGGGTGTTAGTCCACGTTTATATGCTCAGAACTCTAGAGCCCTCTGCAGTCAGTATGTCTTGTACTGGCCACGTGTTACGTTAGGATTAGCTGGGTTAGTTATAAATTAGTGTGGGGGAGAAAAAAGTGGTTTATGTTAGTGCTGAAATGAAGTATGGGAAGATCTGTTATTTGGCTACTTACTGCAGATAACCTGCAGCTACAATATTAATGTCTGGATAAAGTAGTGTTGGAGTTGTATGGGACACTTGCTTTCTGCAAGCGTGCTTTTTTTCTGGTGAGGTTAGGTTTTGGGCTGAAGGAAGAGGATGGCAACTCCACCATAGATTAGTTTGAGCTGTCATCTAATCACATCTTGAGTGAATTCATTTACCCTTCCAAGCAAGTCCTTCCGTTTCTGTGTGGACTTGGCTTTGCTATCTTACGGTTCTCTTGCAGAAGTACCTGTAGAGATACACCTGTTCCCTTGGGCCTGGGCAAGTTGCATAGAGCCTGTACCACAGAAACATTACCATGAAGTATGTTAAAATGGAGTAAGGTATAATCCCATGTGTAGCTTAAATGGATCTAAGATGACACTGCTGCTAAAGGAGGTGTGTTGGCATGGCCGTGCAGCCCACTGGTATCCCCAACTCAAACTGTGCCCTCTTAAACAAAAAACAGGGAGGCCACCTCACCGATCCAGCTGAAAACGCCGAGCAGAATGGGGGTGGACAGTGGTTGCTTGTGACCGTGTTGCCCCGTGGATACATCTGCACCAGGGCCTTTTGTCAGCCCTTCCTGGGTTGCTGTGCTGCGAGGTGGCTGTGCTGAGCATATCCCCATGACATGGGGGTATGTGTTGCCCTGAAGTAGCTGGGAAGCTGTAAATTCACATCAGCCTCATCGGCTCCCTTCTCTAGACAAACCTGTAAGCTTATTACAGCACTTTTTTTTTTTTTTTTTTTGAGAGCAATGTGTGTTGTAAGTTTACATCTGAAAATACTTTTGCATCTTCTATGAAAAGTGCAGTTTAAATTCACAAAAGTCTTATTGATTATCAAACTGAGGTTTCGGAGAAAGTAGGAATTAATGTGAGAATTGACTATTATTCTAATTGAACTTATTAAAACCTACAGATTTTTAAAGGGGGGGAAGTAAAATCCTCGTTAATATTTATGTTATTTGTAAAGAGTAATGCCATAATTCCCCTGGGTAGCTGACTTCATTAAGCGTACACGATCTTTAAATTGCCAAGCAGGTGAGGTGGATGTAATCTGTAGCTATAAATTGCTTGCTTGGTGAGCTCATCTTAGCGCTCTTTCTTTCAGATCTCAGGCTTTGTCAATGTTCCTTCCAGGGTATTTAATATTTTAAAAAGTGGCAGTTGCAACAATATGTAAAGGGAGCTGACAATAATAATCTGAAAATGCTGTCTTTTTCTTCTTGTGAGCCTATGGCTGTTTGCAGGATGCGGAGAAGCACAATTCAAGGCTCTTTGTTAGCATGAGGCATAAAGCTGTATAGAATAATACCACCTGGGAGTATCTCTTTTCTTTAGAATTGCTGCAAGCTGATGTTTTGACCTACTGTGCACCTAATAATTGCATTAAACTCAGTTGTATTCCTTTTATTCCTCTATATCTGTTGTTTTCTCCTTTCCCAAGCCTACATTTTTAATGTTTTCCCTGCTAATTTGATATTTACATCACATTTTTTTTGGTCATAGATGAACACAATATAAAGTAATAGTTTTTTCCTGATTAATTTCGTCTGACATATTTGACATACTTAAATTTCATTCATGTGGATAGGATGGAAGCTCGGTGAGTTTTTGGTTTAATTAATCTTTTTTTTTACCAGATGAAAATCTGAAAAGGTAACTTCCTGATTCACAGGTACTGTGCTGATGAATCCATTTAAGCCAAAATAAATTTGCAAATTTGCAAATTTGCAAACTATCACATGAAAAGAAAAAGATATGACAAAAGATTAAACTCTACATGAAAAAACACTTCCAAAGATTTTTAAACCTCTTTCAGTGTCTTTCGTTGTATCAAACTGGGTAAACTTCTTGATTTAGTATTCTCTGGGGTTGTCAAAATAGGAAATGTACATGAAATTAACTGTTGAACAAACATTTTTGTCAGGGAGGAAGAAACTGTTTAAAAAGGAGAAAAATACTTCATTTTAATTCTATTTTATTTGCACTTTTCATAGAAATTTCAAGAAAGGGAATCAAAGTCTGCTTTTTTTTTTTTTTGACAGGATAAGCAATGTTGAGAAGGAGGGTGAATTGCTTTCAACATGCTATTGCATGACGCTTTCACAGTAGATTTTCGAAGGCAAAAACCAGAAGAAAATTGTTTGCGATTACGGCATGAGTTTGTATGATGGTATGATTCCTAATTGGGTATTTAAAACCAAAGTAAAAGCCCCCATTTGGAAAGGTGTGCCAAATGCGTGGCCAGGGCTGAGCTCAAGCTTGTCCATGCGGCAAGTAAAGTGAACAATCTGGTCAGGTGCAGACCCAAACCTAAAAACCCAAATGCTCTGTCCTTGATAGCCAGGGGTAGCTGGGGGGTGGGTGGTCACCTGTGGCTGTCCTTCAGTGGGGAGAGTGAGAAGGCAGCACCATCTTGGAGAGGCAGTGGCCAAGGGGTGGCTGCCATGATCGTGAAGGGATGACAGGGATCAGCCTTAGAGGTCTGAAGATGTTGAATGCAGGTCTAGGGGGCTGAGAGAGGGCTGCCCATGAAACTGTGAGAAGACTGCAAGAAACGTTTTTTTACCATGTTTGTCCAATAACTGGGCTGTCACCAGTGAGCCCTTGTCTATGTCTGCTGGTACATTTTTCCTAAAAAAGATTGAATGGGATTTGGTAAGTTGCTGAGGCAGGAATGATGCACCTCCAGAGCATCTGTGGGCTGTAACTAATGAGGGTTTGCATAGTGCAGATGTCGCATCTCCAAAGGAAGGTCTTCGAGCTGTGAAGAAGCCTCGAAGGGTTGTGATATAGCCTCTCAGTTTCTTTAACAGGAAAATGAATGCCCTAAGAAAGGAGTGAATTTTGGTGACCGAGTAATATTTTCATATTAGACCAAGCTGAAGGAGGTTTTTGTGTTTTATATGGGTTTATTGAATAATCATGCTTAAAATCTTATTATTGAGTGAAACATAATAGAGATTCTCTGGGGATAAAAGGGAAGAATTTATATCCTGATATAAACTTTTTTGAAAGGCTATTAATGTTTTAGTGAATTGAGTCTTAGAATGTTGCTATACTTAGCAAAATTACCCCAAATATCTCAGAAGTTATCACCTTGTAAAACATGTGCTTGCTTTTGCTAGAAATGGGCTCATTGGATGTTTGTTGGTTTAATTATTTCTGTGATGAATGTGAAGTGGACAAACAGATGTACGTTCCCTTTTTACCCATTCTTCAATAACCTGGAATTTGGATAGGAAAATTCTCATGATTTACCACCTTCCAGTCCTGAAGAATTTTTTTGAAGTGTTCTGTAATGGAAAAAGCAAGCTTATTTCCATTTTACTAAAGCACAGTAGTCCAGTTAGAAAGATTGAAATGCTGTTATTTCTCTTGAGTAAAAATCACAAAATTTTATCAAACTTTCATTCACCACTTATCTTGCTTTTTAAAAAACTTTCTTTGATGTTTTGGGAAAACCACCCTACAGTAGTTACATAATTTATTCCCAGTGAAAGAACAATTACCTCAGCTTCAGACACAAAAACGCCTTATTGCAGTGGCTAACAACTTCTGAAGTACAGAGTTTCAGGTAGTAGAGCAGCTTAGTGATTGTATTTTGAATTACTGGGCACTTGAATAGGTATACATTTTTTCAACTGTGTTACTGAGGAGATGCTTCAGTCTCAGCACTTTGTGAGATGTTAAATTCACTGGTGTCTTTTCAAATTTTGCAGGAAGATGATTTTGAGGCTTAATCTCTCATTAATGAACTTCTGTGCTTCTAACTGGCATTAGTTAAATTGTACATGTGAATAAATCAGTGAAGCAAAAGAGTGTATTTTGAATTTGTTTACTTTCCTGCATAAATTAAATCAACAACTAGGCTGAAAACTGGCTTCTGCTTTATTGCTGAGTTAATACTGTACACAACTACAAAGTTCTTAGCACTTCTGAATTTGAGGTTTGGACTAATTTTTTTCTTCAAGTTTTCAGATTCTGAAAAGCAGTCAGGTATTTGTAGGCTGTTCAAGCTACCTCAAAACAATAAAACCCTACGTTTGAAAATAATTTTGTATTAAACATGCTGTTAGTTTATTTTGAAAAGGCTTTATTTTGTTTTAAAAACAAGGAGGTTTGGATTTTTTTTTTTCAAATAGGATGAGAGTACTCATAATTATCATACTGAGGCTTGGTGGGAGCTAAGATCTTATTCAGGTATATATGGTATGCTGCTGCATGGAGAGTCCTTCTATTTGAGTTTTCAGCCAGGAAAAGACGGGCAAACCTCGTAAATCACATACATGGATGGAAACTTGTGAGGTGCAAATAAGATGAACTGGTGAAATAAAGGTGGTTACAGAATCACAGAATGATATGGGGTGTGTGTCTGTGCAGCCAAAAGATTTCTTTTCTTATGCATTTAAATAAGGGAAGCAAGTAGTTCTGCATTGCATTACCTGGAATTAGGGCCTGGATCAGGGCCACCCTGCTCAAGGAGGTCTCTCCAAGAGCTTTTCTCATGGCTCTCCTAAGGTCTGCGTGCCTCAGCAAGGTTGACTCAAGACTTGCCCTTACATTAATGTGATTGTACTCTGTTCGAGTGGTTTTGTACTGACTGCTGTGTCAGTGCTGTACTCGAATGGACTGGATAAATGGCATTTGCAGGCTGGAGCACTCTGACTACTTCTTAGCAAGCCACAAGTTTTTCTGGAATGAGTAAGTTTCGCATCATAGAAACTCAGCTACAGATACATATGTGAGTCACATTTAAGGAGGTTTCTTATTGTCTAGAAGAAAAACCTAATTGTATTTGAAGAAGAAGTAACTCAGATGTGACTGATTCATCTGACTTGACATTCAGGCAGGTGTTTACAAGGCACACGGTGATCAGAGTATTACTCAGCTGTGGAAAAAAAAAATAATTCTATACTTGCCCCATTTCTTTGCAAATTCTCAGCCAAAATTTGATTAATTTTTGAAGTAAGATGAGCTGTGCCCTGTTTGAAGCTAGTATTTTCTCTGACTGCTCTTTTCTGCAATTTGTTTTGTTCAAATCAATATTTGCAACATTTATTTTCCAAGGTGCAGAGTGACCCTATGACATCCTCACATCTTGAATGTGTTTCCGACACACATGTATGCTCACGATACTCAGTATTTTGCAGCATTAAACTCTGATTACCCTTTAGCATCTTTGATTTCTGCATCTTGAGTCTGTCTCTCATTTCTTAACATTATTCTATTTGGCCTGTGTACCGTTGTTTAGTGAAAGTTTGAAACTCGCATGTAAAGACTTAGCCTGTAGATTGCATTGGGTCCTTTTCCCAGCCTGCAGCAGAGTTGCCTACACTGTTCTTCTCCTTTTGCCTGAGCGACAACTGAGGAAAAAAATCTTTGCAAACTCCCCTTTTTTCATACAGTTGCTTATTGGTTGTACTCAAGATCGGCATATATTAAACAAAAAGCAACATTTCTGTTTTAACAGAGCAGATTCAGTTTACACTAGTTAAAATGATCTTTGCATTCAGACACAGTACAGGCATGTAAGAAAAGAAAGGGTTAACTTGAAACATAATTACTTGAGTTACACAGTTCTTCGGTCCTTTGTTTAGTGTTTAGGGCTATGTACAGAAAAAATAAGTATATTAAAGAATTAATTAATAAACTGACACGTTGAGTCTCACAAGCCAACAGTAATCCTAAAATAAAACCTCAAAGCCCTTAGGCTTTGAAAAAATATCCCCAGCTGCCAGTGAGCTTTGTCATAAGTAAAGGTTTGTATTATGTCATTTGCAAATAGGAAAAAAATAACGTTTAAGCATTTCCACCTTATTTACCATATTGACGTAGTGGATGCTAAAACCATTCTTCCTTCTTTATGTGAATGTTTCTGGCTTGAAATAGCTGTGTCATCCTGGTCTTCTCATGGGCTTAGAGAGAGGATATGGCAGTAAGGTTGACTCTTTCATTCTGGGACAAGCAACAAAACAAGTAAGCTTAACTTCAATAACACATATGCCCTAGGAAAACTGTTCATGTGGTCCATTTGGAAAGATTTACATAAATGAAAGAGTGAAGGAGAGCTCCAGGAGACTTGGAACCAGTGCTAGATATCCCTACATCACATGGATACTAGATTAACTGGCCAAGGGTGATAGTCACCTGGATCTTAAGTGCAAAACAAGAAAACATTTTGTTCAACTGGATGTGATAATTAATCTGTGACAGCCTTAACTGTAGGGACCATGAAACACTGGAGTTCAAAATCAAATGGGAGTGAGGAAGGCAGGTAGCAGAGCACAGACCCTGGACTTCAGAAGACCCCAGGGTTCTGCAGGGAACTGACAGGTGTGATCCCAATGGAGGCAGCTCTGAAGGGCAAAGGAGCTCATTAGAGCTGCAGGTCTTTAAGGACAGCCTCCAAAGATCCTTAAGGACAGAAGCCTTCAAGCAAAAGAATGCTGCACCACGATATTCAGGAAAGCTAGTAACTGTATCAGGAGATCTGCTGGTCTAAAATGGGAACTAATGAAAGAACTGTAGCACACAAAGGATATACACAGAAGGACACAGAAACAAGGACGGGTTACAATGGAGAAATGGAAACACTGCCCAGCCTTGTATTGATGGTGCTGGGAAAGCCAAAGCTCAACTGGAGTTGCAAGTGGGAAGGTATACCCACAGACAGAAAAGTTTCTAGTGCTACATTAATAGCAAAGGGCTAAACAAAGATGAAATACACAATGTCTTCTTTGCTTCAGTCTTCACCAGAAAGGTCTGCCAGACATCTGTGGTTAGTAAAAGGCTTGGAGAGGGAGTAGAATAACTAGCAGTGGATCAATACTGAGCCAGGGATTAATTTTGAGAACACAACCTACACAACTCCATGGGATCAGATTAACTTCATTCAAGGCTGCCTAGAGAGTGACTGAAGTACTTGCAAAGCCACTATCTACCATCTTTGAAAGTCAGTGAGATCAGGATAGGTCCCCAAGGAGTGGAGAGAGGCAAATGTTGCACCCATCTTCATAAATGGCAAAAAGGATGATCTGAAGATCAGCCTCACTGTGGCCCCTGGTGGGGGGTTATTGTAGAACAGGTTATTGTATAACAGAACAGCTCCTCTTGGAGCACATTTCTGAGTACATAAAGAAGGTGACTGGAAGCAGCCAGCATTAATTTACTAAGGATAGAATATATTTGACAAACCTGACTGCCTTTTTTGATAAAATTACTGTATTGGTGGTAAAGGGGAGGGAAGTGAATGTTATGTGAGTGTCTCAAAATTGGAAAGTCATTGATTTGATGGATGGACCACTCGGTGGGTAAGGAGCTGGCTGGATGGCTGCACTCAAAAGGTTGTGGTCAATGACTCCATGTCCAATTGGCAACCAGTGACAAGTGGTGTTCCTCAGGGGTCCGTACTGGGACCAGGGCTCTTCAACATATTTGTTGGCGACATGGACAGTGAGGTAGAGTGCACCCTCAGCAAGTCTGCCAATGACACCAAACTCGGTGGTGCGCTCGACACACTGAAGGGAAGGGATGCCATCCAGAGGGACCTGGACAGGCTGGAGAGGTGGGCTCGTGCAAATCACATGAAGTTTAGCCAAGCCAAGTGCAGGGTCCTGCACCTGGGAAGTGGCAATC
>JAOQGH010000001.1:149688115-149728735 GCA_025769975.1 Gallinago jamesoni
TTGGAAGAGGGGAGATTTAGATTAGATACTAGAAAGAAATTCTTTACAGTGAAGGTGGTGAGGCACTGGAACAGGTTACCCAGGGAAGTTGTGGATGCTCCATCCGTGGAAGTGTTCAAGACCAGGCTGGATGGGACTTTGAGCAACCTGGTCTATTGGGAGGTGTCCCTGCCCATGGCAGGGAGGTTGGAACTCGATGGTCTTATAGGTCCCTTCTAATCTAAACCATTCCATGATTCATTTACCTTGACTTTAGCAAAGCTTTCATCACCATCTGCTCCGTATCTGTCCAAGTTGGGACATTACAGAGTAGATCAATGGACTACCAGATGGGTGAAAAAGGATTTTAATGGCAGTTCAGTGGTTGTACTCTACCTGGAGGTCAGTTACAAGTGCAGTTCTGCAGGGGTCTGCCTTGGGGCCTCCACTATTTTATATCTTTATCAATAACTTGGTGAAGATGAAAGGCACCATCAACAGACTGAGGCCCTCAACATGCTTGAGGGTAGGACTGCCATTCAGAGGTACTTAGACAATCAAGAGGAGTGAGCCAACCGAACAGTCATTAAATCCAACAAGGGCAAATGCAGAGTCCTGTACCTGGGATGGACCATCCCCCTGTAACAATGCAGGCTGGGGAACAGCTCTGCAGAGAGGAACTGGAGGTCTTGGCAGACAACAAGCTGGACAGAGCCAGCAGCGAGCTGTGGCAGCAGGGGTGGCCAAAAGCATCCATGGATGCATCAGTTGGAGCACAGCCAGGAGACTGGGACACTGGTTTTGCCCCGTGTGCTCCGCACAGTCCTGCCTATGGCTTTTATGAATTTCAGTACAACAAAGATGTTGATAAATTCAAACTCACCAGAGAGCCACCAAATTAGTCAGTGCTGGGATAGGCTGAGGAAGAAGGGCTTGTTCAGGCTGTGCGGAGGACTTAACTTCAGAGGCTTCAAAGGACCTAACAGAAGGACCACGGTATCTACAGGGAAGGGACTGATAACTCTGGGCCAGGCTTTGCAGTGTACAAGTGAACAAGAGGCAGTGGACAAAGACTGAAAAATGAGAGGTTTCAATCTTTTATAAAGCAGAACCTTCTTACCTCAGGAAGATGCTTGGGAAGCAGAACAGGTTGCCCACAGAGGTTGGGCAGGCTTCATCCTTGGCAGGTTTCAAGATGCAACAGTATAAAGCCCTGAGCAACCTGGTCTTATCTCAGAGCTGACCCTCCCGTGAGCAGGAGGTGGGACAATATAACTTCTGAAGTCCCTTCCAATCTGAGGGATTCTGTGATTAAATAGAAATAAAACTCTATTTTGTTTTCACAGAACGTTAGGTAATGTAGTGATTTCTGTATTTTCAGTCAAGATTTTTAAGTTGGGAAGCAAGGGATTGAGGTATCTTAATCTATAACGTGTTCTTTCTAGAGTTTGAACATCAGTATTAGTAAGTACTGGGTATGCAGAGGCAACATAGGTGAAAAGAGGAGATCTATCTTCTGAATGGGTGGTGTGTTCACTTGGTTTTGCTCAAAAGAAGGTATTTTACATAAGACCTGGAGCCCATACCCTTCAATTTCTTGGAGATAAACTGATTCCAGTATGATTATTTATTGGATGTATTCCATCAAGTATGGTGTTTAATGTTTCTTTGACTGATTGCTCTGACAGAAATTTCTTATGTAGTCATATAAAAATAAAAGGGGAGGGAGGGAGCTTGAATTAGCAGCCTTCCAAACAACAAAATCATAAATCCACAATTGGCTTGCTTTTTCTTGCCTTTCTGACATTATTTTCTTCTGATTGAGTTTTTATCTTCTGAAAAATGAAGAAAAAAAATCGCAACTGTTTTGCAAATATGAATCTCTGAAATAGATTAAATTACCAACTATTGGCTTGATTCTGAAACTTGAACTCAAGCACATAGTTGGTTAGTCATACAAATATTCTTCAAGTAGGCCAGAATCCTGTTCTCAGGTGTCAGGTTTTCATAACTGGCTATAATGTGATGAGCAATTTAAGATATTTCAAATTGATCTGAATATTAAAGTGGTAATACTGCCCAGCCTGGCTGTGTGGTTGCTTTCTGGGTAGTGTTTCCAATCCACATGTCTGTAAGTGCTTGAAAGCACAGACTGTTCTTTGTGTAGGAAAGGTATGACTACCAAAATACAGGGCAATTTTATGGAGAATATAAGGTATATTGAATATTCCTCTTCTCCTTACTCTCCGTTAAAATAGATAAAATCTAAAAAGACCAAGGGCCTAATCTGTTGTATTTGTTACAGCCTTAGATCTGCCCACAGATTCATGCAGAAGGGTTTGATAAGCAAACCTTGACAGATGGCTAATGCTTGAAGGGAACGTTTTGCCACAAAGGTTGTGAAGTACAGAAATGTTGAAGCGCGACAGCAGTCTGCGGGCATTGGACTGCACTGCACCCTGATGTACCTGCTCAGGTATCTCATCTTCTGGAGTGGAGGCAGAGGGCTGAATCGGCTTTCCAAATACTTTTGGCACAGCTGGCATTAGCACACACATTTGTAGTGCTGAATGAATAAAAAAGTGAACAAAAACTATGTAGGTACACACAGGTGTAAGAAATTAAGGTACCTCCAAATCTGCAGGTTCCTCACCTTATTATAGATATATGAGGCTCTGGACAGGGAGGAAGAAAATTTGACAAAGCTGTTTGTTAGTGTTGAACATCTGAGGGAGGACAGGAGCTGCTGAAAATGAATGCCAGCTGGTGGTAGTTGAGAAAGTGGTATGCTGTACCTCCTCTGTCGCCGTCCCTGACCTTGCTTACAGCTGGTAAGGAAAATGGTATCAGAGTCATGAAGGCAGCTGCTCCAGCCAAGTAAGAGGCTTTTGAGTAGAAGAAATGCTCTTTGATGCCTTGGTGTTCATCATCAGAATGTTTCATCATGTTTCATCAGAATAAACTTTTGGCGATAACAAGGCTGGAGTGAGGACTACAATAACCTGTGAAACAGTTGTGCTCAGACAAGTATCTAAAGCTTCTCCTATACAGATGAATGGGCACAAAATAGATTCATGTCAGTATTGTGTATTGGTAATTTGTTCTTTTAGAAATTATGTTCTGAGATGAATAAACTGAAAACGTGATAAAACGATAAACTGAAATATAGAATCATAGAATCTTATAGGTAGGAAGGGACCTTCAAGATCATCTTGTCCAACCATCAATCTAACTCTGAAAAAAAATAAACACCCACACAACAAACAAAATGCAATACCATCACTAAACCATGTCTTTTGAACACCTCCAGGGATGGTGCCTCAACCACCTCTCTGTATAGCCCATTCCAATGTCTGATAACCCTTTCAGTGACAAAATTTTTCCTAATATCCAGCCTGAACCTCCCCTGGCGTAACTTGAGGCCGTTTCCTCTAGTCCTGTTGCCTGTGACTTGGGAGAAGAGACTGACCCCCACCTCTCTACTTGCTCCCTTCAGGTAGTTGTAGAGAGCAATAAGGTCTCCTCTCAGCCTCCTTTTCTCTAGCCTGAATAACCCTAGTTCCCTCAGCCTCTCCTCATAAGACTTGTGCTCCAGACCCCTCACCGTCTTTGTTGCTCTTCCGTGGACCTGCTCCAGCACCTCAATGTCTCCAGCATCCTCTTGGTAGGGGGCCCAAAACTGGACACAGTACTTTAGGTGGGGCCTCACCAGTGATGAGTGCAGGGGGATGATCACCTCCTGAGTCCTACTCACCATGCTGTTCCTGATACAGGCTAGTTAATTTCCTATATCCTGTATTATCACTTCTCTTCAATTTTGTGAAGAAATGAGCCTGATTTTAAAAAGTAAGGGTCAAGTCCTTAGTTCTAAGTCCAGAATATGAGCCATCAAGTCTAGAAGTGTATGTGACCGGTGCATAGATCTATGCTTTACGTCTTCAAAGCCCAACATCACATTCAGCATGGATTTTAACGAGGTGGAGGAATTGTAAGGATTCCTACAAAAGCCCAGGTCCATGGTCCTTGGGGAAACTCAACCCAACCTGTAGTGGTATTGTGGTCTCATGTGCTGTTGGCATCACTCCCAAATTTGCAAACTTCTACCTTCACTTGCTCTTTTCTCCTCTTCTTTCAAACTGCCTTCTGTCATAGTTACTTAAAATTAAACTCTTCAGTACAGAACTACTATATATAACATCATACAAATGCTTAGACAGCTGAATAGTTTGACTAACCTTGAGCTGTTGGAAATGAAGTAAAACACCAAAGCAAAGCAGTAACTTTGGATGCTTGTGCTACTGGAAAGCATCCCATGATTGCTTTCTAAAACACTTAATCATAAAATAGCTTCTTTGCTTCCCAGACTTTATGTAAGCAACAGATCACAGGTACACTGCAGAAAGAAACCTCAGCAAAACACAGAGGAGTTTTACTGTCGTAACCTATGGAGCTTCTCTTCCCTTGATGTTCATCGGGATGAGCTGCTTGAAGAGAAGTCCAAAATTTCCGTCCTTCATACTATGAAAATGATTAGCTTAACCACTTATAGGACGCTTCACCTTTGAACAGCAGCACATTTGGATCTAGAAATGGATGCTGTCAGAAAGTAGTGTCGAAAATGAGTTTTACTTGTTGGTTCTGGATCATGCTTAAAATGTATGAGTATTCATTGTCAGTTTGGCAGGAAAGTGCCATTACATTACAGAATTAAGTGCCTGAAGTTACTGCAATATTAAAGGGTTTGTAAAATCAAATTAAAAGCGTATTCACTTAAATGCTAAAACAAATTTTCTATACTTGCAAAAGCTATGAATGTCTATGTTCATGTGAAAACTCATTTTTTTAAAGCATGAAGTAAAATCCAAAATAGGTAGTCAGTAAGGGCCATGTATACCATGTTTCAGATTTTAGCAATTATTTCTGTAATCTTTCCTTAAGGAATAAAAAAAGGATAAAAATATCAGCCTAGCAACATAATTCTTCACTCTTTGACTTTTGAAGGCAAACAAAAATATACTGTAAGATTACCTACAGTGCTACCAATTAGTGCCTGGTAAAGCACTGCATAGTGGAAATTATTTGCAGGACGAGGTGGCCAAATACTTGTACAGATCATATTGATAAATAATGTACCTCAGCAGCTTCCTGTGGTGCTTAATCTTAACTGTTTCAAAATGTTTTCCATAACGGTATGACTAAACCACTCATTTTACACAGTAAAGTGGTTTTATTTCATTATTTTCTTCCCTGCATTTGTTATGATTGATCATGTAGCACACCTTACCTCTAGAAGAGAAGAAATGGAAAGCTAGTACTGCAGGCCAGTCACTCTTCCTTCAGAGGTGGAAAGATCCGTTTAAGCTGCACAAGCTTGAACAACTCTGTTAGTCTCTTCTGGAATCAGGGCTGGACTGGACTCATGAGATTTCTCTACTTAAGTACAGAAGGTGCTTCTGTATTTTGAAGGGAGCTTCAGGGAGGCACCCAGAGCCCCACTGGCGCCCACTAAGGTCTTGAAGAATACTCACTGGTGTCATTAGTGTTTCAGGTGGAGTATTTCTGCACAAGGCAGTCAGGCCCTTGTGAGAGATTATTTAAATGGGAACAGAGCATTGCAAAGCACATTTAAATGTATTTTTTTTCTTGAAACAGTAGAATGGCTTGTATAATGTAGGTGATGCTGGATTTTTTTGCCTTTTTTTTTTTTTTAAGAAACCAAGTAGCGATGTTTTTGTTTGTTTCTTTCTTTTGTTTTGCTTCAGTTTTGTATTGAAAGATCCTATTTTGAGTGGTTTACAACTTTGCTAAATTTAGACATAGGAGTGAAACTATTGGTGCTGACTGTTTGCCTCAGAATGTCTTTGGGTTTTTTAGTGATTTTTTGTCTTTTTTTTTAAACCTCAAAGGAATTATGTTGTAGGGAAACAGAAGTCATGCAGTTCTTAGGAATTTCAATTTATATGTACTTTGGCAGGTCTTTGATGATCCATAGCTGAATGTGAGTCATCTTAGATCTGAAATGGACAAGCACAGCTTTTTTTTTTTGTTTTTCTTTTTTCTTCATATTTTTTCTAATAGTAAGCAACCACTCTCATGTATGGAAATGAAAGTGCAATTAATGACTGATGCATTTGCCTGTACAGAAAAGACTGAATTTTATAGGTAAGTTTCCTTTTCAAATACTCTGAAATCCAAACACTTCTTATTTGCAATTTTAGCACATTCTGATGTAATGATTTGCAGTGCAAATTTTATGTAAGCAGTTTGGGCTGATCACTTATTTATCCCTGTAGGTCGGTCACAAATGTATAGTGCAGACTGAAGACACATAAAACCAGATCTCCCTCTAGAGACAGCTTTGTTTTCTTTGTTTCCTTCTTGAACTTTAAGCATAACAACATGAAAGCTTGGAGGAAACGTGACCTTTTTCTGTAAGAATAATTACACAATTTCTATGAGTTCCTTCCATGTAGGGGTTGGTCACAGACATTTTGCTTAACCAAATTGCTGGGTTTTTTTTTACTTCTCTTCTATATATTTTGTAAAGAAAATAAAATCCTTTTTCACTTTTCCCCTTGTCTGCTGAACGTTAAAATCAATTTAGAAGCCTGAATCTTCAATACCACTTGAGTATGGAGCTCCAAAACAAGCAGAATATGGCATATTTGGAAGGGCATGCTGTTTGCAGTAGCTGGCTTTTTCCTTTCACCAAGTGTCTCTCAGCACAGGCACCTTAATCAGAAATCCTCTTCAATTGTTTGCTGTATATATTGAAGGGCATGATTTTTTGAAATTAATAACTATTTTGTAATGGATTTAAGGAGAACTTAACAAAGGTATTTATCTAGCAGACTTAGAAGTCAAATATTGATCCAGGAGCAAGTGATAGTCAAAGTTATCTCAAAGAAAAAGCTGCAGTGAGATTCCAACACTCACCCCAACAAAATAGTGGGTGTGCAAGCTTTTGCTAAGCTTTTTTAGAAAATAAGTACTAGAAGACTGTCTTGTCTGACTTTACTGTATTGATGGTAAGGCTTTTATAGTGTCATAAATGCTACTTCACTACCCTGGTACTTTCATTTGCTAGAACAGGTGTTTCTGGAATCCATACAATCCCTGTTTGGTAATAGTAGTATTAATGTAACTTTTGTACATCAAGAAAAAAGCAGAATTACGTTGTGTTTCTATGAATAAACCTAACTAATTAAAGATTCTTATTGTGTCTCTCTCACTGTGGGTGATGAATTCAGAGATCACTTGCAGTTTTGAGTAATTGGAATCAGCATTTTAGCGGATGCCAGGTCCCTAGCACCAGCTGCTTTGCTCTACAGATCTATTCCCACTGCAGTAAGCCACATGCTAATGCAGGTGTCAATGGGTACTGTGGGCTGCTTTGTTCGTGTTAGCAAATCTTTATCTGGGCAGGATGGATAAGAAAAAGGAGAAGAGGTAAAGACTAGCAATGGACACATTAAACATAAATGGTGACTTCCATTTTTGCAGCATATTTTCATTTTTGTAGCATTTTTTCATTTTTGTTTTGCTTTTTAAACTTCTTTTTTTCTTTCTAGAAAAGGTATGGATTTACTTTGTTTTATTCTATTTTTTTTAATTGGATAAGGGCTTGGCTGCTTTTCACTATATTTAGAACTAATGACCGTTCTCCTATGTACTAGGGAAGGCATGGAGGAGAAAAAGACAGTTGAGGTGGACTGCTGCTTTAAAGTTTTTTTCTTAAGACAAAATGTACTAGAAAAAAGTAGCAAAAATAGAAAAAGCCATTCTTGTCTCAGGTGCTGGAAAGACGTAGGCAGAACACATGGTCTCGTCAGCTGCTCTGTGATGTGGAAAACCTGTAGCAGAATTGGACAGTTGAGAATATTATTGAGTTACCTCAATTGTCACAAGTTCACAGAAATGTTGTCTCATGAAAAAGATGACCTTGCATGTCAAGGCGAGACTCTCAGAGAAGAGAGAAATAGGGAGCAGTAGAAATCAGATTTCTCACATGACTTAGCCAGAGGTGATGGGCATGGTAGTAAAATCTGCATCTATCTCTATGCTGGGTCTTGTTGGGACGATATTCAAAAAGTTCCTCATTGTCCTAATGGATCTGTCACTCTGGGGAATAATGAGAGGGGTAGCATTGACAGTTGTTCATCATCTGAGTCCACTTGTTTCCACTGTTTTGCTTCCTGTCCAAAGTCTTCTCCCATTCCTACTCTTAATGCCAAAACAGAGATAAATTAATCTAAAATATAATTTATTTCTCATTCTTTTGGATCCTTTATTGTTGTTCATTTGTTCACCTGTCACAATTTTTATTCCTTCTGTCAAAGGTATTAAATCTTTTTTTTTAGATTAGATCTGCCATCCTGCTCCTCCTCTGTGCCTTAATCCAGTAGCATCAGGATGTTGGGATGCATTAGGAATTTTCACACAGTTGTCAAAAGTAAAATCTGAATAATACATACTCTTATAAACAGTAATGTGGTGATGTTTATATTGTAGAGGTGTATCATAAAGTTCTAGTGGTCAGTCCTCTGAAATTTTGCTTTTAACTTCAAGGATGTGAATATCTCAGGTGGGATGGCCATAGCATCTGGATACAGACATCTAACATAGGAACCTAGGCTGATCTTCTAGTCAAGGGAGAAGTTTGGAGGATTTCTGCATTATCTTTGATTCCACAAAAAGCCAAAGAAAATAATCTTCCAAAATGACATATTCATAAGGAGGCACTTCAAACCCTAAAGCTAGTAAAGGTACTAACACCTCTTTCTAAACTCTGGTCTGTGAACAGCTCTTTTGTAGACCTCTCTCCTCAGGGTAAACTCATCGATAAATATTGCCATGATTTGAACATAGTGTCTTCAATGTGTTCATGAGCCTTAATTTTATTTTTTTTTTTCACTTGCTGTTCCTTCCTTCCCCGCCCCCCCCCGGCCCCACCCCCATCCCACTGTGTTCTTTCTGTTACTTTATTTGATGTGATATTATAAAAAAAAAAGGGCTCTGGAAAGAAAGTTCTGGGTAATAAAGCCTCTTTTTAAAAAACATGTACATAAAGTAAAAATAACAGAAACTGTCAAAAGAAGATGTTAGTGTGAATGTATTTATTTTATCATCAGTGGAAAAGCTTGAACCAGCTCCAGCACTTCAGGCCTACAATAACCAGTAATCTATATGAGTAGAACATTTATTTCTCTTTTAAAATATTGACCAATCTGAATCCCAAGTTGTCTGCTGTTCCCACAAGGATTTGGGAAAAAACAAACAAACAAAAAACCAGAAACAAAACAACTAAGAAGATAGACCAACTACTTTCTGAACCATTTATTAGTCAGTAATCCAGTTCTCTTGCAGGAATGGGCTAAATCGTACCCCAGCATGGTCGAATAGGGTGACGAGAGAGGCAGCTGCTTCTGGGTGCTGCCACTACAATCTGTCTTAGAAACTTTGACTTAGAGCCATACTCCTGGAGGAAAAGGGAATTCGTGGAGGCATTTCACAGATGAGAAAAGACAGCATGGGAGGGAAAGGGACTCTGCAGCTTTCTGGGACTCTGGTAGCTCCTGTCAGTTTATGATATCCTACAGCCAGGAACTGGGTTCCCCTGGCATCCCAGTACACAGCCAGCACTTGAGGTGTGCAAACCCCCATCTATAGGGGTGGGAGAACTGCTCGCATGACTGAAATCAGGAGCTGATCTGTGGGCTGCTTCTTCTGTTTGAAGTCTCTGGCTGGGAGGAGAGGAGATGCTACTGAGATGTGATTCATTCCTGGCACTGAGTGGGTGAAACTCAGGCAGGCAAAAAAGCTGTGGTTCAATGAACCTTCTGAACAAAGAGAGAACAGGAAGAGCAACCAGCAAGGGGAGAATGAGTTAGTGTGTACCATTTTAAACACTTGGTGACCACTTGAAATAAATTTTTGGAGGCCATCATGGTTCTTTACAGAAAACTGCCCAGATGTTGTAATTAAAATGTGTTCCTTAGTGCATTAAGAATTTTTTTTAATGTGATTTCATTTATTTGGTAGATAGTGGATTGATCCAAACATCATAAGAAAGGTGACAAATTTTAAAAAATAAATCAACTTTTATTTCAAAATTTGATATGAATGATATTTTCTCTGGGCAGCCAATTCACTACTGGGAAGCCTGTGGGCCTGAGGGAAGAAAAGAGCAGAGAGAAGTTATATAGCTTGATGCCAGCTTCATAGATCCCGGGTGGGATGAATTAGGTGGAGAAACAAAAGCCAGAGCTATAGGTCTTTTCAGCATCTTCAAAAAACAAAAAAAAAAAAGAAAAAAGAAAAAAATATGCTGATTGCGAAGGAAAAAAAATGGGAAATTTTCCACTAATAATAATAAAAAATTAAACACTTGCACTTGTTTACTTGTTCTTCTCCCACCCTGCTACCTTTATCTGTAGCTTTTCTTGTAAAGCACGGAGTTTTCTCAATTTCATGAGCAGAGACAACAGACTGTGCAGAGCTTTATGGCTATTTCAGAGTTTTGGCATGGACTGACAAGCTGTGCTTATGAATTTCAGTGCAGCATCCAACTGTCAGAGGGTGTGCTCTCCAGGGCTGAGATTATTAGCCCTTCATTTGTGCTTTGCTGAGCCTTTGCTAGATGTTATCCCTGGACAGACAAGGGCTCTATTCTGCAGCGGCGAGGCCCCAGCCGACAGCGCGGTGACACTGTGGCACCACTGTGTGATTACCCTGGAAGCACTGGCAGAGTCTGAGGACTGATAAGAGTTGAGTCTGGACTTCATTTCCTGGGCTTGGGAGTACAATGTGGGTCAGAAGAGATTTGTCTAGCATTTTCACTGGCCGTATTTTGTAGCCCTCACCAGATGTCTCTGTATGTATTCTGTTTCAGTAACGTGTATTTATTTCTTTTTAACCAGGGTTTCATTTCAAGATGAAAAATACATTTTAGGAGAGTAATTTAGGAGGCAGTTGTATAGAACTCGTATGTGGGAATCAAGATTCATATTAGCATATCCATGCATGATATTGCTTTATATCTGGACGATTTTAGTAGGCATTTCTTAAAGAACTCAATGCATACAAATTATTTATTAATTTGCTCAGTTCTAGACAAAGGTGTCCTGGTGTCCTGAGCTTTCCTTCAACCTCTTTGAAAACAGTAATGATAGAAAACACACATTATGAGGGATAATTGAGAGGTCAGATGAAACATAAGAATGTTACCTTGTAGGCAACATCCCACTATTCATGTATATAACTGTTAAGGAAGAAAATTATCCTATTAATAAAAAGCAAGCAGATGAAGCAGGTGGCGCATTATACATGTACAGTTATATGATATGCAAATATATTGCAAACTTGGGAGACTGCTTTCTCATTTATGGCAACAGGTTACTCTCAGCTCAACTGATCAGTGAAGCTACTATCTTCATTAATTGTTTTAAAGGTTTCTTCCATTTTTGTGGATTTCTGGTTTTGGAATATATATTGATATCAAACTGATATAATACACTGCATCTTAAGTGAAAACTGGAGAATTAATGCAAAGCACTAAAGAAATCCCAGGGAGACCTGTCATTTACACAGTAGACAGGGGTGAAAGTTTATAGGTGCTCTAAGTAAATTGAGAAAATCAGAGTTAAGAGTCCAAGGCTTGTCTTCATGAAATGGTTCCTATTAAAATGCTTTTGTTTCATTTGAAAATAAACTTAATCTGTAATTATAGATTAATTATATATATAAGTAGGTAATATGTATATCCAATCCCACTAGGACTGTGCTGCTACTACTTGGTCTATTTTGAAAGCCTTTCAATGAGGTCTCTGATGATGTTAGTCCATTCTGAGAGTTAACCTTCCTGTGAGCATTTTGGAAGAAAACTTCTAAAAAATTCATTGAGAAACATACTGATATTGCAGTTAGAGCATTGTTTTTAGCACCTGTACTGTAAATGTATACCTTCATGACCCATTTGCAGAATCCTTATGAGTTCAGCAAGCTGTACTTCAATGCCTTTTTTGTCTGCATTCAGTGATGCTTTCTATTTTAATCATCAGAACAGTTATGGTGGCAGACTCCACACTTGGGTTTAGGATACGTCACTGTTTTGTCAAGGCATCCTGTTCTCACATTCGAAGTAGAGCCTCAGTGCAAGCACCGCGAAAAACACATTAGGATGCTGATTTGGGTGTTTTCTATTCAGGGCATGATAGTGTTTGAAAGAAGTTTCTTCAGAGCAAGGAGAAATAAAGGTTCAGAGGGGAAAAAAATGATAGGAGCAGTCTGGCATGAAGGCTGCCTGGTGCCTGTTTTCACAGCGAAGTCCTGAGTGCTTAGGAAAGGGTGTGGTGACTTTCCGTGCCAATCTAGGAATAGCCTGGGCAGCGCACTGTTCATGTGGGAAAGATCCCACGTGAGTCTGTGAAAGTCTCTGATTCGACAAGTAGTCTAGTTGTGGGCAGCCATTGTTCTTGGTGCACAAGATGTCCCCAACCTGATGTGTTAATATGGACTTGGAGGTCTTCTCGCTAGAGTTACTAGCTGTAGGCGGGGTTGAACACCAGCATAGTCAACCATAAGTGCAGGCACAGAAATTACACAGTGGTGTTGTGGTGTATGCTTCTGATGACCCATGTGCAAACTGCAGAGGACAAGGTGAAGGACCACAGTAGAACTTAACTGGAAGTAGCGTTGTTTGAAGGAAAGATGCAGCTACATTCCTACTGACTTCTCCTTCACCAGCTAAATTTTGGTCATCGAATATTCCCCTAAATACATCCACAGAGCTATTGATGTTGGTGAGAGGTTTTTATGTGAGCACTGCATGGCTATAACAACTTTTTGTTGTAGGGTTCAAGAAAAGCCTATTAAGCTATAGGACATTTTACAGTGTGTGTGTAAGAGGGAAGATGAAGACTTTGCCTCTATTTTTTTTTTCCTTAAAGTGAATCGTTAAGATTATTTCTATGAGGTGTATCTTGTTCCCAAACACTCTGCTGCTTTTCTTTCTGTTCATTTTATCAAATCTCACACAGATCTCCTACCTGGACGACATTGTGTTGGCTTCAGCGAGGGCTGGTGCTATTTGAAGAGCCAGAATCCAAAGTCTCTTTTCCTGGTTCCTGCAGTCCCTTTTGGGCTTCACCATGTTACCTCTGACTGTGAGAGGCTAAATGATCAGTTGCTTGCTCCATCTGGACTGGTTGTCTTAGGGAGCCCACTATCTGACAGCATGCCCAGGTGCAAGCATTGTGGCTTGAGCAAGTGGCTCCACAGCTTCAGGAGTGGGCGTAGCTGCCCTCAGTTCTTTCACAAAGAGCAGAGCTGGTTCTGCTTTTAGTTTCTTCGCTTTGTTAGCTTACTTTAGAACTTCCCAGAAATATGCAAATTCTGCTGAGGTTTCTAGAAATAGGTCTGCTTCTGTTTTAGTATTTTCTCCATGGAACCTGATTTCTGTTTTCAGAGAGAGTAGGGGTCTCAGAGGGCAATCTGATCCTGAAGGAAAACCCGACTACTGTTGCCATCTCTTCAACACTGTATAAGGCCAACAGGGTACAGTGCTTGAGAGAAGTGCAGTGAAAGCATTTTTTTATTTGGAAAGCACAGAAGCTAATGAGTCACTTTTTTCAAATAGAGGCTTTCCCCAAAGGAAACTACTACGACAACTAACTGGAGTATATCATTTTGTATACCTCATTTAAAGCAATCTTCTTCATGATTTCAGAAAGGTCAGGGAGAAGAAATAAAAATGATGCTGGTTGAAAGCAAAGGTTTGTTGTTGACCTTTTTTTTTTGTTTCTTTTGCTTTGCCCATAGTGATATCATTCAGATTTCACAGGCAGCCTTTGCCTCTCTGGAAAAGAGTGCTGCAAAGCATCTATCTTCAAATGTATCGATATGTCAGTGGAGAGGTCCAGTAAAAGACAATTCTGAGAAATTTTTGACCTTGTTGAGGGAGGGAATCATAACCCCTTGCCAATGAAGAACTGAAGATGAAGGTAAGCTTGAGAAACTCTAAGCCTCCTAAGGAAAAAAAGTAACTAATGTAATATTCATAACTTTGAACATTATCCTTTAGTAGTCGACTCCAGACTTAATTATGAAAAGATGACCTATTTTAATAAATATCTCGTAATATTATTCTGGAAAGTTTTTGATAGTATCAGATGGAAAATGGTGAAGTTAGAGAAGATGGGACATGACATGAAAAATCCAAATAAGAAATGGATGAGGGATACAGTGACAGGTTGGAACTGACAGCTGCTGAATTGTACACATAAATATGCAAGAAAATAAATTAGCGTAGATTAAAAGAAAGGAATATATTCATTGCCATAGTTGTTCCAAATTAGAGGGAATCTAGAATAAAAATATCTGAAAGTCTCTGAGAATTGGTGGTTCAGTTTTTCAAACATATAACCTTTATACTGCTCAGAAAATTTCCTGTCCTTCACCATATTAATTATCTTTGGAATTTATTTTTAGGTTAAAAAAATGAGGTCTAAAAAGTCAATAAACCTGATGCTTGATTGGCTTCTATGGACAACATTACCTCTTCTTATCCAACAGCCTTGTTTTATTTTTTTTTCCTGTCTTACAGTCCAAATACACAGACTTCATTTTCTTTCTCTTGTTTCAATCGCAATGTAATCTTTGGTTTCTAGTATTCAATTTGTGATTGAGAATTACTTCAAATTTAACCCTATTTATGTAATTTTTCCCTTTCTAATACAAAATCAGAAATAAAGCAGCAAATTGATTAGCAATTATCTCTCTTAAGATGGCAAAAAGATAGTATTCAAAAGTCATTATCATATCCATTTCAGTCATCTAGAGCTATTAAAAGGTTACATTCTACGTTAGTTGTTAGAACTGAGTATATATATGAATTTCATTTTCAGTATATGATTAGATATGTCTGAATTTAACCCTAAAATTCATTCTTTTCCTCAATGGGGTTCTCTGCAGGTTGGAGGAATTTGTGGTCTACTTTTTTTTTTCTTTTCGAGCTTAGGAGTCAGGAGTGAAAGCTAAATGTCTTCAAAGGGATTTAAGCGCATAACTAAACGGAAGAACACTGTGCCTTTCAGTGAAACAGCAATTTGCTCAAATTTTTGTCATTTGCTTCGCTTTTATATAGGTGATGCTCACTTTCAATAATTTTTTAAACCTTTTTCCTGCTTCAACAGGGTCATGATTTCTCTTTGCAAAAGACATTCCAAAAATCTTAAAAGACACTTGCTAAGATTTTCAGTTGTCATTTAGCTGAAGTCCCAAAGAAAGAATGAAATATCGGGGTTGGAAGGCTGATATTAAATGAACAGGAAGCAAGTGTCTTTCTAAGGGACATAATAAAACAGATTAACTCAGCAGTTTCAGTTGAATATGATTCGGCTTGCTTTTACTTTGTCCCTTTTCCTTCTCAAGAAAGTGACTCATGGTCTTTTCAGATAGAATTAATTCTCCTATCTGTGATACTACTCTTAACATTCAAGGATTACAGACAAGCCTGAAACCTAGTGGAATCAATGAATTGAAGAACAATCTCTTCAATATCATGGCTCTTGCTGAAAATATCCAAAGGTATTTTAGCTGATAAACTGTAGATTTGGTTAAAGTAGGCATTGCATCATAGAATATAGAATCATAGAATGGTTCAGGTTGGAAGAAACCTTAAAGATTGTTGATTTCTGACCCTCCTGCCATGGGCAGGGACACCTTCCCACTAGAGCAGGTTGCTAAAAGCCCCATCCAGCCTGGCCTTGAACACTTCCAGGGATGGAGCACCCACAACTTCTCTGGGCAACCTGTTCCAGTGTTCCACCACACTCGGAGTAAAGAATTTCTTTCTAGAATTTAATCTACATCTTTCTTCCTTCAGTTTAAAACCATTACCCTCATCCTGTCATTACACTCCCTGATAGAGAGTCCCTCCCCATCTCTCCTGTAGGCTCACTTCATGTACTGGAAGGCCATTATAAGGTCTCCGCAGAGCCTTCTCTTCTTGAGGCTGAACAATCCCAACTCTCTCAGCCTGTCTCATAGGAGAGGTGCTCCAGCCCTCTGATCATTTTCGTGGCCTGTCAGTGTGGAGTAACTTTCTAATATGAATATTTCTGAACTTTGCAGAGTTCTGAAAATATTTCTAGTACATCTGGTTTAAGACTGACTTATAGCCAGCTCCAGGCAAGGAACAGGTAATACTTATATGGACTCTGCAGCAGGCTGAAAGTGAAATTAACTCTCGAGTCCAAAGACTTGTGCCAAGTTTCTGGCTATTATTCTGTACGATGGAGATACACTTTCTCCAGTCATCCATCTATTCTAGCCCTTGAACAGCTACTGAAAGCCACTTCTGAAAGGCTTCCTGCCCTAAGCTGTATATCTTCATGGTTTTGGACAAGTCTTCTACCTGCCAAAACCTGAATATGCCATTTTTGTGGATTTTTTCTTTCCCTTTGCCTGTTTTCTGGTAGATCAACAGCACCACTGACTGCTTTATTCACTTGTGTTATTTAATGAAAGAAATAAGAACTACTTGGTAGTTTTCAGATCAGGTGCAGAAATCATGTGTTATTGCAAAATGTTAACTTTTGACTTAATAGTTTACAGTTTCTCTAAAAATTAAAATTCAGAAGCAAGTAAAAATACTTTGTGACTGATTAATTTCTTGATTCTCTTAGAGCGTGATGCATGAATTGCTCATCAATTTTATAGGGTAATGTATCATGCCACTTATAAATATCTCATTATCTTCTCTATGCAAACACGTGTATCAGAAATACAACAGTTGAATGCATGCAGGATTTATATTTTCCTAGAGAAAAATAAAACTTCAGACGGATATTATAATATCTCTGGGCCCAGCTGGTTGGCATACAAAGCATCACCTGGCTTACTGAGAACCTCTTCTAGGTTCAGGGCAGCAATAAGTGCATCTTAATCAGGGTGCTAGGAAAATTAACATTTTTTCATTTTTTGTGAGAATTTTCCCTTTACTTCTTTATTTGCCATGCCAGTTAATTAATTTAATTAATACATGAGGAAAAATAAAGCTTTACTTGTAGGGCTTGTTTATACAAGCAAGAACCATGCAATTGACTTTAACTTTATTGTTAGTGCCAACGTTTTGCTAGTACTAATTTTCATCCTGCACATTCAGCAAATATATTTTTAAAAACCAGAGATATGGTAAATTAGAGGATGGGAGATTTTCACTGAATTTTCACTGAATTATTAGAGTTGGAAGGGACCGCAGAGATCATCTAGTCCAACTCCCCAGCTGAAGCAGGATTGCCTAGAGCATGTTAGAGCATGTTACTCAGGACTGCATCCAGGCAGGGCTTGAAAATCTCCGAAGAAGGGGACTCCACGACCTCCCTGGGCAGCCTGTTCCAGGGCTCTGTCACCCTCACCGTGAAGAAGTTGTTTCTCATATTTGAGTGGAACAGGGACACCTCCCACTAGAGCAGGTTGCTCAAAGGCCCATCCAGCCTGGCCTTGAACACTTCCACAGATGGAGCACCCACAATTTCTCTAGGCAACCTGTTCCAGTGCCTCACCACCTTCACTGCAAAGAATTTCTTTCTAGTATCTAATCTAAATCTCCCCTCTTCCAATTTAAAACTGTTGCCCCTTGTCCTTTCACTTCACTTCCTGACAAAGAGTCCCTCTCCGGCTCTCCTATAGGCTCCTTTCAGATATTGAAGGCTGCTATAAGGTCTCCCCGGAGCCTTCTCTTCTCCAAGCTGACCAACCCCAGTTCTCTCAGCCTCTCCTCATAGGAGAGGTGCTCCATCCCTCTGATCATCCCAACAGGTCCATGTCCTTCCTGTGTTGAGGACTCCAAAGTTGGACACGGTAATCCAGGTGAGGTCTCACAAGTGCAGAGCAGAGGGGCAGAATCACCTCCCGTGACCTGCTGGCCACATTTTTCTTGATGCAGCCCAGGATGTGGTTGGCTTTCTGGGATGCCAGTGCACATTGCCGGCTCATATTAAGCTTCTCATCCACCAACACTCCCAAGTCCTTCTCCTCAGGGCTGCTTTCTAGCCATTCTCCGCCCAACCTGTATTTGTGCCTGGGATTGCCACTTCCCAGGTGCAGGACCCTGCACTTGGCTTGGCTAAACTTCATGTGATTTGCACGAGCCCACCTCTCCGGCCTGTTCAGCTCCCTCTAGATGGCATCCTTTCCCTCCAGCGTGTCGAGCGCACCACCGAGTTTGGCATCATCAGCAAACTTGCTGAGGGTGCACTCTACCCCACTGTCCATGTCTCCAACAAAGATGTTGAACAGTTCCGGTCCCAGTACGGACCCCTGAGGAACACCACTCATCACTGGCCGCCAATTGGACATGGAGCCCTTGACCACAACCCTTTTAGTGCAGCCATCCAGCCAGCTCCTTACCCACTGAGTGGTCAATCCATCGAATCCATGACTTTCCAATTTTGAGACCAGGATGTTGTGAGGGACAGTGTCAAACACTTCGCACAAGTCCAACAACACCTGTTGCTCTGCGCTTGTCCACCAAGTGTGTGGCAGTATCATAAAAGGCCACCAAGTTTTTCAGGCATGATTTGCTCTTGGAGAAGCCATGTTGGCTGTCTCCAATCACCTCCTTATTTCCCATGTGCCTTAACAGAGATTCCGGGAGGATCTGCTCCATAATCTTGCCAGGCACAGAGGTGAGACTGACTGGCCTGTAGTTCCCTGGGTCTTCTTTTTTTTCTTTTTTTGAATATCTGGGTTATGTTCCCCTTTTTCAGTCTGAGGGAACTTTACCAGACTGCCATGATTTCTCAAATATGATGGAAAGCGGCTTACCAACTTCATTTGCCAGGTCCCTCAGGACCCATGGATGGATTTTGTCAGGTCCCACGGACTTATGCACCTTCAGGTTCCTTAAGAGGTCTTGAACCTGATCTTATTGATTATGACAGTTATTTTCATAGAACTCTCACCTCAGTAATAATCAGAAAATGACATGTATTAGGAATTTAAGGAAAAGAAGTATTAGAAAATTATAGGAAAAGAACAAGAACAAAGAAAAAGCTGAATGTTTTAAGTCTGTGGTTCACCCGTATCATCAGCACTATGCTGTTCTTATCCTCTCTTCTTAAAAATCATGTATTGCAGAGATGGAAAAGATTCAGGAAAAAGAAGTGAGGCAGTCAAAGGCAGGGAAGAACTTCCATACAAGCTGTGACTTGGTGGGTTGGTCATGTGTATTGGGTTTACATGAAAAGGTTTCAAGGTTTTGGGAGCAGCGGCAGGAGTTGTAGGGGTGGCTTCTGTGGGAAGATGCCAGAAGCTGCCGTCGTGTCAGACAGAACTAATGCCAGCCAGCTCCAAGATAGATCCACCACTGGCCAAAGCCGAGTAGTACGTCTGTGAGAATGTATTTAAGAAAGGGTAAAAATTGCTGTGCAATAACACCTGGGAGAGAGGAGTGAGAAAATGTGGGAGAATTAGCCCCACAGACACCAAGGTCAGTGAAGCAGAAGGGGAGGAGGTGTTCCAGGCACTGGAGCAGAGATTCCTCTGCAGCCCATGGTGAAGACCATGGTGATGCAGGTTGTCCCACTGCAGCCCGTGGAGGTCCACAATGGAGTAGATATTCACCTGCAGCCCATGCAGGACCCCACACTGGAGCAGGTGGTCACCCAAAAGAGGCTGTGACCCTGGGGAAAGCCTACATTTGAGCAGGCTCCTGGCAGGACTTGTGATGCCATGGAGAGAGGACCCCACACCGGAGCAGGTTTGCTGGCAGGACCTGTGACCCCTTGGGGACCCACACTGGATCACTCTGGACTGCACCCCATGGAAAGGACCCACACTGGAGAATTCATGAAGAGCTGTAGCCCATGGGAGGGACCAACATTGGAGAAGTTTGTGGAGGACTCTCTCCCATTGGAAGAACCCCACATTGGAGCAGGGAAAGAGTGTGAGAAGGAAGAATCAGCAAAGGCAATGCATAATGAACTGGGCACAACCTCTACTCCTCATCCCCTTGAACTACTCAGGGGGAGGAGATAAAGAAATGGGAGCGAAGTTGAGCCTATGAAGAAAAGAGGGCTGGGGGGTATGTGTTTTTGGATTTGTTCTTATTTCTTATCATCTTACTTTGTTTAACTGGCAGTAAATTTAACTAATTTCCCCAAGTTGAGTATATGTTGCCTATGACAGTAATTGGTAAGTGATCTCCTTGTCCTTATCCTGACACACAAGATTATTTTTTTTTTAATTGTTCCCTGTCCTGTTAATGGAAAAAGAATGAGAGAGCAGCTTGGTGGGTACCTGACAGCCAGCCAAGATTGAGCCATCATATCAAAAACAGACAGGGAGTTGAGGAGCATGAAGGAGACAAGGATATAATAATTCTAAAGTCATGAATGCCATGGTAAAAGGTGATAGTGTTTCCTGCCTCTTTCATTACAAGAACTAGGGGCACCAAATGAATCTATGGGGAGCCCATTACAAAACAGGCAAAAGTTCTTCATGCAATGGGAATCAGAACCAAGGAGCTTGAAGATAGGCAAAGCTGAGAATGACAAAAGTTTACATTGGCTAAAGCAAGGAATGTAAAAGTACTTGGAAGAAGTATCTGTTAGGGATTAGCAAACAGAGAAAACACATGAGACTCTGGAAATCAGTTGAGTGGAAAATAGCTGGAAGCTAGGAAAGTACTTGGGAAGTTTTGTGGGTGTTCAAGGTAAGGTTGTGGATGGGGCTTTGAGCAAACCGATCCAGTTAAAGATGTCTCTGCTCATGGCAAGGGTGTTGGACTCAGTGATCTTTAAAGGTCCCTTCCAACTCAAACCACTCTATGATTCGATATAGTTGTCCCTGCTTTCACTCTCCTCAAGCAGACAGCTATAGCCATTGATGGAAACCACGGAATACCAGATCAGATGAACCACTGTGGTTGCCCAGTACTGTTATTTTTATGACGAAATATATGAATTAAACTTATAGATAGCAAGAGTGAATCTCACTAAGATTTCTGAGAGATGGGAAAAAAGTCTCACATGCAATTCAGGGGGAAGACAGGGGACAAATGTTCCTCCTGGAAAATGCATCAGCTCTGACATTGCCTTTGTCCATACAAGCAGACATCTGGGTACGAATGGTGAACATCACAATTACTTTGAAAACACTGCTCACTGTAAAAACATTGAGAAATAGGATCTTTCAGCATATTGAGAACAAGAAAAAAGTACAGCACAAAATAAAATTATCTCTTTGCTAGATCATTTCAGGACCCTTAACATCATTCAGTCCAACTGTTAACCTAACACTGCCAAAACCACCACTAAACCATGTCCCTAAGTGCCATCTACACATCTTTTAAAGGCCTCCAGGGATGTTGACTCAACCGCTTTCCTGGGCAACCTGTTCCAATGCTTGACAACCCTTTCAGTGAAGAAATTCTTCCTAATATCCAATCTTAAACTCTCCTTGGGCAACTTGAGGCTCTTTCCTCTTGTCCTGTCACTTATTACTTGAGAGAAGAGACCAGCTCCCACCTTGCTACATCCTCCTTTCAGGTAGTTGTAGAGCGCAATTAAGGTCGCCCCTCAGCCTCCTTTTCTGCAAGCTACACAACCCCAGTTCCTTCAGCCACTCTTCACAGGACTTGTTCTTGAGACTATTTACCAGCTTTGTTGCCCTTCTTTGGATGTGCGCATGTACTTATCATCTAAACAGTTTTGAAAAACAACTTGCATTTACCATCTTAAACTATTTTGACATCTTGTAGGGTGATTCACCACTACTGGTAACTACTGGTTTCATCCCTACTTTCTCTTATAACTGCTTACTGAATGCCAGAGAGTGTTTGCAGTTTATTACCCGTCACTTTTAAGTAACTGAAAATGCGATACAGAAGTCAGAGGTCTCATTTATTGAGTCTCCCTAAAGTAAAGATTTCATCATGGAAATCTGCCCAGTTTCTTTTACAGTGAACACTAACACAAAGAATGTATGTTATTCTTTGCAATCCTGTCCTCTCTTAGGTTTCTTTTGTGTACTTTGATCATCAGTTGGCCTTACAGACTTTGCCTAGCTTCTTGCTACTTATGCTTTTGAAGAAAGATTTTGTATTTAGTTTTAATTCCTTTTGCCAGTTGCTCTTCAAATTCTTTTTTTGGACCCTCCTAGTTATGTGTTTTACATTTAATCTGCCAGAATTCATAATAATTTCCTTTTCCTTAAGTTTCATACAGCTTAAGCCTCCTTCTTGTTTCTAGTAACCTTCCTTATCTGCTGTTCAGCCCTCATGACTTTTCAACCCTTTCTAAAAATACTTTTAAAAAAAATCTGGGGTATGCATTCATCAGTGCCACTCCTTCAATAATCTCCACGCTGTCTGTAAGGTTTTAAGTCTCTAAGCTGCTCATTTAAAACAAGCTTCTTCATCTTTGTGTAGCTCTACCTCTTGAAAGGGCAGAATTGCAGCATATCTTTTTGGCTTTTGGTACTCCTGTGGGGATATAGAGTTTACATAGATTCATGTGTGCAGTTTTGAGCCAAGTCACATAGTAAGGACAAGGCTGAGGGGGGAGTCCTACTTTGTGGGCTGCCTTCACAGCTGCTTCAAGATGTACTTATCAATGGCCTCATAAAAATGTGATCTCTGTGTTATGTACCAGGGTGAATCTTTATAAGGGTAATTGAAGGCTCCTACTATTCTCATGTTTCCTGCCCTTTCCGCGTCTAATCTCTCGTGGCATAGCAGTCAGTGTCACTATCTGAATGGTCAGTAATGTCTTATGTTCTTCCTATTTAGGTCTTAAATTTTGGTTCCTAAGGACATTGAGGCACTTGATCAGGTAGGTAGTTTGTCAGTTTTGATTCTTATCAAATTGGGCTTCTCTGGTCCAGTGACTGTTAAGAGGATGAGTGTAGACATGAGAATACAAGGCAGCAAGATAGCAGCAACAGAGTTAAGGGAAAGGGTATTAATCCAGATTTTCTCCAAAGTCAGAGGAGAGAGGAGGTGCTTTTATGAAGAACAATTAATCTCACTTTCTTTGGAACAAGACTAGACTGTTATTCTTAAAGTTATATTGGCTGCTTCTAAGTTATTTTTCCATTTGCAAAATATACATTCAAGGTCTCAGTGATGAAGGATTAAAGTGCCCAAAGTGTGTCGCCAGGGAAATATAAATCTGAGGTGTGCACTGATTGGGTTACCCTCCTTCCTCCTGCTGAAACTGGTCCAATTATCTCCCTTTTAAATTTTGAGGATAGAACTTCTTATTTGGTAGGGCTCACAAGGGGAGGACAGCAGAAATAGGATACGGTGGTTCTGGTGCTTGGTCCAAGGACCAATTTTTATGTTAAATAGTTAATGGGTAAGAGAAATCTTTGGAATGGATTCCATCTGCCAACCATCTGCCAATAAAGTAACTTTACTCCTCAGTTCTCTCAGTCTTGAGCTAGTTCTGCTCAAGGATGGAAACACAGTTCCAAGCAAATGAAAGATTTTGAAGTCTAGATTTTGAGGGTTAAAAATTCTATTCTTTTCAGGAAGAATTGATTACTTCTTTACATAAAGAGAGAAGGATATACAAGGATGGGGGAAAAAAAAAAGATGAGACTTGTATATTTATGCCTGATGCATAGAAAAGAACCTAACACCCCTTAAGTAGCTCAGAGAGATAGATTATTACTGTTACATACCGGTTATATAGATTCAGAAATAGAAATAACTGGGTTTGCCTAAGACTAAAACAATTGAGTGATTAATCTATGAGACAACAAGCTTTGTGTGCCATTCCAGTTGTAAGAGTGTAGGCACTAAACAATCTCTGGTTTGAAGCTGAGGAAAGCTATGGCAGCCCATGACAGCTGGTGAACTGCCTATAAATACACAGAAGATGGTTTCAGCAGCTGCTGTGACTTACCAATTTTAAATCAACTTTTTTATGTACTGAAAGGCAAAAAGACAAATTCTAGGTGAATGCCCCAAATAATGAATGTCTTTACAAGTTTGGATCAATTTCAAATTTAGTGGATGGAGTTGCAGTATTACTGCTTGAATTGTTTAATGCTAGGCTAGAGGCAGCTCCTTGTGGTCCTCCTAAGCACACAGTGTGCTGCTTTGTTCAGGATCTTTCTTATGATCATACCCAGAGGAAGTATTTAACGGGTGACAATTTGTAGATTTGAAACCAATTTTCAGTGTATATGACTCTGTGGACTACATTTCATAAGCAGCATCATAGGGATTTTATTGATAACTTCTTTTAAAAACATAAATGTAGGAACATTTATAGTACTTTTGCTTAGCAAAAATATTAACCTTCTGCTGATACGTGTGTTCCTGTTCAACAATCCAGTGAAGCTGTTTAAACTGACAACTCCCACTACAGCCAGAATTATTCCTTATCTGTAATGTCATATATCTAAGCATATATATCCTTTTGTTACATTTCATATGATGTAGATTTTCATACTGTAGTGTCTGAGCAGCTTTCTGAAGTACAGAAAGTGATGCGACTAACATCTATGATATTTATTCTTGCATCTATTCCCCATGGGAAAAATGAAAATAGCGGAGATTGCTTTGACTTTATAAATGAAGTCAAAGCTGAAACTAACTTTTGCACATAGATGCCCTTTGGTTACTCAGTAAATAAGTTTCAAACACTTAGCCCTGGAGAAAATGTTGTCTCTACTGCTGATAAGCTTCACCTTCTCTGTAGAAAATTTCAGCATGTCAGAGAAACAGTGCTGTTGGCAACATTGCTAATGTTGGCCTTTCAGTCAACCTTGGTTGAAACAATGACGTACTTGAAGATAGTAACTGAGACCTTGGGCAAGAATAAATACTGTAAAGAGAGGTGGCTCAGGAAGCAGAGAACATAATTGCTACCCAAACAGTAGATAATGTTGTTTGAAGGAGGTGCCACAACATTTAGAACTTCTTGGTATTTTCTGAGACCTGAAGGCTACAAAACCAAATACGCTGTATTACCTTGCTCAGCTCTGAATACTTCATGAGATAATATGATCACTACCTACTGACATGAAATGGAGGACTTCATGTCAGTGAAGAAAAGCAATCCATCTGACAGGCTGATGTCAGTAGCTGTGGGTGCCTCTAGCAAAAAGATTATTTCCGACTGACTTTTAGGTCTGTCCTGATAAAATACCAGCTCTAATGCCATGCTCTGCCTAAATAGAAATACTAACCAGCTAAGAAACAAGATCTAGCTTTTTCCAGCTATATAGATTTTTTTTTTCTGGTATGGGCATCTCACAGCAGCCATTAAAGCTAACATAAGATTTAGTCTGACACCTCCCTATATCCTCCAGTTGATCTAAACAAACAACATCCCTCCAAATATCCAAGAAGTAATCCCTCCATGCTGAATTTTGCTCCTAAACTGTGTACCTCTTATTTTTAAGTCTGTGGGAGTTGCTTTTCTATAACCATGGCTGGAATTTGGCCCTTAATAGTGACTCTGTCTTCACTCTTTCTAATGTAGGTCAAGAGAATAAATTAAATGATGACATTGGGCTGCTTACTGTGGCATCCCCCAGGAGTTTGTGTGGTCCCTACTGATTGCCTTGAATCATTAATCAAAGGGTAACTGCACTGCACAGCCCACAATATATTCCCAGCAGGCACATGCATTGATAATGCTGCACCAAGAAAAAAGACTTAATTGCATTGACAGTACAGTTTTTTCACAGTTTAGAGTGTTTATCAAAATTGTGCTTGTAGCATCTAAAAATACTGTAATTAATGCAGCTTTTGGCCTCTTCCACACTGTTTTCTTTTTAGTTTCTTCTGTTAAAGAAGACAGCTGTTTGCTAGGAAAACAAATTCATCTCTTTTCCTTCTCTCTCTCGCCTCCTGTTTTGTATTTGAGTGCATCAGTAGGAGGCTCACAGTTTGTTGTAAATGTTCATTCACAGTTTCTGCAGATTCCAACATTCATATTCACGAAGGCAGAATATTTCAAGATGTCCTTCATAGCAAGTTACTGTTACTTCATGTCAGACATGCAGAATACAAAATACAGATTTCAGGGTCTTTGCTTTCCAAGGCAAAACAATGATCCTTAGGGAATTAGAAAAACACTGTCCTCAAGGAAAGTGTGACAAATTGGGTCAGCCATTTCCTCATTCTTAAATTGTTTCCTTTTGTTGCTGATCTAATGTGGCTTGCGGGTATTGACAACCGGAGTATATTCCAGAATAAGGAGAACAGACCTTCTTTGATCAGATAAAACATTTGCGAGAGAAGGTGAGGGAGATGTTGGTGAGTTGGCTTGTAACACCACAGTTGGGTCTTGTCTCCTGGGCTGGCAAGGACGGTGCTTTTCTTTTCCCTATTAAATATTCAGGCTGCAAGAACAAGAAAGGACACAAAAGCATGTCACGTGGTTTGGGCCACCACCATGGGTTGTTGCTCCTCTGCTGGGAAGCCTGTGCACATATGGGGACCTGCAAGCCTGTGAGGAACCCAACCTACTTATCGGTAAGCAGGCTAGGAGTAAGGGAGCGGCGTATTGCCCTCCTGTGCCGAGAGCAACAGGACCAAAGAGAATTTGTAATGGAGAGAGATCTGACTTAGATTAAAGAAGATACTGGAAAAAAAATATCTGTTTGAGCATCAAGAAAAAGGAGACTTAACTTCTGTTTTGCTCACAGCTCTACAGAAAAATAGTATTATCATGATTCATTTTTGTCATGCATCCACTACCAGTAACTATCGTAAAGCGCTTTGCTACTTCAAATATCTGCATCAGGTTTTAAAATGTTCCAGTTCCTACATATTGCCTTGTAAATCTTGTATTACAGTGAAGAAGGCTGTGTATGTAGCAGAGCTTTGCAAGGCTGCAATTTTAGTGAAATGACTATTATTGCCTTATAGACTGCAAGGGTAAAGCTCAAGTGGTGCAGTATATGAAATCCTAAAGTTAAATAATGGACTTTGTCATAACATTACACTGAACTTTATACTTCTGCTGTTGAGGTAGGACTTGCAGGTGTATTAAGACAGGGGCCTATTGAAAATCTTAATGTCTGACATAAAAGCCTACATGGTGTACACACACAGTGCAAAGGCTCAAGATCGCAGAGGAGGTGGAATTATCATGAGTTCATCAAATGCCTTCTTCTGTGTGAATGAAGATATTTGGATCCAAACTGCCATTACGTTGCTAGTACACAGTGCACGTGAGAACCGAGATTTGAGATTATTATAAAGCTTATTAGGCTGGACTGCAGCTCCAGATACTATTTAATTAAATGACCCAATTACAGCTAAGCATCAGGATCTGACACATTTAAAATGGTGCCTGTTGAGCAGTACCAGAGCTGGAATCAGGTAAGATACTGGTCCTGCAGTGGAACATGTGCCCACCTAGAAAACTGCACCACAAGAAAAGCTGTACAAATTAATCAGCAATACATAAATAACACTAAAGAAGGACATGAAATATAATTAAAAAATAAAATCCACAACAGTTAATAGAGAAAAATAATGAAAATAAAATATATTTTAAATAATGAAGGTTTTAGAGAAGGTGCTCTTAACATACGTCTTAATAGACATTCAATGCTCTTAGCTCCTTCTTTCTCCTTCAGTATGTTAAAGTGGTATTTTGTATGGGATGGAACAACATGAAAATTTCTGTATGGTAGTCTTCAAGAAAATTTGTTGAACAGGCAGATTATTTAGGCTATTAGTTGCTGTAATCTTCCAGAATAATTTGAGTTTACTGTCTGTGGACAAAAGATGTCTCTTTCTTTTCCAGTACAAACTCTGTTCTTGGAAGTGCTGCCTTTTGGATTAGATTAAACTTAATGCATATGGATTTTGAGTCTTAAAACCACTGAAGAAGTAAGGTGTCCCTGGAATTGATGGCATAACTTGTGCTGACATCTCTTTTCATTCACTAGCAAGACAGCATTAAACTGTAGTGTGGTTGTGCCACTGCTATTAAAATTACATCATGACTTCCATTTAAAAGGGGTGAAAAAGCACAGACCAAACATTCTGTAGCTGTTCCTAGATCAACTGTTGATATCAATAGTGGTCTTTTCATTGCAAGATTTTTTCTCTTTGTATAATGTGGAGAAGGATGGGTGCAGTTTGAGAATTTTCTTTTGTCTCTGTTATGGAAAACTGTAGAAAGAAAATTATTTTGCAACTGAAAACTATTTTCTGCCTTCAAAAAGTACAGCACTATAAGGTGTTAGATGATTAAGAATAAATCTTTTCTTTGTGTCGAGCTGTTGTTTTGATTTACGACTGTAAGCTGCTGCTGAGGCTTTTCCAGCCTTTGAAAGTGACTGTCATTATGGATAAGAATACTGACATTTGAAAGCATTTTCAGCTGCTGATGCTGCGAAGTGCTGAGGTTGGTTTCTCTCTCTCCAAGCCATGCCCAGCTTCATTCACTTCTTAGCATAGACCCGCTCATTCTTCAGTTTATCAGAGAAAGAAAAATGGCAGAAAGAGGAAAGGTGCTCATTAAAGCTTAACTGAAATACATATGTGGACTTTTAAATAAATGAAATAGCAGCTTTTTGTCTGTCAGCCTCCTCTTTCACTGGCTCCCCCATACAGGGGGCAGGGAGGCAAGTCCGGTGTACCACAGGTGGCTTCAGAAACTGCCCACAGCCCGTATGGATTGACTGTGTTGAGGGCAAATGTTCTGCTCACAGCCCAGCGTCAGGCTGCCTGTGAACACTCCCACCTCTCCTTCTCCTTCCCCCAACCCACATGTGGTAAACGTCTATCGAGGCAGTCAGAGGGATGCCATAATGCCATCTCACTGCACTGATGTATTCCTGGCACTACTGAAGGGGAAAGATGGGGAGGGACTCTATCAGGGAGTGCAGTGATAGGATGAGGAGCAACAGTTTTAAACTAAAAGAAGATAGGATTAGATTAGATACTAGAAAGAAATTCTTTACTGCGAGGGTGGTTGAGACACTGGAACAGATTGCCCAGAGAAGCTGTGGATGGCCCATCCTCGGAGGGTCACCTTTACACGGGCAAGCTCAGCTTTTCACCGCTGTCCTTGCCCCTTTTGTGACCCAGAAATTTACAGAGCCTTTGAGAAGGATTGTCAGCCTTAATGAAAAGACAGAAGTAAAACAGGAATTTAAGTTCAACCTTCACTCTAATATTACTACTAGCCTGTTTCACTTAAGCAGGTTTTTGTCCTGTTCTATTTTTAAAATGCTTAGTAACGTCAAATGCTAAATACAGGTGCTATTACTGATTTTTAAGCTGTACAGTTACACTAACATTACAATTCTTAAAATATGCCTGTCTAATTTTACCACTGAGATGAAGCTTGGGTGGGAACTCCACAGGAATTGGTTCTGGGAAAGCAGAAACCAGGGTAGGTTGCAAGCAGTTCCTGCCAAGCAGCTATTCAGATAACTGCAGCACCAATTGCTTTACAAAAAGCCAAATTGTTATTTTCAATAACCGACTGCTGCATAATACGCCTGCCGGTATCAACATCTAGTGATAAAAAGTGATCTAAGGCTGATGTCTGCTATACTGAAAAAAGGTCTGGAAAATGGGTTTTTTTCACAATGTATGTACTTTGGAAAAAAGGAGTTTTAAACAATTCGCCATATGAAAGCTTAGTCTGTTCCTGCTTTTTAACACAGAAGGGTAATTTTGAGGGATATCTCAGCTGTCAGTAGAATTCAAATGTTGTTCAGGTTTTTATTCTTCATTTAAACCATACACTAAACTCCTTTAGCAGTCACAGAAGTTACAGACAGTGCTGAATGCTATCTCTTGTTCCTTACTAGCCTAACACATAACTTTGTGTGTATGAATGATATAGGGGATCTGCTCAGTCTCAAAATCTGACTGCTAGCGGGGCTGAAAGTGTTTCTTTCAGTCGGAGCTCACCTGCACTGGTTTCAGAGCCTAATTCTTGAGATCTTCACTTCTAGCACACAGCGCTGACAACCTATGCATAAAAGTGGTAAGCAGTTTCTTAATCCATTTGGCTGTATCTTCTCCCAAGCACTCCATTTTTTATTCCAAGCCCTCTTATTGGTCTATTCTAAATGCTATCTTCATGACTCGCCTAGCAGTCCCAGAAGAAGAAAAATAAAACCACCCTCTCTGCCATCCTGCAGGCAAGCCCCATACTCAGGACCTTCCAGGGGCTTGGCTTGTTTGCCCTTAGGGCCTGTACTAACAAGCATAATAACCGTTTGTATTTCTTTTACTATTGTATTTATTTGCATTCTCCTTTTTTATTAAGTTTCTTAGGCTCTTCTTCTTGCTGGGGAAATCTCCCAGCCCCACCAGCCTGCCCTTCCAAATGAACTCGGTTTATGTTAGAAGGGTTCAGAGGCCCCATAGTCACAGGCCATGGATGAGTGAATCCTCCAGTGCCACGGTTTCGAACATTAGCTCACCATAAGCAGGCTCCACTTCCCTCCAGCACCAGTTTAACAACTACAGACAGTAACTACTTTTAACAATATGTAACTCCAGAGCTGTTTGCTTTTTGTTCTTCCAAATGAAGCCCTACAGACACCGAGCCAGCTGCCTTAACACATCTCAGCACTGGCTGTTAACATATAATTCCCCACAGCTGGTGTTTCTGTGGCTTCAGCATCATGCATGGCCCATTTGATGGCCACACCTGCTGTCTAAACCAGCTGATTTTGATCAGCAGTGATCAAACCGAGCTGAGCTTCTTAAGCCACCAGCCACCCCACGTAGGTATTCCTCTTCAAAAGTCCTGATTCTTTGGACAAAGCTTAAATCTAAGTAGTAGCTGCTTATATTTTACTGGTTGCAGTCTCAATGGCCTTTCTCTTCTATATTTTTAGCTGCCCTGCTATTTTTGCCACTATAGCTTGCCCTTGTTCATTCATATGCCTGCGCCTCATTGTGCAAAGGGCCGCGTGGACTTTAGGGTCGTGGGGGTGATGAGCTTTCACAAGGTTTAGTTCCAGGTGGACTAGGCTCATCCCAAATGTCTCTGTGACAGTCCTCAGGGCCCCATTTTGATATCTGTCTTCTGGTTTGTACTGCAGCCACTTTATCTGTTGTACCTGGTCACTTCTGTTTAAGCTTCTCAGTTACCTTGTAATAGTTTTGCTCCTCACCTTCCCAGCTCCTCTCCTGTGTTTTCTCCAACACCACTATAACAGCTGCCTTAGCCTGGGCCATCTCACAGTTTATTCTTTTACCCCTCCCATTTTTTTATACCTGAGACTTCTTTCTCCAGTTTCTCCTCTCACCCTCACCATCCTCTCCTAGCAGCAGCTGCTTTTAGCCCTTCTGCAGCAAAGGTACATTCCCTGGCCTTGTACAACCCAGCGTGATCCCCACAGCATTTGTTTTCCTCCCCAGTGTGATCCCCACAGCATTTGTTTTCCTCCCCTAATGCCCCACTCTTATCTTCACGTGCTCTCATGAGCTGCTGCCTGCTGCCCAACATTCCTCCAACCCAGGCCACACTCCCGATTAACTCCTCCTTCTCCCTAAGCAATCCACTCTTCCTAAGACCCTCAAAAACCCATACAACTTCACTTAAAAGACCTCAGATGTCCAGGGGTGTCGGTATCTCACTCTTCTGCCCGCGCTTCTACCACAGAAGCCCTAGTAGTCTTTCTCCTTCAAAGACCATGACTGTTTTCACAGATGGATTTAAAATCTCTTCCGCCATCCTGCTTTGGCATACATGGGTTATGACCTTTATACCAACCTGATACTCGAGTGTTCTTGTTTGCTGTGTGTGACAATGATACAATTTCTATTTCTGTTCCCACTCGGGCTCTCACATTCTTGCTTTTATAGCCTTGGTTTTTGAGTTCCCTACATTCTCTACCAACCTGTTGCAAGAAAAACGACACTTTCTGCTGCTTGCAGGACCCACCTGTGCAAAGAGTACAAAAGAGAATAGGACTGATTTTTTACTAATTTTACTAAACAAAATTGAAAAAGGTGGAGAATTACCAGCATTTGCACCGTGCTTGGCAATTTTGTGGATCGCTTACATGTGTATCAATATGCGTAAAGTTACAAGGAAGACACAATTAAAGGGAAATCAGTTGTCGCCTGGAGCCTTGCATGGTAGGTGAACTCATTGTGGTGTCCATGTACTATCTTACTTTCATGTTTTTCTTTATATAGTGCAGTTTCACAGGAAAACACTCTTTATGTAGTCTGAACAAGTTTGGGTTTTTTTTTCACAATTCACTTTGCAGAGAATCATGCCTTCACAACTACATTATGTGTCAGTGAAATGTTGTTTTGTGAAATGGCCTTAGTTTTGCAGTAGCTTTGCAACCTGCTCATATTGAAAAGCACTTAGTCCCACTAATTTGCTAAGCTTCTGAGAGTCCATGGCAGCTGTGTTCTGCAGCAGAAACAGCCATGGTCAGAAGTGATGACCAGGGTTTTCTGCCCTGGATATTGTCCACTTGTAGCAAAAGTGGAACTGAAGTGGTTAGTGGGGTCTTTCAGCTGAATCATGAGAATTGCAACTTCATTCCTTGTGTAAAGCTTTCAGAGATTAAGTCTGTCAAGTCCCTAAAATTATTAGGGAGTTACATTGATTCTTTAGTGTGGAAAAGCTTGGGATGGAAACTACATTAAGTAAAAAAGCTCCAAACTATGAAAAAAAAAAATTGGGTTTAATTTAAATTTTGCAGTGAGGTTTTCTGTAGTGAATCTGGAGGGGGGTTGTCTATTGATCATTATTCATATAACCAGCCCTACAAGGACTCTAGTTGTAAGTGCTGGCTATGAAAAATTAAATTTAATAATGTTTTTTATCTTGTCTTTGTTCATCAAGACTGAGCAAACCTGTGGAATTAATGAATTGTACATCATTTCCCCTCTACGGAAGCAGTGTCAGTTTTTTATTACTTGGCATCACAAGCATCTTTGGCTTTTAGTAAATATCCTCTGCAATGTGCTGGTTTTCAGATGTTCTTAATAGACCTAAAATTGTTAAGGCAGTGTTTTCTGTTCTCTTGTCAGAACTGCCAGTTTTGACAAGGAAAATACATTGGATTTTTTGTATTTATTTTTTTTATTATTTTACACATACTTTGGTCAGCTAAACTGGTTTTATCTCTCTCCTTTTTTCCTATTTATGACAAATATGCAATTCTGGAAGTCTTAGGCTATTCCAAACCCTCTTCCCACTTGCAACTGAAATACTGGTTATAACTCACCAGAGATTACTCTTTGCAGGTTTGGTTATAGGATTCTCAGGTGTCTTACTGGCAGTTGTGGGAGGAAGAAACTGCAATACATGTCCCAGCATGGGCATCCTTAAGCGTAGAAGAGAAGAGGGTGTAGAATGGGGAAGGAAAGGTTTTAATAAATGAGGAAAACTTAAGATAAAATTTGCGAAAAATTATTCTTACTGCTATAAGTAAAATAAATTTTAATTGTAGTAGCTTTACTTTAATTTTTTTTTTCTTACCCCCCTTCTCTCTTTCTCCTTCCCCCCAATCCCCCCTCCCGAAAAAGGCCAGAAGTTTAACATGCAGGAAGTTTCCTACTGTAGATCTCCTGGGAAAGGGAACAAGAACTAAAGAGAAGGTCAAGAAACTACTTGAGTGTACTTTATTGGACATATAAGTCCTGATTACAGATAGAAACTGCCAGGGTGTTCGTGTTCCATCCAAGCCCTTGATATCTCATATCTTCTACACTCCTCCCCCAGCTGCAATAGCTCTCTCATTTTATTTCATTTTATTTCATGGTGTCTAGGTGTTACCTACGTTCTACACATCTCATCTACATATCCTCTAGGTGATGATATGTAACATGTCTCTGGACAAACAGAAGCTCAAAACAAGAAACTGAAGAAAAGAAAGGGCAGCTTTCCTGCATTCTAGTTAAAACATGTTTTCATCAGCATGCTTTAGAAATGAGAATTTTTACTTGTAGAGGAGTTGAAACAAACTATTATATATTCTTCACTTGTGTATACTTAATATACCAATAAATATATTTATATACAAGTGAACATATATTGATTTACTTATAATAGTAAATTAAATTAAAAAAAAAAAAAAAAGAAAAAATAGGATACAGGAACACAAAGATGAAATCAGTCTTTGCAAGGTGCCTTCTGAGTTGGCACTCCTGGATGGACCAGAGACTGAGCCTGTCTCTGTGCTTTACCCTTCCCAGCAAGCCCAAGCCTGTACCGGCTTACAGGAAACCTGCATGACATATTGGATGGGTTTCTTTGTTCTTTTTAATATAATGCAGCTCTTCCCCAGGGTGGCTGCAGCAGTGTCCACCTCTGTATCTGAGCAGTCAGGCTCTCAGATTATATGCACATAGTTGCTCTGGAAGGCAATGCTTTATCTCCCCAGATTTCTACCACGTCACAGCTTTGGTAATGAAAGTAACGTTTTCCATTTTCTTTTGGCCTTGAGGAACTTTTTACTCTTTCTAAATATGTGGTGATCACTAGGAAGATATCATTTTGCAGTTATTTTCAAAGATATCTCATAATTCCTCCTAGGTTTAGACAGGGAGAAACCCATAATAACAGTTGGTAAAGAATTCTGATTCATTGCTGTGTAACTCTGCCTAAAGCCACTCTAACTCTGTCCACCAAAGCTGGATTGGACCGATTCCTGGGAAAATTGGTGGAATTAGAGTCATGTGTAACTAGGGTAATGCAGTGATACATCAGACCTATTCCCTTTTTAGCTGTTTTCCTGCAGTACTCTTAGTATTTGTACTGCTTCTAGAGGTGTGCTTAGTAACTACTCCCATTATGAATGCTATCTTTGTAGGTTTTCTGGATGCCTACACAAGCCTTTGAACAACCATCTGGTGATGTGTGCTATGGCTTGTTATTTACATGGCATTTAACTGAGCCTCTGTAAGCATCAGTAATATAATGGAGACCAACACTTTCCACTGAGCACCACACTGAAACCAGGATGTATAGCATGCTGTATCCAACTGTTAAAGAAAAGGAATCAGTATTAAACTGCAGGGGAATTCCACTAGAAAATAGGCAAGTTAATTTTTACTTTTCCTTTGCGTGATTCTTGCTTTTATTGGTTTGTTGGGGTTTTTTGTTTGGTTGGTTGGTTGATTTTTTTAAGAAACACAGTCAATCTCAGCAGTTGTCATGAGCAGTATCTTCAACTTTGGACGTTTTACCTTAATCCTAGCCCCCATTCTGGTTCAGATAATTTTTCTTTGGGGACATTCTATTTTGTTTTCCTTGCAACAAGTTACAGGAATAGAAGTTCTGGGAATGGAGTCATATTGACAAGTTCCCCAACATAACATACAAAGGATTAAAGCAAAGCTGTTAATTTTCTCTGCTTCCATTGATGCAATTTGGAATCATTATGACACTGGCAAAGGAGACTATTTAACCACATTGTTCTGTTGCTATTTATAAATGGGATCTCATTTAAATTTAGAACAAAAAACCTTCCTGGGTGGAAAACTGCCATCTTGTGTATCTCTCTGCATGTAGCACAGTGCAAGGGATCCGATCTGATCACTGCCAATATCACTGATGCAATGCTGATAGCAATAATGAGAATAGCATGGAGTTGCCCGTAGGGCTCAATTCTGTAACCTTGTCGCATGCAAACCTATGCCCTCGTGAGTATGTGGAGTTTTACAGAGACTATGTGTTTAAATGGATGAGTTTATCACAGATCACGGGGGATCTGGTGTTCTGACTGTGGGGTACATCAGAGTCGTGGGAGCTCTGAGATCCTGGGGGTGCCTCCTAAACTGCACCCTGAGAGCACCCCTGAACGCACAGAGGATGCATACCTTCTTCTTTCCTTTTCTCTTCTCCTGCCGACCCTTCTCTTGTTCCCCTCGGAAGCAGGCTAGGTGTTTGGACAAGGGGAGGTGGGAGTATGGGGAGCGCTGGGTGCGCTGCAGTTTGGGTGTGAAAAATGGGAACTGGTTTGGCTCAGCTACCTCCTGTTTGCACAGCTGCCAGCACTGGAAACATAGGCTAAAAAGAGTCAGAGCTGCTGCTCGGCAGCAAATGTAGAGAGGAAACACTGATACTTAATAGAACTATTTGTAGTTCAAATTAGATATTTTCAATATCGATATAATTAATAACTCTCAATCTGTCCTTACATACACTAGGGTATGTAAAGCATGGAGTCAGCTCTGCTTTTACTGTTTTAAATTCTTAGAATTTGTTACAAGTAGTAGTCTTCATCCACACAGAGCAGGTAAACCTATTGTATTAGACAGTGATTTTCCAAGAATGGAGTAAAAAGCACCTAACGAACATCTGTATTTTTGTTGTATAACAATTGTAGATGGAACCTTTTATGCATCCAAGTAGTTGTGGCTTTTATCTAAACTGAGATAGGTAGGGGTTTGTTTATGAAGATTTAAGAAAGATCTTTGTCTTAGCTGCAATTTCAGTGTGCTAGTAGCACTTAGCACTGTCAGGTTCAAAGCACCTTACATTTGCAAACACTGATTAATAAAAGTTGTATGGAATGGTGATTGCCCCCAATTAAGTGTTGGGGGATCAGAAAAAACAGTGAAGTGATCCAGGCATTTTGAGCCACAGTTGTTCCATGTGGGAGAGGCTGATTCTCCCAAGTCTTAAGTATCATCTATGAAGTAATTTGTGTTCAACAGTGGTTACATGAAAAGAGTACAGTCACATAAATCACAATAGTTTGACCGCTTTGGATTAACAAATTACTGCCTGCCAACCAAGCAGCACTAACTTACCATGTAAAATTTGCAAAGGTGATTTTTATTACAGTTAATGTAAGTTTTATTAAAATTATTCTTGGGACTGATTATCTCAATTTTATTGAATATAAAATAACTACATTTACATGCAACTTTTCTTGATGTTATATATACTTGAACTATTAGGCCACCACAAGTTGCCTATGCATAAATCTACAATATCAGTTTGTCCTTTTTCTTTAAATAAATTCTTGTTTGTGTGAGATTTCAAACTTGCAGAGTCTGCTGTTCATGTCACTGCAACATGAGTTTTCTACCATTTGACTGTGGCAGTTGTAGGGATATTGCATTTGTCAAATGTCATAAGGATGATGAGAACAAAAGAAACATCATTTCTGTGCTTGGAAGGAGATTTCAGGACATGAGGATGTGCTCTGACTGTACCAGAAGTATTCATTTTATTATTTGTTTGTTCAAGTTTGAAATAGGATATAACTACCAATATTGTTAGAAATTACAGACTTGCACTGCTGTAATTCACACTGTGGTGAATGCCTACAGTGACAGGCACAGTGTATACAGTGTATATTCTTGCTCTTCGATTTTTTTTTTTTAGTGCATTTGAAGCACACTTGAGTCAGTATAGAGAAAAATAAGTTCAAAGCCAGGAATTCAATACTTGTATGAACAAACGGAATAGCTGGTGAAATTTTGCACTAGGGGAATCAGTTATAAAACTCCTATGAGTTCAGAGGAGCCAGGAATTTACCTTTAACTTAAATTTCAGAAATGATGTAGAGTGGATAGATGTATCCACATCTTTACTAAATATATTCCAAGTTACCTGCTTCACTGGCTGATGATTAATAGTGATTAAACTGTTGGTTTATTAATCAGTGAGTGATAACAGACTGCAAAGACTCTGAAAGACCTGAAAACTTCATTTTAACTTTGGAACATCAAAAACATTTCTGTTGTTTCAGCCCTCCCTTACACTATGACACCACAAATTCATAGCTTTGCCAGCAGTGCAGTGTTCCAGGCTGTTGAAATATGTCTCTGGCATCGATGGCTGCAGATCTGCAGATGCTGTTTGCTTTGAAAGATTTTTCTTTTTGAAGGGGGCCCACCATGGTTCAAGTAGCTTCCCATAAAGGTCTGAGCTGGCTTAGCTGCAGGATCTATCCACACCCATTCAGTTTGATGGTGTGTGCCCTTTTTTTTTTGTACATAGTTCATTATGAAGTCTCTCTTTTCAAGCACAGCTGTGGAGATGAGAATATACGATGAGATGTGATGTTCAGCACAGCTTGATTCACAGTGCAGCAGTGTCTCCTCAAAATGCAGTCTGCTGGGATTTCAATACTCAGAAATAGGACTTTGTCATTTCACAATGACAAACTTCATGAAAATCCACTGTCAGGGCACAAAGGGGTCTTCTTGCCCTTGCAAGAAGGTGGGGGCCTCCCCCACACTGCCCATGGCCCAGCCCGTGGCCATCAGCCTTTCCCCCAGTGGTGCCGCGGCAGTCCTACGGGACTCCTCATAAAGTTAGACATTTAACTTTGGAGTTTTGGTCAAGTTCTGGTCAAGTTCTTTAGCTTGAGTAACAGTATAGGGCATACCGGCTTTAATCCACTGCTGAAATGCCGAGGGCAGTGTCAGCTCAGCTTTGCCTAAGTTGCTAAGAATTTGGGTGTGAACTGCCATGCCTTCACGGCTTTCTTCTGGACGTGGCAGCATTTCCAGAGTAGATCAACACATGCAAGTGTAAATTTGCAAAGACACTTTTGTGGGGTCGCCACCACTGAGACTGACCACATCCGTGCCACCAGGAGAGAACCAGCAGGTCCAGGAAAGAGGCCAGGGACTAAAAATATCACACACACGTGCCAAGAAATGACATGACATCTGAAAAACAGCACACTTAGGCTGATGGGTCATGCTGGATGGGGCCTAGATTTCCCAATCATTTGAATATGCAATGGGCACTGCCGTAGCACCTCCAAGTGGACATTTATGTTGTACAATTATCAAAGGGCCTTATTCTTACCCTTTAGAGTAAATGCATTTGATGACAGTTACTTGTAGACAGAGATAAAAGATAGTCTTGTTTATCTTCATCGTGCCTCCACCTCTAAGCAGCAAAACCAGTTCTAGCTGTTGGCTTCTGTCAGTTTTTCACTGACGGAAATGCACAGGCTTGGTCCATTTGATCTTCACAGTAGTATTTGCTTTGTGGCTTGGAGATGGCAGCCAGTATTCAGTCCTAGGTTCTAAGTATGTAATGTGAAGCCCTGCTGTGGGATTTGAGAAACTGAAAAAAAAGCAGCATACCTGTGAAACTGTAAATCAAATTAAAGGGTAGGGCAGGGAGGAGAAGATTTTACAGAAGGTAGAAAAGTTGCCATTCAGGGGCTGGGATTATATGGACACTACATCTAGGGAGGAAGGGAAAAGAAAACAGGTGGAGCAGCTGTAATCAGTGGGAGGAAAAGTAGCTTACCGGCTATTATCAAAGCCCATAAAAGAAGGAGGAATTGTGGGCAGCCAGATTTGTTGAAACAGAGGTTAGTCAGAGACCCAGAGTAGGATGGGGAACCCTGGGGAACAGTGAAACTGAGGGGACGAAGCACGTGCAAAATTGAACTGCGGTAATGAGCTTTGTTTTGCAGAGGTGAAATAGTAGCAGGGGTTAATAGTAATGGAGGTGAAACAAAAGTTCCAGAAAATGGAAAGGAAGCTCATCCCTTTCACAGCACAGTTACTAAACCTTCATGTCCACCAGCCATGGGGTGGGGGCAGAAATTCTGGGTTTACCTAAGAACAAATAGGCTCCATTCAGGTGAGCACCAAAGTGGGCCAGGCTTGCATGTCTACTGCTCGTCTTGACATTCAGTCAGGCTCCAGCAGGCTTGACTGAATTCCAGTTTAAAAGTGAAATAGTATCTCAAAAGAGCAAACTCCTATCAGACAGTCCCAGTAGTGGGATTTATCTTGCTGGTCTGAAGCTTAAACATAGCACTGCAGATTTCTTCAATATGTCTGTTTCAAAGTCAGCCAGTGAACCTTACCTTGTGGTCCTAGGAGCAGGGCAGGTACCCCTGGAAGACAGCTCATCCTAGTTATTCTATACATTCTCTGGAAGGGATGAACTTCTCTTGAGAGGTATTTATTTTTCTCCCTGGGTTTAGAAAAGAAGCCTGAAATACTGACATTGATGAGGGATGTGATTCAGGTCCAAACTGAGGCATTCAAGAAGATGCCAATGTGCAAGAGTCAATGGAAATGCAGTCAATATGCCCAGTGGAGCAGAGAGGACTGTTCAGGTGACCAACACTGGTGGTTGCTTATGGTGAGGTGACTCCTTCTGTCCCCCTTGAAGATACTGACTAGATCTCAAGTGACTACAAAGGGACCACAGGCACCCAAAGTTTGGTGTCTGAATCAAGAACTACACCCCAGCAGAGGTGCCTAAATTCAAAATTACTGAAGCCAAATGAAGGTAATTTAGGCCTAGAAGAACAATAAAAGCCTGTGTTTTTCCTTAATCCTAGCTCAGGATTTCCTTCCTCAAATCTTTAGGTCCCCTTATTTCTCCACTTTCACTATAATATTTGCCTTTAACGGTTTCTCTGCAGTACCCTTCAATGAAAAATGTGCCTATAACTACAAAAGGAAAAAAATAGTAACAGAACAAGGTCTGCATTTTCAGATGGTGAGGAGAAAACATGAATTACATTAAAATAATTCAGACATTCTTTTACATATTCATTTTTAATTTTTCCACAAACTTGCAACTTCTCAATCTTTACTGAGAATACATCTTCCCTTGAACGTTTTGCCTCAACATTCTGCTAAAGGGGAGGGGTTTTTCCCTCTTTCCTCTTGAGCCCACATTCTGAAAACTGAATGGATGATAAAGGCAATTGGCAGTTCCCGCG
>JAOQGH010000001.1:149728745-149775760 GCA_025769975.1 Gallinago jamesoni
CCCCCCTCCCCCCCCCCCCCCCCCCCCCCCCCCCCCGCAATTAAATATTGACTTATTACTTGAATTTGGAGCTTGGTCTGAGAATTGGGCCCTACTACTGCAAAAGATGTATGTGTATCCTCTACATTTAATGACATGAATAGTTCCACTGAGATCTGGGAGTGTATTACAGTGTAAAAATTAAAGAGCTATAAATCTTTGCACTATGAGGTTTCTTCAAGAAAAAATCAACTAAATGCTTATAGTGGATCAAAAGTAGTCAGAATTTAACATGCTAAATTTGTAAGATCTGTCTGATATATTGATGCTCCTACATTAAGGAATTTAATTTGTTTGAATTAATGAACCTTCATAGTCTATCATTTGACTAATATAAATAATTTGGACTTTTTTCCCTCCTTTTTAAAAAGAAATCCATTTGTCAGTAAGTCATCCTTAAAGAAATTAAGGTGAATGAACAGCATTGCCTTTTAAAAAGTTTTATGCATTTGGTTACTTTGCTCAAGTTCTCACACAGATGAAATGCATTTGTATATTTACAAAATTATTTTTTAAAAGCTTGAGAAATCTTCTTGCTTACCCATGCATCAGTGCTTTTATTCCCAATTTGATTGTATTTATGTTTGGACCTTGGTAGGAAACTCCAAAATCACTGACATTTTTACAAGACTGCTGTTGGGTTAAATTTACTTTTGAAAAGTTTGCTGGGATTTTGTTGAATTTTTTTTTTTTTTTAAAGCTCATTAGGAATACTATCCTACTGGATGTCAAAAGTGTTATTTGAAAAAGCTGTTAAAATGCCCAGCAATGTGCAGTATTTGAAGTGCTTGGTATGTCCCACTGTTTCACTTCTGCAAATGTACTATAACACAAACTGAAAGGTTTATTTTTTCACAGTGGTGTACTACTTTTGGAGCTTTTCTTCAGTCTGTATACTAGTAATTACAAGTATTTTAATTTGTCTTTTTCTAGCTTACACTTTGAGGCTTTTAAGGATTTTTTTCCCCTCTGAAAATATTGATGGACAGATATGACCAAGGAAGAGATCCTCCATGACTTCAAAATTCTTTGTCTACAGATACCTCTCAACATTTCATGCTAGGAAGAGAGTTGATAGATTCAGGCAACAGAATGGAGAGAAGAAATATCTCTGGAAGGGCTTTACTACCTGTGCATTCCTGTCCGGGGATGCCTCCACAGCAATAACCACTTCCTGCTTTTGCAGGTACTGCTGCTCCCCCACAACTGTTGGTACAGACATTTACCAAACATCGTCTGTAAGCAAGGACCATGCCTTCTGGTTACACTGTATGTTTAAACATATGATGCTTAGAACATCAGTTTGCTAGAGAAATTTTTGTCCTTCAGTTCTTATTTGCTTCCACTTGGTTTACAATAGGCTTTTATTTTCTTGGTCTGGTATGGAGAAAAATCAAATTTTTAGCTCCTCAGAGGTGGAACACTCACAAAGACGTGACTCTTCCTTTGAATTGTTATCACTAACAAAGAAAAAATAATGTGGGTGGTTGTTGAATCTTTGCCATGGAGTGTTTTTTACTTGGAAATTCTTGTCAACAGAAACCAGCTGAGAAATATGAAGCCACAACAGCAGTAAAAAGTTCTTTTATTTATTTATTTATTTACAACCCTGTTTCAATGCTTTGCTGTGATGTAATGATTAATAGGAAGTGCATGCTCTATGGTGTAGAGAAGCATCTTCAGGTGTCTCATGTCATTAAAAGCTCATTTGTCTGTTTTTACATGATCCTAACACACAAAGACAAGAATATGCCAAAGACTGCATTTGTAGTAGCGCAGACACATGTTTTAGTTTTAATTTAGAAAGTCTATCATTGGTCAATGAGTTGTTGCCCTAGATAAGCAAGAGAACAAACTGTTCTCCTGGGGAGGTGGGGAGCAACAAGTGCTAAGAAGCTGTAATCATGTTCTCCTCCTGGGCATTTTAAAACTCGTTAGATGGCCTTTTAGTCATTATAAGGACTCAGAGCCTTCCCTCAGGTTTTAATGAGGAGAGCCCACCACCAGGTCTATCTACCTCCCACCCAAACTTCCAGCATCTAATTTCAGCTTTTAGCTTCACAATAAAGTTAGTCATAAATCCCTTGGATAATATATTGGAACTTGAGGTAAAATGATAATTGTCCCTCAGTAGTTTTCTTCAATTTGAGCATCTCACTTGTGACACCTGGAGCCCTGGAGGAAGACGCAAGCCCATGAGGCTGGCAGTGTACTGCAGCTGTAATTACCGATAAGGATGCCTGTGTTCCCCTTTCCAGTTAGTCATCCTTGGAGATGTGTCTTTTTTAGCAAAAAGGAGGGGATGATCAGGTAGAGAGAGCCTATAAATATTCTTGAATAGATGCGGTACTGAAGAATTGGAGTTCTTCGGTAATTTGTCACAACACACCGAACGAAGCGAGTGGTGAGATCATACTTTTGTGCTGTAGCAGTGACTTATTTGCTCTGGGAATGAAGTTGGGTGGCTTTAAACTCCCTGCCTCCTGTATCATTAGATATATATAAAATTAAGAAAAGCTGATTTTAACCCATTGTATCTTGACTGCAGCGAGTGTGTTAGCTGTGCTGGTGAACTATAGCTCTACAAGCCATTTGGTTTACACGTACCTATAATTCAAAGAACACTTTCCTCCCTTGCCTGTTTTTTTTTTTTTTCCTGTGTGTAATGTTTTCAGCCTTTTTCATTTCAGTCCCACTGAATACACTAACAGCTTTTAGAAAGATATGGCAGCTTCTTTGATACTCTATTGCATGGATTCTGAGATGACTGCCTTTTTCCCCCAGATATGATGTGTTATATTAAGCTTCTTTATGAAGAGGGGATGCTGCAGCATTAAGCACAGATGATTCCTCCTTCTCTGGCATCCTGTGGGATGGTTCATTCCCTTGTTTAGCCAAATCTGAGGGAGAAAAAGGCTTTTTCCTTCTCCCTGCGCATACTGATTGTTTCTCAACACAGTGCTCATCAGAACACCCTCTATTCTACCACTTTTCTAAACATCATTTATGAAAGAACTGAAGAGGTCTCACTTGCAGTAGGACAAATTATATCACCTGTTCCCAGTTCCTGTTGACCGAGTGATGACCTGGTACCCCAGGATAGCAGCTCTGGGTCCTTTAATATTCTGTCCTAATGCAAGGTTATTGGTAAAATGGTGGACAACTACTGCTGCTGAAGTAGTGTTTGGCTACAGGAATACATTCCCTCAATGATTTGTTAGTGGAAACATAAGGCACGTGGGAACACCACACATTGAACCTACTAGTTGTCATCACACAAAACACGTGCAGCAAATTATGGCCTTTTAAAAATTCTTTCAATTTTCACAAACAAGTAATAATTCTGAAAGAAAAAAAATCTGTGTAAACATATTTAAAACCATATCTTTTGGGATTAACTGTGATTATTGTTTGACTGTTGCAGTAATGAGACAATATAACCAGTAAGGGAAATAAAGTTAATATTAGATAACATTAATGAAACTGCAGATTTTGACAAACACCATTATTTTTCTTGATGGAAATTTCACTAGATTTGGTACTTTATGTTTTTCCTGCTGCCATTTTGTAGACTTTGTGTTTGAGATTGTTGGGATAGAGAAGGAAAGCAGGCTCTTATTTGAATGGGTCTTCTGATAGGGCTTGCTGCTGCGAATTCAGTTCTTATGGCAGCATGTCATGATTCTAAACTGCTTTTATTAAATTTATACTGGTTGAAATTCAGTCTTTGAAGAGAATCATTGGATGAACAATGTTTTGATTTGGGATGAAAGCTAACTGGTTCTCGAAATTGAGGGTTGTGAGGTTTTCAGCTTCCCTCTGTTTCACCAGCAAGTCTGTTGAATGGTCATAACTCCTCCATGACATCTTAAAACAGCTGATGCAGAATTGGTTTACATCTTGTTTTTATTTAATGTCTGTACTCTAATCTTTGTTAATTACATTTTTTAACAGACTTTTTGATCCATTTTCTTCCTTTGTGAGAAATGAGATTATTTTTGTTATTATCACAAATAACTTGCTACCAAAATAATTTAGCACTTCTGCAGAATTGGTGGGGGAAGTTTTGGAAGGGCGAGTTTGGGATTGCACCTGTAATTTGCTGACACGTACAGCTTTATACTAGAATTGCACTTTTCAGGGTGAGGTTGTGTGTGTGTGTGTGTGTGCACGTGTACGTAGTTTCAAATAACATGACGTGTTAAATCTGTAGTGTGTGTCTGCTGGCAGCTACTGGGAAAATTCAGACCAGAGGCAGTGCCCACATCTCAGCCAGCCTGTTGGCGGAGCTCAGCAATCTCACAGGACTAGCACCAGCAACCAGTTTCCAGGGTCTCTCATATTTCGTTACAGCTCAACAAATCTCTGCGTGAGAAGTAAAATCTGTGCTATCAATCCATCCATGGAATCAGCTAAATCTTGCACTTCGAGCAAAGGATAGTACAGGGCTTTGCTGTGTGTCTGCGTATGCAGGGTCAGTTGGGTCTCCCCACTCTCTTTCTCAAGAGAGTTTTGGTCTCTGCTCCACAGTCTCTTGGTTCCTATCATCCACCTGGGCTCATATAAAGGCCACAGGTCCTGTAAGCAAGGGGATTAGTTCAGTCTAATATTTTTGTGTATATTATTAATAAAGTTGCCAAGGATTCTAACCAGGAAAAAATTAAAATATATAAAGTGAAATTCTTTTCAGGTGAAGACCTAAGTGAAATTGAATTTCCACTTCAATACACTATGAATTCTTTAGTCTGTTGACTTCTGTAATGCTACTGAAAATACCCTAAGAAAATTAACTATTGCAAAGTATAATAATGTTTGAATTTAATTGTTTTTAATGAACAAACATTTCACCATGTGAGAACTGTGCCTACTAGGAGGACACCTAAAAGGAGTATATGCCAAAGGCTGACTCTAAGGATTAACATCATTCGTATGACAGAATTTACTATTCCAGTAGTAAATAACGAACATGTCTGAAGGTAACTTAGAAGAATTGGTAAAATTGTGTTATCTTCAGACACAGAAAAGCCTTATGCTTACAATACCCAGTGGAAGTGTAATCTTCTTCCTATTAAGATCTCACTGAAGTATTCCTTTCTCTACAGTGTTGCAGGCATAAACCTTTCATGCTGCCAGGGGACGGTATCTTCCCACAAAATCCAGAGCTTTCTGTTTCAAAGGGATGTTGTTAGTGCTCTGAACACCTAACTTTCTGTCTCCTGTGAAAACGGATTTAAAAGACTATGGGACTCTAGGATTAGCAAATGTATTTCCCTTTTTCATGTTCTGTTGTTGGGCTGGACCCAGAAGTAAAAGAAACTAGTTAGCTACTGAGTAGAGTGAAAAGCAAGTGAAGCAAACTGTATGAAACAAATTTGTATTTTAGAACTCATCTTTCCTGCATAAGATCGGTGAAGGATTTAAAAAAATAATTCATATCATATTATCATAAAATGCAATGAAAGGTAAAATTCTTTGGAAGAAGTGTTTGCTTACTATCTCTAATTAGAATGAAAGCTTACTTTTTTTTTTTTTTATATCTAAGAGGAAAGAACTAACTAATTTGCATCATGTGTGCCCAGAAAGACTCAATAACAAGACCAGAGTGTGGATTCCTTTCCTAATTATTCTGATAGAGAACTGAAATTCTTCGGAGTCCTGTGTGAAGGAAATTAAGCCTTGGGATCCCATAGCATAGTTTCCTTGCAAATATAGACATGGAATTGCAATTAGTATGGAGGATCTTCAACAAAATCAGTGAAGACCACCTATTTAAACTTGGGATGGATGCCCATGTGAATGCCAAAGTGATTTTTTTTTTTCCATTGCAAAACAGAATTTGAGATTTAAGTGAGTAACTGCTTCACACATGGAAATTATAGACAGAGATTTCTTTCAGGAGACTGTTGCAATGCAAACGGCACATGGCTTGTACCCTTTGTCACCCCTGTTCTGGAAGTGGCTGCTTGACGTTACAGTTACAGAGATCCAGGGGCATAAGGTCTCTTGGAGTCTGTCACCTTGTGTTAAATCAAGGTTCCAGTCACTCTACAAATGTAAGCACTCCTGTTTGGGAGAGTGTAAGTGAAAATTAGCTTTATTCTGAATTGACATTTCTGGAATATTTAGGTTTTTGAGAAAATAAGTCGTTATTGTAGTATGAAATGTATGTATTGGCATAATTATTGAGGCAGAGGACATTCAAGTACTTTTGTTTCTAGGATCATTCTTGGAGCACAGATGGTTGGTGCAAACTTTGTGAAAAGCTTTAGATTACATTAGATTTTGTCTATTTGTGCAGCATATCCTCAAACAATGTCAGAACATTTTTCATACAAATTTCAACTTTAATAGCATTTATAGCCAAAAATCCTCCTCAGTTATTTACTGTACTAAGCTCAGTGTTCTGATCTAGCTCCTTCACAAACAAACCTGTGTTTAGCAATCAATGATGTGATTTTCTAAGTGTATACTTTTTATACTTAGGAAGGCAATAGCATTGCCTAGTTTTACAGGAAAAATCAGCGCTAACAAGACAACTGAACTGAGAAGATATCAGAGGCAACTAATGCTGAAAATGGTTTTGCATAGTTTATTGGTCTTTCAGAATAACAAAATCACAGAGTTGCCTAGGTTAGAAGGGACTTTTAAGATCATCTAGTCCAACCATGAAATTAATTATTAATAATTAAAATTATTAAAATTTATTTCAATTAATACAGACACTTAAAAAGATGTTGAACTGATTGAAATTCTTCAGTATATGGGATTTCTATGGGGATGGAAAAATATGAACTTGAGAATTTAAGGAACAGTAACTCTGTTATCAACCACTTTTGCAATAGAGATATGAGAAAGAAGAAAAAAGAAAAAAAAAAAAAAGATGAGGTTGCCTTTTCCAGACTTTCGTGAATCAATCACCTACTTAGACAAAAACGTCTCAGAAATGGTGACTGAGTAATGAGCTAATGAGGAAACCCAGCTACCTCTGGCAACTGGTTGTTCTAGGTTAAGATCCATTTTGACAAAAAAACCTGTCCTGAGATTAAAAAAAAAAAAAAAAAGAAAGAAAAAATTGTGAAAAGTGTGCATCTTTCAGTAGATAAAGCCAAACTTGAAAGACCCAATGTAACAGAAGTAGGAGAGTCAATTGCCAAGAGATACTTGTTTCCTGCTTCATCATGTGCCCATTTTTCAATCTGTTCTATGCAAATCTTAGCATAAATAACATAAGATGGTGGGGAGGCTCATGGCATTCCCCGCTGAGGTATCTGTCTAAGAAAAAGTTTAAGAAAGGTTATAAGAAGGTTTTAGAATGTATAGGTCTAAAGCACCGGTTGTTTGTGAAGATGCAGCTCTAGGAAATGCCGGCTGCGAGGCAGGTTAAGGAGAATGCATGAAGCTCATTTTATTATACTGGAGTCTTGAGTAGAAAACAAGCAGATCTGCAATTTCATTTAAATTGCGGGGCAGGATTAAGCCCAGTATGGGAGAGCGAGGAGGAGAGGATGACTTTTCTTCTCCCACTGTGAGAATCAGGTGACCGGATCATCGCGTCTGCTGCCCCAGGCGGGGCTGGCTGCTCTGCTGGGTGCCTGCAGCAGCTGTGCGGTGCAGAGCTATGCCAAGCGCTGCGGGGCAGAGTGGTGTGGAGCAGGGCAATGCGGGGCAGATCAGCAGCGGCTGCCCCAGAGCTGAATGGGGTTTGTGAGGAAGCCCTGCTGCTGGATGGGCTCTGGCAAGTGGGGCGGGCAGGAGCAAGAGCTTTTCCCAGCCGTTCTCCTTGGAGGTTGAGTGTCTTCAGTGTCACCTTGCCTTATGGCAAGAATTCCCAATTTGTCTTTATTTTAGTTTTAATTGCCTCTGTTGAAACCAAAATTATGTCCTTCCTTTAAAGTAGGGGGATTGGTGTAGCTTCTTTAATAAACGTGTTTTTTTTTGTAGCGGTCATGATTTCATAGAATCAAAGAATTGCTTGTTGGAAGAGACCTTTAAGATCATCAAGTCCAACCCTTAACCTAACACTGCCAAGTTACTGCTAAACCATGTCCTTTTAAACCTACATGTCTTTTAAATACCTCCAGGGATGGTGACTCAACCACTTCTTGGCGCAGCCTGTTCCAATGCTTGATAAAACTTTCAGTGAAGAAATTTTTCATAATATCCAGTCTAAACCTGCCCTGGCGCAACTTGAGGCTATTTCCTTTTGTCCTATCACCTGTTAATTTGGAAAAGAGACCTTTCACAAAATCACAGGATCACAGAATCACATGGGGTTGGAAGGGATCTCTGGAGATCATCTAGTCCAACCCCCCTGTGAAAGGAGGTCCACCTAGAGCAGGTTGCACAGGAATGTGTCCAGGTAGGTTTCGAATGTCTCCAGAGAAGAAGACTCCACCACCTCCATGGGCAGCCTGTTCCTGTGGTCTGCCACCCTCAAAATAAAGAATTTCCTCTTCATGTTTAGAAGGAACTTCTTACGTTCAAGTTTGTGCCCATTTCTCCCTGTCCTGTCACTGGGCACCACTGAGAAAAGACCGGCTCCATCCTCTTGACACCCTCCCTTTAAGTATTTATAGGCATTGATCAGATCCCCCCTCAGTCTACTCTTCTCTAGACTAAAAAGACCCAATCCCTCAGGCCCTCCTCATAAGAGAGATGCTCCAGGCCTCCAATGATCTTTCTGAATTCCTTCAAAGATGCTATTTCAATGTAGTCAATCTAAATTTAAATCAGTGCTTCTGTGATGAGACACAACACATATAAAAACATTAGAGCTTTCTTAACCTTTTTATTTTTTTTTTTCTTTTAGAAGTAGTGAAGGGCTTTTCTCCTCTGACCCTCAGACATTCATTTTTTTTTCTATTTGGTTGGATTTTTCTTACAAAAGGAGGGGAAGAAGGAACCTGCTGAGCATATGTTGTAAAACCTCTGCCAGATGCATGAAATAGTCAAGACTGAGAATAGGGGCAGAAGAAGGAATCCTATTAACCATTGAAACTGCAAAAAATATCCTTAAAGCAACTTCTCGCAGTGTGTGACTGCAGGTCTCTGCTTGAACATCTTCAGCCCTAGCTAGTGCTAGTTTAAGGCAGTTTGGAAGTTGACTGGGAACGGCAGCAAAGTTTCTCCCTTGTTTCATGGCCTGGAACATGTGTTGGGCTGGGTGACATGAGAAAATTCACTCTTTAGGTTTTCATCTTTCATTTTCCTTAATATTTTTCTTGCAATTACATTTGTTGTTTTTGTACTGTAGCTCTGTTGCCGGTGCCGAGAAAAGGTAAAAATTGCTGCATTTTATTTGACTGTTGATCGTAGAGGTACTCAAAGGGAGAGGGACCCAGAAGCCAGTCTTTGTGGAACAGCCAGCTGTTAGGCAGCTGTATCGGGGTCTTGCTCTGGCACTGCTGCCTGCACAGCAGGCAGACCTCAGAAGAAACAGACAGTCCAGTCCCAGCCTGTGACTATGGTCCCTGATCTACAGAGCTCACTGAGAACACCACCAGTTCTCCAGGAAAAGGACTTGTATTCTGGAGCTCACCTAGGGAGCAGTTACTGCCTTTTATAGGAGAAATAAGGTGCCCTCCCCTGCCCCCAGCTTGTTTCTTGGAAAGATGGCTTGTGTGCAGTCCTTGGCACACCAAAATCACGGCTTCAGATTACAAGCAGGTCAGGAGTCAAAGCTCTAAGGAAGATGAGCTCACGTCTCTTGTTACAAGTATTTCCCACTGCTTGGCTTTTGATGACTTCCCACCCAGAGCATGAGTCTCTTTCCTTACCTCTAATTCTCAGGTTTTGTATGTTTCCTCTGTGTCTAGCTCTTGATTTTCTATATTGCTCTTTGACTAAGATTTAAAAAATTAGACATTATTTAGACATGCTTTATTTAAGATAGCTAATTCCTTCACTGAGTTATGTTAAGCCTATTATGTATTCAGGCCCAGACATTTTAAGCTTTGGGTGTCTAGTGTTCGGTGTAAGAATGATCACAGTCACTCCGTAGATGTAGTAGCACTAAATTACCTTGAGAGGTTTATGGGAGAGAAAGAAATTGAGTCTGCATCCAAGGCTAGGACTCTAATCAAGAACTCTTTCCTGTGGCATATGTTTTCCTAAGTTGCTCTGCTTGTTTGGTGGGTGTCAACACATTGCAATTAAGCATGGTTCTTACCCTTGAGTTTCTGAAACTAGGATTGGATATCTGTACTGCCAAGATGTTTCCTTCAGTAGCCTGACTATTAGGATAAACTAAAAGTCAATACAGTTATGCGACAGTATTTACGTACGAGATCAACCAGTTTATTTCCATGCTTGTAATAATCAACCAGTGCTCTGCCGAAGTCAGTTTCAGCTCTGTCGGGGTGCAGTTTCTTTTTAAAGCTAATCAAATCTAACTGAGGATCTAATCCCCACCTGAGCCCCCAGGGACCTGCAGGTTCAGCCCCTCTTTGAACTTTTGCAGCAGGCAGATGGGTCACATTGATTTCTCTTGTGGAGAATTAACTAACAAAAGGGAATTATGGGATCCAGGGTTTCACTGGGTCATCAAGTTTATCCCAGTTCCCCTGCAGCTACATGTTCATGAGATTTGGCGGGAGGCAGAATGGAAATGTGCTTTTGGCAGCAGCATGTGGTTAGACTCAGGAAGGTGTAACATATTACATCTTCTACTGGAGAAGGTAGTGATTTAATGTTTGTGTTAAAGTGATATTGAGTAATATAATTATTTTTGAGATAATATTTAGTAGAATTAAGTAATACTTTTTAGGGTAGCATTTAGAAATTCCACTCATAGACTGGTACCCCACCAGGCTAAGCATAGTACAAAGACATAAAAAAAAAAATGATCCTTACAGCAGAGCAGTGTTATGATCCTAAGTATAGGTTATAATATGTGCTAGAGAAGTTTGAGGGGAAATAAGCTGGAAGATTCACCAACAGTTAATATAAATATCTTTAATTCACTGTTGATCTCCAGAGGTCCCTTCCAACCCCATATGGTTCTATGATTCTCTGATAACTGTATGAGCCATCCTTTAATGTTAGAGTGCTGAAAGAAAATAGAATAGAGCCTGAATAAGTAGTTAAACCAAAGTTTAAACCTGATTTAACTAAGACTTTATAAACTTCAAATGATTTCCGTAATTATTTTGGACTGCCTTCGTTTTGTGGCATTATTTTTCCATGTACTCTTGGCATTTTGTCGTTTATTTGTGACCAGTGGCGTCTGGTTGACTCTCCTGACTAACCCAGTTCCTTTCAGATTTGGCTGTTGTAATATACTGTCTTGTTTTGGAAGGAGGAAATATTAAGTCATTACAGAAAGATCCTAAATCATTTTGAACTCAGACATTATTTCTTTATATGTCAGTTATTGAGGGATGGCCATTTATTTCTAACTAAATAACAAAACAAAATGCATTGGCTTAAGCACGTAAACTTAGGGCAACTTTTACAGACTAGTGGCATCTTTATTATGTAATGATTGTCTTTGAGAGATGCACAGACTAGTGAATACTATGAAGACCCTTATTGCTAAACTGATCTTTAACTTGTTGCAGTACATTGAGTACCCTACGTTTAGGAAGGTAGATAATAGATAATATGCTGAACTTTCTGAAACGTTAATGGGTACGACTGTAAAAACTTGTTAAATTGGATTACAATGCTTACATTTCTACAGGTGCAAAACTTCTAGAAGAATTTAAGAACAGAAGAATTTAAATGTTTTGAAGCAAAATTATGAATGAATACAACTCAGGACAAAATGAAAAATGACATATGCTGAAGAGATCATAGATTGACAGAATGGGCAGGACCCCAAAAGATTTTCTAGTCCAATGCCTCTGCCTAAAGCAGGGTCACCAAGACTGGGTTGTCCAGGACTGTACCCTGTCAGGTTCTGAATATCTCTATATCTCTACAACCTGCCTGCACAACCTATTCCTGCATTTGACCATCCTCACAGGACAAAAAGCTTTATTATGGCTAAACAGAATTCCCCACTTGTCAATTTGTGCTCACTGCCTTTTGTTCTGTCACTGAGCACCACTTAGAGAGAGAACACCACTGAGCGCCACTTGGTGTTCCCCAGGACCCTCAGATCCTCTTCTGCTAAGCTGCTCTCCAGCCAGTCAGCCCCTAGCCTGTACTGGTTCATGGCTTAGGTAATACGGTCTGGTAAAATAAACATGTATCCACACATTAAATATAGCTACGTATTCTATTTGCATTTACTTCTAATAACAGTTTATACAATAAGAAAGTGGTCAGCAAAATTTCTGTAAGAAAAAGGATAAATTTGGAAAGACCTCTTGAACTAAATTTGTGGTTCTTGCAGATAACAGTGCATAGGACACAAATAGCTGCACAGGGCACTCAGAGGGTTTTTCTTGTATAGTAAGAGGTACTGTGTTGGCTTTTTTTTCTGTCAATAGGACAAGAGTTCCACATAAACAGGATCCAGCTGCATGAATCTAAAATAAATTTTCATCTTCCCCTCTCCTCTCAGTTCTGTCCCTTACAAAATATGATTATTTTCTGTGCATATAAATACATATATGCATACATGATAAAGCTTCAGTTTATTTTTAAGGAAATTTTTATTCTAGTACTTGTGCCAAAATGCATATTTCATAAACTAAAGTTGTGGAAGCTGCAGTAGTTAATAGCATACAGAACAGTAAGATTCTTTTTAACCCTTTTATTTACCACAGTGTGCATGTGTTGGTCCTTTTCCCCCATCCCTCCACATCCCTTCCTGGAGACAAAGGTCAGTAAGGTTGAAGACACAGGTCAAGCCTAGTTTTTAGAAGATACTCAAGGAATTTTTTGCTTCTTGACAAGCATGGGAGTCTTAACAGCTGGGCCTCCAGCCTTCCACAGCAAACCTTTGACAATGTCTAAATTACAGCTTGGTCAGCTCTCCCATTCTAAAACTTCTTTTAATTTCCGTTCCCTTATGTTCGGAAGTCCGAAGACTCAATTCCAGGTGCTCAGTTGTGTTTTTCTGGCAGTGCAGAGCGATTTTTAAGAACAGAGATCTGGTATTCTGCAATCCACCATGTGGACATAAGAGAAACATCAAAAACTATGAGAGGAACGTAGTTCTTGTTCAGACAAAGGTCCTGGGGACAACTGACTACTGCCTTTTTTTCCCTGTTTTTCAGTTTAGACTACCTGTAAATACAAGCTAAAATACCTCTGTAAACAAATAGCCACTAGGGAAGAGGTCCATCTTCGCTTCTTTATTTTTATTCTGTTATACATATAAAATGCTTATATATTAATGGAAGCAGACAATAATGTATTTTCTAGATACCTTGTTCATTAGACGTATATGACTCTTCCCTTGCTCAAATGTTATGGAAGAGCTTCAGTAGTCAAAGCTGCAGAGCTCAGGAGTGTGTTTTATGTGCTAGAAGTTCTTGATCTTTTTGACTGCCAGTTGAGATGGCTGAAGGAGTAGTTGTTTTAACTGTCACTTACAACTTGTGTTTTCATGTACTTCATTAACACTTTTGGTGTAACTAGACACGGCCAGAGTGCTAGATAATCTCATTTAGGCTCCCTTTCCCACAAAAGGTGGAAATAGATGATCTTTTGAGGTCACTTCCAAACTGAGCTGTACTATGATACTGTGATTCTATGATTTTTTTTCTGGGCCAACTTGAAAGACTGAAATAGTAAGTGTGTGATATATATTTCTGTCCCAAAGTTATGGAACAAAACATTTAAACTTACATTTCTGTTTCTTTTTTATTCTGTGTTGAAAAATTTGATCACATTTTTCAAGTTCCCTTGTATATAGCCAAATGAGATTCTTTCATTAAAGGAATATAGTATTTTTTTTTAGACAGTCTTCAGTAATGAAGAAGGAGATTATTTAAGGTTACAATAGAAATGACATTAATTTGGTTCCTGGTCACAATTTCTCACAGCTATAATCTGTAAACTTTTGCAACTATTTGGTGTAAAAGTGCTTGAAGTGTCACTGGAGCAAAAGTCAGCAAAACCAGAGATGGTTAACCTAAGATGTTGTGAAAATCTGTAACAGAATCTGTGAAGGCATCAGTTATGTGAGCCTATTGATCTAATTCATTTTCCTGGGTTTACATGGTTTCCTGGATTACATGAAAATGTTTAAATAAATTAGTGGATTTTACTTTTATTCTGTTCTGGTAGGTCAACAAATGTACTTTGAATATACAATTTTCATTGCAAAATAAAGATTTTGAAATTTAATGAGGATACATTAATATGCTAGTGACGTGCACTGAGGAACTTTCTTGTGGAAATCAAGGGAGTAATACTATCATTCTTTGATGATGGAAGCTATTACCCATGTTAGCTGGTTTATGTAAATCCTCCATAAGACTATCCTAATAAAATGCCACTGCTTGTAGATTTTTTTCTAAAATAGCTCCCATATGCAATGTTTAACTAGGTAGGAAGAGGACACCCTGATGAAACAATAGACCTTTAATTCCCTCTGAGCTCTTACAAGTCTCACTAGGTCATGATTTGCATAACTGTATGTAAGAATATAAGGTAGGTGAGAGGGAGGGAAGGAGAGAAATATGTTACTTCCTCCTCTCTGATACAGAGCTAATGAACTAATATGACCATATGGACAAAGTGCTTAAATGTGTTTCATTGCAAGTAAGATAAAAGTCATTGGATAAAATTAGCTACTTCATGTCTTTCCTGCCATTGGTTTCTATCACCTGGTAGCAGTGGACTAGGGTATCCTTGATACAGTCCACCCAGATGGGACCGTGTTCTCTGATTTCCAGTTATGCACTAAGGAAATAATTAAGTATCATTAGGAAATCTGTGTGTGAGAAGGCCTGAAAAGTAAAACTTCCCGAATATGCAAAACATGGTGGTGAGTATTCTCCTGAAACAATAGCAGTTTTGTTCCTCATGGATGGTCCCCATTCCAGTAACTCGTCAGGTTTGCAGTTGTCTGTGTCTGGATCTTCAGACTGACATAAAAAATTGTCGCAGGCTATTGTGGCTGAGACTTCTTGAGTTTTATCCCCTGTTCTGCCAATTTCTTTTGGTGAGAAGAAAAAAGGTCAAAAATTAAATAGAACTGAAAACTCTCAATAATCCAGGCTAAGAAGTCTGCTGAATTCTGGACAAAGTTGGATGGGAATAAGGGCTGTCTGCCACTGTGATCAACAGACGTCTGAGAAACGGCTATCTGCTTTGTCTCCTGGTATTCCAAATCGGAATATTTGAAATGATTCCTTTCTATGAAGTAGGTAACCCTGAAAATGTACTGAGTTTATACAATGCATTATTTTTAATCTCAAGATAGAGGATGATATTTTCTACCTATATTCTTACATATGAGAGGTTAAAAGAAAGAATCACATATTGAATTAAAATAAACATTTTCTTTCAAATGCTTGGAGGCATTACTACTCTCAAAATTAACTGGTTTGGTTCTAGAAAATGAGGTTTTCTAGTACTCCTTCATGGCATTTCTAGCAGAAAGTCTACTTAGAAACAGTGTCATCCTGAATAATTTATAGCTAAGTCTGTATTTAATGAGCCATAACTACTGGGAAACAACAGTTACTTGGTCAAATATCCAGCACACATAGTGTACATGTCTGAATATTTAGACATCAGCCAAAGTTGGAGAAAAGTCTCAGAGATAAAATAATCTGTAACATTTCTGGTATAGTATGGAGTCCAAACTAAGAATGAAAATCCAACACGTTGTGTTCAAGTGTGACTTAGTTCTTCTATTTGCTCGTCTTGGCTCTTACTCGTACCATGAGCTGGTGATGTAAAATCGAGCTTCTCCTAGGTTACACCAGATATGTTGCCTTCGGTATTTTGTGAGGTTGCAACTGGGTATTTTGTTTTTCCTTTTGCTTACAATTAAGTAATTTAAAAACATATAGTTTGCTTAATTTTATTATTATGCAATAAAAAGTAAAATACAAGACTCAGTTTCAGCATGACAGCTTCCGCAATATGCAAGAAAATTGTCTGCATGGCCTGTTTGCTGAAATACATGTAGTGATACTTCTAGAAGCAACAATGTCCTCTTTAGACTTACTGAGTATTTTAAGTTCACCCTTCTTTACGGAAGCTTAGCCACAGAGCACAATGTTTCTGTATAGTACAGTCGAAACATTATGCAACATTAAAAAAAACCCAACCAAACCTGCTTCATTGGCTGACTTTTCAGGTGTCTGTCAGGCAGGGTATCTCAGCTGTACAACCGTATGTCTGAACAACTTATAAAATTAACATGGGTTTATTTTTTTTAATTTCAGAACCATGTCTCATGTCATTCACAAAGTTCATAACATCTAGTGTTAATGTTGAGACCATAAGCCAAAATTAAATTGTGCCTGAGCTTTCTAAGAAGGTTGATAAAACAGCATAATTATATGTGTAAGTTATGCTAGTGGTTTCACCCAGGAGTTACCTCATGCTTCTGTGAATATTAACAAGTGTCTTATCACAAATGCATCTTCGATGGTAACACTTTGAAGCTGGTAAAAATCCCATTTTTGTAGCAACAAATAGAGCACTCTAATCAATAGGCTTTTTCCTTCAGACCTTCCCTCTACCAGCCAGTATCTTTAAAATATTGGGAAGCATGTATATGAAATGAGTTACAGTTTCCTCCCGAGAAAATGTAATTGAATCCAGTAAAGGTGATCTAGGGCCAGCTGAATGATCAAGGGAAAAGGTCTTGATGAATAATTAGGCATATTTTACTGTATCACAAATTAATTAAGTTCCTTCACCGCAGCGTGAAGAAAGCTGCTTCTTGTTAGAAGGACTGGAGATGAATTTTATTCAGGATGAAATCCAAAAAGTTTTGCTGTCCAGCTGCAGGAAAGCAAACATCTTAACCATGTGGGTACTGAAACTGTTCTCTCTGAGGTATGAAGACCAGATGTTCTTCCGTTAGCATTCATTCTTTCTAAGAATGTCAAAAAGAACATGGTTATTCATATCTTTCATAGTGGTTTTTTTTGTTCAGAACAGGTATACAGCATAAATAATTCTAATATTAGAAGAGTGAGAGTTTTCGAAGAGCAAAGAGCATGTTTTGTGTTTGAGGCTACAAAGAGAATGAGGTTTTGCTTTTCAAGAGACAGGCAGCCACTGAGAGATGGGAGGGATCCCATGGTATACAGCCATGGAAGGACTGTTCTCTGCAGTCTACTTGCATGTTACAGCTTTTTCCAGGTTTGAAAAAATGTGGATTTCATTGAGGAGAATGCTTACAGCAGAACAACCTCTGATAAGAACATCCTGTTTTCTCACCTTCAGCTAAATTAGTTGTGTATGTTTTGCATAATAATACTTCAATTGGCTTTGACCTGATTCTTTTTCCATCTTAAAGATGGCTTCAGTATTGGCAAGATATGAGTATGCAAGACAGTATTTAACCAGTTATGGAATACACATTAGTAATGTCCTCAATCTTTACTGAAGCTAATGGTTTTCAGTGCTGATCTTTACCCTAATCCCCATTTGAGAACAATTTCAAAACCAGTACAGCAGGAATATCAGTAAGAGACACCCATGGTTTGTTGTCCCTTCCACTTTTAGGTTTTATGGTTGCAGATAACAAAATAGTTTCTGTAAGTTTCTTGACCTTCCATAAGATCTCTCTGGGGATACATTATTCTGCCCAAGGTTGATTGTTATGACTTCTTTACAGGACATGTCAAAACAACCTGTGAGTCACATGGAGGGGTTGCTTTAATGGATCAGGGTAAATGAGCTCATAAAGGTTATTCCAGGATATATGGAGTTAGTTCCATGAACTTTAATTCTTTCCATTACTAATGACATGGAAAGGTAAAATAAATGTATCTCCTAAATGGAATCGCTTCCTTACAAACATAATAGAAACCAGTTTTTTAAACAGTGCAACTTTCTATTCCACATTTGTTCAATCCCAGAAAGGAACAGGCCCTGACGTTCCTTCCACATGTGTTAATACAAATATTTTAATCAACGTAGCCTATCTGCAAGCAAGCAAATACTTCTTATACTTAGCATGTGTATGCATGTGATGTTGAACATAAGTAGTAAAATACCTATTGTATCTATAATACAAGATCTAGTTATTCATATGGTAGATGTACTGCCACTGAGAACAAAAACTAAAAATGTTTTGTCACTGCAATTTTCCTTCTTTGCTGCAGAGAAGGAAATATTGGTTAGCATTATTGTTCTCTCCTGGTTTATAACGGATTTGCTTTTAACTTGTTTTTCTGAAACTTTATATTCAAGGGACAATGACTAGAGAGTAGCACATTGTGAAATCAGAGAAATTAATAGTATGGTTAAAAGTTTAGTCTCCTCTACAACCTTTCGACATTTTTTTCCCCTGAGTCAGACTCAGCTGACAGTGAATAATGTTTTTGTAAATGGCTTCTTACATTACTGATGGAACAAACTATGCCTTGATTGCATGACTGTTGGGAAGCAACATGATCATGGCTAAGTACCAAAATACAGATAAAAGTAGGGGACAGTGGAAAGGTAAGGACTGTTTCTCAGACACCTACATGGTTGGTTTAAGGTTAACTTTTTAGTGTTAGTACTTCAAATAACACCCCCTAACTTGTATGTTAGTTTATATATTTTTGTGACTTGAAATCTTATGAGACATTGCAAATATTTATGATGTTTGGGGGACATGATATTCCTATATCTTGAACCAATCAATATTGGAAGTGGTGGATAACAGCTGCACAATAGTTTTAAACCTCTCCCATACCGCAAATCTTTGTTCATAGTTTCATAAATGTTCAATATCAGCTCTACTCCTGAAAGAAAAGTCCAGCGCATGGTCCACACTTCCCTTTGTTCCTACACCTTTTCCAGCCAGAGTGTCACACCGGCACAAACCTTTAAGCAGTAAAGAGTGCTGGAGAGTTGTCTCCAAATTGAAACCAACCTGGCAGGACTGTTTCTTTCAGTAGCAGTTCCAAGTTAAACTGGTGTAAAGTTCTCTACTAGAACTACTTTACTAAGCTAAAATAGTCAAGAAAAAAATATGCAAGAATGCTTTTGATACACAGGTCCTACAATAAGTCCTGGTTTGTAGAAGCCTTTTTACAAAGATCTTGACTGGAATTTATCTTTACTGTTGCTGTATGATCAATATGAGAATGAAGTCTTTCCCCAGCCCCTGTGAAAACGTCAGGAACAGGTTGGCAGATACCACAAACAGCTCATGCACTCTACTTTTCTTTCTCTCAGCAGGTTGCCAGTATTGAGGACTGTTGGTGAGACAGGTTCTCTAGGTAATAATAAATATAGTAATAAAGCTCCTGATGGCTGCCCTCTCTGACACAAAAGTGTTGCTCTTTGCTGTTTTGGTGTCAGAGAAATAAAAAAGGAGAAAGTGAAGGGTACTAGTAATCCATTTCCTGAAAAGATCAAGCTGATGAATACTCATATCATGCGTACTTACTTTCCCCTCATAGTAGTCCACAAAAGAGAAGCCTATGATGCCTGTTTCTTGGGTTTTGGTTGTTTTTTTTTTTTTTTTTGTTCCATTAGTGAAGAAGAGCAGGTCTGTGGTGTGGTGACAGTTTTATCAGTAGGATAGGAAATTCCATCCAAACATGTGGAAAAACTTCTTCACTTTGAGGGTGCCAAAGCACTGGAATGGGCTGCCTAGAGAAGTTGTGGAGTCTCCTTCTCTGGAGATATTAAAAGCCTGCCTGGATGCGTTCCTGTCTAGCCTGCTCTAGGTGTCTCCCCTGCCCACCCTGCCAAAGCAGAGGGGTTGCACTTGATAATCTCTGAAGGTCCCTTCCAGCCCCTACCATTCTGTGATTCTGTGTGATTCTGTGTGATTCTGTAAAGGCAGTATCCCACTCTTTTCTTCACACTGTTTGTGCTCTTGCAACATCAGCCACCACTGAAAGGTAAAACAGGCGTTTATGAGTTTATGCAGCATTCCTAAACTGGCTCTCATAGGCTTATTCCACAAATAGTACTAAAATAACTAGATAGAAACAAGGGAATTTTTTTATTTGTCCCCTGGACAAAGTCTCTACTCAGTGCCCTTTTATACAAGAGCAGATCCCTCATGAGTTTGAATTGTATGTTAGTTTGGCAGTCTGGCTTGTCCTGCAGAATCCCTCCCACTGACTGGTTGTTTTATGCAGCTCCTACATGATGTTGTTCAGCTTGAACTTGTTCTGTGGTGGACGAGGCCCCTGTCATCCTTTTTTTTCCCTTTGATTACTGAAAAACACAGGATAAACTGTCTCAGATCAAGGTGACCTACTTGTCTGTTCATAAGTCTTGTTTTCAGCAGTGCTCCAATATTGCACATACAGTCAGAGCTTGATTTGTTAGAAGAACTACAAAATGTCATGTGTGGAGCTGTAGATAGCCTTAGTCACATTAAAACTAATGCCAGTGAGTTGGAGTAAGCTGATTTCTTCCTCCTAGACGGGGAGTGTCATTCTGTCTTCCTAAACTTTGTAGCACCAGACCTCACATAGATCAGAAATAATCCCTATTCTGATTTATAATCAGGATCACAAATCCAGGCTTTTCTTTGAGGCTATTTCAGATTTTTGAAATTTCCTGAAAAATACCCCTGAGATTAAAGGGAAAAGGTTTTCCATTAATGTTTCTCTTCCTGCTTCAAGAAGTTGCAGTGAGTGTGCTGTGAAAGAAAATAATTTGTCCTGAGCATGTTGTGGAAGAAAATTATGCAGAAAATAGTCTGTAAACTACAGTGTGTTTTTAGTCTATAAATAAGACTTTCCATGGGAGAAAGAGGAAAACATGTGTCATGTTTCCAAAAGACAAAGAAGAAGATAAATGCAGGGTCTTGTTTGCTAAATGCAAAAAAAAAAATAATGTGTAGAAAATCTCCCCTGAATGAGCTGGGGGTCAGATCTTTGCGTGGATTTGAAGGACCGCTTCCTGACCTGCTGCTGCTTCTGTAATTTCATGTAATTAACTGCAATATAAATAGCTTCTCCTCCTGGATGAAGTCTCATTTCTTGCACAGTTCCTTTTTCTTAACAGTTTAATCAAACTAATTGTGACAAGCAGTGTATTTGTATAAATATTTAAATGTGGAGCATGAGGATTGAATTATTTATTCTGCAAATGTAAGCTTAATGTAACTATCTTTGGAAACCATCACATTCTCATATGGTTGTGCAATTTGGTTGTGCATGCTGTCTGCTGAATTCAATGCTTAATGTTGCAAATGGCTCAAATAAATTATCTTATTTGGATAAGCGCTAAACAAGATGCCAGAAGAAACAAAACACAGGAGATTATCTTGGTTTAGCACGTGGAAAAACTAGTTATCTTTCTAAATTCAACTGTCAAGGCACCCCACTTTTCTGAAAATGGGTTAGCAAAGATGCAGATGATGTCATTCGTTGTCCAATCTTGTCTCATGCACGAAAAGGCATATGTTCTGAGCTCGAAAGAAAAATATCGTATTGATGGCAGATGCCAAGCTGCACAGGGAGATGCTGAATCTGGAACTCAGAACCAAATATTTCTCTCGTGTGATATTGTAACTTGCAGTGTTTCTGCACCATCCCTCTTAAGGGAGAATGCAGAACGGTACATAATGGTGCGTCCCACTGCGTAGATGAGTTATTGCTCTCCGGGGAAAAAAAAATGCTGCTAAACGTGAAAAAGATGCCACACTGAAAACTATACTGCATCCCTGTAAGTGGGTGACTGGTAGAGTCTCTTGCTTGACTGCACACATCCGAGGGTGGCTTAACAGTGCATAAAGGCTTCTTCCTGACGCTTCCCATACAAAGCCTCGGATCAGCTGGCCCTGAATGCCACCCTCCCAGCAGCGGGGGTTACGCTCCGGTTGCCGCTGCTCCCCTGGGCATCAGCCACAGAGCTGGGAGCTGTGTCGGCTGCCGTCCTTCAGAGGCGAGGCAAGGAGGAGGAAGAGACCAGAGACGAGACTTGACAGGAGGGAATAGAGTTGGTGGCACTGATGTGAATCAGTATTTGGGGTGTGTACTTTCATGTTCATTACGCACCGTGTTTCCAAACAGCAACAGGGTCTCTATCACTAGCCCTTGTGCCTCCTTACACGTCTAATTTAGCGGGATGGAGGCAGAAAACTTCAAGGATATTAGTCAGTGAGCTGAAAGTGATCTCTCTCCCCCCCTCCCCGGTCTATTCTTCCTTTAAAAAAGTGTGAAAGCATTTTCCGAGGGTAGGATTCAGTTGTTCACCTCCCACTGACAGCCCCCAGTGCTGATATCACCTACAGCACATTTGAAGATCGCTTTTATTTTCTGACTTCTTAGACATGCAGCAGAACTGTAGCAAAATAATTCTCTTCTGCTTTTGAAAACACCTTATTATGAAGATTTTCTTGTTTAAATAATTCGGTATGTCAGCACTATTTCAGTCAGGCTTACTGGTTGCTGTTAACATTGGAAGCCTTCAGTGGGAGGTGAATTATAATCTCAAGGCATATTGCTACAAAAACTAGAGGGCAGACACCAACTCCTTCTGGGCTTCTTTTATTTCTTTTATTTTTCTTTCCTCAATAAAATTTGCAGAGATTCTTAGCTATCCTGCTCGGTTTGCCTGAGCACAGCTTGTTTTGGGATTGTGGTTTTATTCACAAGCAGCCAAGTTTTGCTACATTCTTGCTGTTTAAGCCCCAGAAATTTGTCCTAGCACTTGTACACAGATCAAGTATTCAAGATAGGAATGATTTTTAATTAGTTCTTGCTCTTCAATATTTCACTTGCCTCTGGTGAAAAACATCCAATTTTATCAAAAGCAAGCATGTCTCTAAATGAGACTTTTGACAGGGTTTTCTAGGACTTAATTTCTGGTTTAAAATGAGATCTATCTGTCTTGGAATAAGTGGTATTTCATAGCTTAGGTCATTTCTTTGAAATGTTAAGAGTGTTGGGTCTACACCGGTGTAGTGCTTTTCTCGCTCATATGCTTTTGGTGGTTGTTGTTCCTCTTCCATGAAATGTCACAACTCTCTAAGAAGTTGAAGGAAAACAACTTTCAATACCCTTTTTTGTGTGTGTGTGTTTGTTTTTTAATTTTGTTTTTCATCCAGATCTGCCTGTATCCTTCAGATTTTTTCATTCTCTGAAAAGAAGTGGTGTGCGCATTTCTAGAGATGCTTCTAGGCTCGATGACATCAGTTTTACTAAGTTTAGCAGAACTGCAAAAGTCTAAATTAACAAACCACTTCACTGTGCTCTGGCGCTAGAGCTAAATCAGCGAATACGACTTTCAGTGAAGCATTGCTACTTTGCTTTCCCCAAGGTTTCTTTCACTGACAGGGTCACAGCAGGAGAAGGAGAGAGGTTTAGTGAACAGATTAAAATTTTACCTTGTCGCAGTTTTTGAGGGTTTTTATTTCTCTCTGCCATGGGCGGTGATCACTACAGTGAATATAGTGTTACTGAATTTACTATGAAGATGCCTGTTTTAGTTATGCTTTTATGGCATGTGAAAAAAATCCAGCTCGGTTTTTGTCAATTGACCTCTTCAAAGGAATCACAGAATTGTTGGAGTTGGAAGGGACCTTCCAGAGCTCATCAAATTTCAGTTGCATGTGTTGTCAGGGGATGCTTTACAACACCCACAGCAGCGTTTCAGGGATGCCAAGAGCTTGCAGACATACTGGGAGCCCGATGCAGAAGTCAACAGCAAGAAGGGAGTTGGTACCACCTGGGCAAAGCCTTCTGCAGCTGTGTTGGCTTTTCTTTTCTCATCAGGGTCAAAGACAAACTCCTCTTGACTTGGAGGGGGCAGAACTCCTCGAGGGTACCTCCCTTATCTATTCCTGCTATTTGGCAGGTAGAAAACTGCGTCTCTGTTGTTTTGGGGTTTTGGGTTTTTTTTTTTTGCTTGAGCAATTAAACATCTCTGCTACTTGATTCATATTTATCTGGAGAATATTTTCATTGGGAATGTGTAGAAATTTGTAATTTCTCTAGTATGATGGGACATGGAAACCACTCACAAACTCCTCAACCCAAAGCTTGGTAGTGAAGTGGAAAATACCCTGCTGAATCATATGCTCTTTCAAATGACAGCAGAATTTTAGAGCAATATTTGTCCCTGGTAAGATTATTTGTGAGGTCTTGCTGGGGAACTGGATTTAAATATTCATTGTGCTTTATTGTGGAGACCAAAATTTGTTTTTTAGGGAAGGAATTTTTCTGGGCATTAAAATGATAATGTAAATATGTGAAATGCTACATACAGTTTGGCCATGATGTTGGAGTAATGTATCTTAGTTGAAGACCTCAGTTACTTTTAAAACTTGAAGTGCTGACTGCAGTTATCTTCTGGTAAAAAAACTGCATATGCTTCTGCTTAGCTTATGCCAAAAGTGTTTAGATACCTACTAAAGCAATCCTTCCAAAGTAAACCGGTATAACACTTCCTTTAAAGAACAATAAAATGAAGTATTAGATGTTGAGGTAAAAAAAAAAATATTTTTGGTGGCTTACAGAGGAAGGTTTTTCCTGCCCAATTAGACTGTTTATGCAGTGTCTTTCTCCTCTGGGCTGCAGCTTTTCTCCAGCCACTTACAGATTACGTCTACCCAGAGCAGCAGTCCGTGGGTTTTCTCACTTCTTTTACCTCACTTCTTGAAATCGGGGAACTGCTAACTTCAGCTGGGTCTGAATATGCATGAATGATGACTGGCACACATTTTTCAATGGGAAGGAGGAGGTTAGGGAAATATGACACAAGCTTTGGAGGGTGTAGTGCTTGCGGGCTGTGTGCTGCTACCCTCATGTCTGTTTTTAGCTCAGTTCGGTGACAGCCCCTTGAGGGAAGGAAGCTTCTTACTTTTATAAAATATGAGAATATTTTTATTTTAAAAATTTTATTCTTGCATTTTTATGTTTTCCTTGTTTTCCTTTCATGTTGTATATTTATTTAATTTCGTCACAAAAAAAATAATATTCTTAACTGCTAAGAATCCAACTGATAAAAGCAGTTTATCTAGAAATTTTCAATATACATTTTCCTTTAAAACAAATAGGATTTTCAAGCTTTCTGTAGAATAAGGAAGTAATGCCATAATACAACAACACGCTCTATAACATTAAAAAGGAATATGTGGCTTACTATATTACCAGAAATTAAATCCAATGAGAAGATGATAAGGAAAATATGGTTGCTCTTTGTAATGGATGCAGCTTATCTGCCATTGTATGTCATAACACTGTATGACTGGTGAAGCTAAGGAAATTGTAATCATGGAGAAATGCTGCAGGAAGCCTTGAAAACAGGCAGGGCTTTTGGAGGCAGATGAAGGAAACGGGAAAATAAACTAAGGCTGTGTTTGGGGATTGTTGGTAAACAACAGTTGCCTTACTCAAAGATTAATAATTTATTATTTCCACATTTCAAAAATACACCACCTTTACTTGATGCAGTGTTAGGACCCTTAGCGGTCTTGCATGACAGCTTGCAAAATTGTGAGATTGAGTTCTTTATGCTGTGTCGGTATACTATGTGACGGTTTCTCAAATGATAAAATTGAGAGAGTCAAAAATTAGTTTCTGGTTCAGCCTATTTATTTATCTTACAAGTGTTAAGCCAACATATACCTGTCAAATCTTCCAGAATACTTAAAGTTTACATTTTTGAAAAATCAGAACTGCACTGAGTACTGAAAGGCTGTTTTATTTCCCTACAAGTAGATGGAAAATGCCAAAGTTCTGAAATTTAATGTGCTTATTTATATGCAGTGTTTTTAGTATACATTACATTAATTTAATGGAATATATTTTATGTACAAGTGATAGCTGAGGTGACTGACATTACCTAGACTCTTAGGGAATGCTAAATCATGAGAATAAATTAATTTAGGAGTGAGTGACTGAAGCAGTTAGACACTCCAGTAAAGATTATGTGCATAGCAAGTAGTTCAGTTAACATCTAAGCTTTGACATATCAGAACTTCTGCACTGGTATCACTTTGAATTATGAAATTATCAAGCATGATGGAGAAAAGACAGAAATAATGAATTGTTTTTCTTTAAGGAAAGCTGAGAGGCTGTCAGAGCACTAGTGCCACATTACCTATTTAAGCAGAAGTCAGAGGGGGAGTTAAATATCAGCTAAAAAACAAGAGCATTTTTCTATTTGCAGGCTTGATAATTTATACTAAAGGCATTTAGAAGAACTGACCACAAAGCTCTGAGTCAGTGACAAAGTTCAACAAATCTGATACTAATGATGCATTTAAGAGAGATGGAAAATGCAATAGGTTTTTGTTTGCATTAAAGGTAAGTACAGGCTGATAGAGAATACTGCAACCTGTTTAGCTCATCATCAGAGCTTGAAGACACCACAGGAAATGCAGTCAGTAAGATATCAGAGGATGAACATTTACTTGAGTCAGTCAGTATAATTTTATGAAAAATGGGACCTGTCACAAAATCATCAGTGATTCCGTGTCATGCAGAGATAACAACTCTGCCTGCTGACTGAATTTCTGAATTTCTGTAAGGCACTTGTTTCAGTACCACCTGTGTTTGGATTTTAAGTAGTCCCATGCTGCATCTATTTGGTGTCCTCCGTATTAAGATTACTAATTTAATAGGTGTCCCTAAAAATACTATGGCTATCTTCTACATTTCTTAAACTAATTATTATCACTTCAGCTAGTTTTCCTTTAGTAACAGAGTTTCATATTGAGGTCCCTGGGGTGGAGAAACTGAAGTTTCAAAAACTTTCTGCCTTTCTGTATTTAATCAACATTTCTGAAAGCCTGAAGGTGCTGGATTATATTTGATATCAATTTGTAATTAAAAATTAAAGGAAAAAAATCTGAATGTTTTTACTTAAAGGCACAACATTTCAATATTATGTTAGATAATAGCTATTAGAGATTATATGGAAATCAGTTCTTAATTTCAGTTTAAAATTATTTGCGTTCTGGTCAACATTTCTTACTAGACATGAAGTAAAACAAATATCTTAAATGAAGATTTACTCAAGACTTTCTTCTTTTGGCCAGAATACCTGTTACATTGATTTAGCTTTCATTGCAAACTTCAGGAACTGACATCTGGACGTACTTTGTCAAACGGACACTCTTAACGTCCTTGGCTTGTTGGCACAAACAGTTTGTCTGTGAATGGAGGAAAAGCAGTATAGAGAACATCTTTCAGTTATTTAGAAGCCAAACCAGGGAGCTGTAAGTGGCATCGAATGCATGAGTCTTGGTGTTCTCCCACACACTGAACCACTGTTTGGGTACTGGGATGATGAACTATTCACAAAAACATTACGTTTTTCCTAGTATAAGATTGAAAGTGAGGTAATAAAATGGAAACAGTTTATATGGCTTATTAGCAGGTTGAGACCCATTCATTTTGTAGGACGCTGCTACGATTTTTTCTGAAAACCAGTAAAACACAGAGTAGTGTAGAAAATACCATTTTTTTCTGAGCATTTCCTGCTGAATGCTAGCGTGTTGTGTTTTTTTTCCCCATGCCCCAAGTATCTTAGAATATTGTTATTAAATAGCCATGTTTATGTATGTTCTATATGTTTAGGTACTGCATAATAAACCATTAGTATAGAGCCTTGTTTATAGTACACCAGCTGGCAGTATTTATAAAGGTCTGTTGATTTGTGCGGCAGTGACTTTACTTTGTCGTGCTGCATAGACTTCAAGGTGTTACTATCATATGAGAAAGGAAAAAATAGATTTCAGGAGAGTGTCATGCTTCAGTAATTTGTCTGTTATTGAAATGTTTGGTATTCTAAACAGGCTTTATATTGAAAAGTTTTAAAAGTCAGAAACTCCCTCTGGACCAGCACAGATGCTTAAATGACCACAGATCATGGTCCTGAGAGGGAACACTAGGAAAGGCACCAACTCTTATGAAAACTGAGTGAGAGCATTGCACCAACATTTCTGTTATAAAAACTTGTTGTGTTTATCCTCTGCTCATTTAAAAAAAAAAAAAAAAGAAAAAGAAAAAAGAAAAAGTTTCAGCTGTTTCAACTGCTCTACCTAATGTGCTTCAGAGATTTCTTGTATCTGGAATGTCATCTCTGACAGTAAAACTTCAGAGAGGAAAGATTTATTAAAATCATTTGGGTGAATCACTAACTAAATTCTCTGATTATACCCATGGCAATGCAAGCAGAGTTATTTACTGCCTCATACATTCTTTCATTATTTATTTCTAATGTTTAGCAAACTCACCTGAAGTAATTTTAAAAAAATAGGAGGTGAGTTGGGAAATGTCGTCTTGCTACCCTAAAATGTGGGCCTTGCAACCTGGGGCTTCTTGAGTGAGTTTGTGCACAGAAAGAGGCAGGAGACTCTCCTAAGCCAACCCAGCCTGCCCCAGATTCTCTGGGGGTGGCTTGTCCCAGTTGGCTGCCTACCTCTGTCACGCTTTTTTGAAATGCTTGAGTCAGTCAGAGGGTGAAGAGAAAGAAGTGACTCATGAACCTCACCTTCAGTGCAGCCCCTTTGAGAGGTTAGGGCATCCTGGTGTCATCCACACCCCCTGAGGCTGAAACAAGCATCTTTTGGCTTCTGTTCCCCAAACATTCATGTTCTTAGACTTGCAGAGATTTCTCCTGAGATGATACTAGAAGCTATACAGCTAGTAGACTCAGATGCTGTATGAAAATGCATATATTTTAAAAGTATGATAAAATAACAATTTAATTTCTGATTGCAATTCCATTCTGGAACACAAAATATTAACCACTAAATCCAGAAATTCATTGGAATATATAGATGCTCTGCATGATTTATAAAACTTCTAGTTTGTAAGAATTTTTTTTTTAGGTTGCAATTAATGTAAAAGACAAAAGAGCGGTATATGTTTAAATGAAAAAAAAAAACCCGCTGTTAAAATTAGTGCCTTTAAAATAATTCTAGGAAGAGTTAGCAGTAATTGTTCTCCTTCTCCTGGAATTCAGTACTATTCATTAAGTTAGGAAAAATTAGATGTCCACGACCCATATCTAGATATAACCTATTGTACCACCTGTTTGGTAGGAGAGGCTCACACAACGCAGTTCTCTTGGAGTATAATAGATATTTCTAAGCCTGAGTTTTATTCTTTCGGAAAACAACCATAGGAAGGATGCTCTGTCTCAACAGGTCTACTGCTTGTTTGTATTCAGGACCTCAGCTGCTCACTTGACCAAAAATAATCTATATTTTGCCTGTGATTCCTAGACTTGAAAGGGAGTGAAATGAATTCTAGTTCATCTTGAGCATCACCAGAGTAACTCTCCAAACAATGCCTGTTATTTCTGAGTAAGACCAATGGGATTGTGTACTTTGAGCTTGTGCTCCATCCAGTGCAAATTTTACTATTATCACAAGCCCCTCCACCTCTTTCCTCGGGTAACTGATTTACTATGTCTTTGCCATAAAAATTTATAGCATCTTCCTTCTTCCACTTCTGACATTATTGGCAGTGAAAATTCACCTGCTCCAAAACTGTGAATTCATCATTTGCACCTGCATTTAAAGGATTTAATGCCTGCAAGCTCGAAAGCCAATATTAGCTTGGTTACTGTGGTAACAGACTCATTTTCAGCAGCCTGTAATGAATGCTGCTGGAAGCAGGGCTGCTATTCTTGAATTTTATTTATGTAAATGTGTTTTAAACACCTTTCTCCCATACCCCATCTTCTGCTAATAATCTCCAAGTATGAAGGCACTGGTATTTGAGGCTTTCTCACAAAGTTTGGAATTCAGTGAAACTGTTCATTCGGGTGAAGTTAAAGTAAATTCAGACGCTTTTGGAGAACTCTGGCCTGTCACCCCAATTAATTTGGTACTGAAAGCCTACCTTCAGAACAGGCTGCTTCACTGAAACTCTTGTCTGCTTCTCTGATTTACAAAAGCTTGTAGATTAAAAGACCTTAGGCCTCTTGGATTTTACCCATGTTTTTGAGAGAGAGTAGGAGCCTGCTCTCCAATGCCTTTGAAACTGGGTATATATCTCAGTTTAATAATTATGTTGTTGGAGACAGGAACATTGTTCCCTGGATTTCTTGTAAAGTAGTAAGAGCCCTTTAAATCACATCACAAAAACATTAAAAGGATTGCTCATCATTTATAAAGCTGCCAGTACCTTTATGAGATGCTTTTGCTTTCCTCCTCAGTGCTTGGCTCTCTTTGGAATTAAGTTCTCACAACTGTATTATTTACACACATTTTATGTGTGGTATACTGAGGTTTGCCAGCCTGTTCTTCCTTTTCCTGCATGAGTGGGGAAAACTGAATCTAGAGTGGCAAATTGCCCAAAATTCCTCAGTTACTTTAGGCTGGCCAGTAGCACATGCGGATTATGGATGCTAAACTGCTGTTTCATTTAGTCTTTTTCCAGAAGGTGATGTTTTCTTGGAACAGGCCCACGAGTTCAGTGGCTTGGTGTGGCTGACAATGCAGCACACCGAGTTTGATGAAGGGAGACTGACCTGTGGTAGCTCCTGTGTCCCCCCAGTAGCCAGTTTGCTCGCACCCACGCCCTGCAAAATGCTATTGCCTGCTGGCTCCAACAACTTTTACACAGGATATTGTGTTGTGATCCATTTATTTATTTATTTAAGGAAGAGGAATGATGGGTATTGGCCTTAGAGGCCCATGAAAACTCTGTAATAAATGGCTGGTGAGAGGAGAGGGCTAACAGGTGTTTGGAGCTCATATGGAGAGCAGCAGAAGAAAATGCGTTGACAGTACCTTCTCTTGGAGGGATCAGTGAAGCGACAGAGGGTGAGCAGATGTCTCTGGCTCCTGCAGGCTTTTGCTTTATTTCTCTGATCAGACTGTTTGCGACTAAATGTGCTCACAGACCTGGGCACAATGCAGCCTTCGCTCGTCCTCCCTTGGAGTCCTCTGCTCTCTCCCCTCACACTTCTTCACCGACCAAGGTGGGCAAAGCCCTGCTTGACAGGAGGGGCCAGCAGCTCCAGCTCCTGTATTTCTGGCATTCCTTTTCATTTTTCTCTTGCTGACAATGCCTTTATCCTGTGCTGCCAACACAGGCCATATAAAGCTGTGACTGCATCACGGGAGGTTCTTTCCCACGTGGTGCCTCAAAAGTGCAGAGACAAAGAGGCTGGAGCAGGGCAGGATCCGTGACTGTGTTGCTGCTTCTTTATCAAGGCTAGTTTCAGGTTTTCTTCAAAATTTTAAATTTTCCAGGAGGCAGGGCCAGTTTAATCTCATTGTTGCTTCCACTGCCTTGCCAGACTGTGTTGTATTGCACCTAAAAAGCCAAAAGGCTGCATTTGACGTGTGATTCCCCAGGCAAGCTACCTGACGCTAGCAGCAGTGGGCTCTCAGAGTTGAATAGATGGTGAAGTTCGTATTGTAAATTATGCTGTTCTTCTACTCAAAATAGTGATTTGTAGTAGGATGTGAGGGGAATAGGGGAGCTGTTTTAACATTCTGAAATATTTAAAATTTGTAAAAATCTGTAAAATGTTGTGCTTCAGGGAGTATAAATATCTTGGGGGGGATAATAAAAATGTTGGTGGTAAATGTATTTGAAAATTATGAATTTGAATACAATCTTGTGTGTAAATAATGGAGGTTAGCATGCGATTAATGTGAACTTGACAAGGAACTGAAATAGGGGAAAGAAAATGAAAATACTTCTCCTTACCTGTGTACATTAATAGAGTATTTATGTGTGCATCTTAGTAGGCTATTTCTATTTCCCTCCTGCTGCCCATAGGAAAGCACTTCAGAGGACAACTAACAGCCTGTGACTTCCCTTTATATGTTGTTTTACATGTGTTTTGCAATAAATTAATTGATTTTTCCAATACCTGTAGCAGCTAGATATTTTGACTCTACAGCTAAAGCACAGTGGAACAAACCATCATAGCTTCTTTTCTTTGAGAGGAGAGTGAGGGAAGAGTTTGTTTCCTTGTCAATAAATTAACAACAGATTGTGCTTGTTTTCTCATTTCAAATCCCTGAGTCACCACTGGGAATGAAGTAGTTTGATAGTACTGGTGATGCTATGGTTTATATTGAACAAGGGAAAAACTGATATTTTTGCAGTGGTTTTCTCCTTTGGGTTATTGATAGCAAGAGGGCATGAGGTTTGTTTTAGGCTTTGTTGTTGTTGTTGGGGTTTTTTTTCTTGCTTGTTTTTAACTGGTATTGATAGAATCTGCTCAGCACTGAAATCCATTTCTCCCACGTCACTGCTGTGGGTGTCAGGATGACCACAATCAGAATTGGCCTGAATAAATCTGTGTCTATTACAGTCATGTCTCCAATTGCACTGGTGGCATTCGTAAGTAGACATCCATGCAGACCTCTTTCTGCTTTAGTATTTCTCATTGACATGATTTATTCCTAGAGTTAAACACCCTTGCTTTAATAAAATGGTCTTGGGTTGTTGCATTCATCACTGGTCACCACTCCTAACAAAGAGTAGAAGAACCAATGCTGAATCCTGCCAGACTACATAGCTAAGCACATTTGATATGTGGGGTGCCGTGGTATGAGAGCCACCTCCAGGGTTGCACTGCAAGGCTACGAGACACTGGGCCATGTTCACAACTTCTAGACAAAGGTCTGAGATTAGGTGGAGTAGCCATAGAGGTACTAATGACATATCACAAAACCAGTGCAGTGTGAAAATTACATTTACTTCTGTGTATGAGTAAGAAATTTGCATGAGTGTCTGCTCCCTGGAATGTCCAGGGCTCTCTGTCACACGTGACATATTGGTATCCTCTCTCACCCTTGGCTTGGCTGCCAAGCTTCGCCTGAAACTTCCTTGCATGGACACCAAAGCATTTCCCCATCCCAACAGAATGAATTGTGCAAGCAGCAGAGTGGGTTTTCTTTCCTGAAACCTTACTGTGTTACAGCAGCCTGTGGTCATAACTAATACCAGCCCCTAGCAAGTTTACAGGAACAGCTACAATGTTTGAATTCAAATAGTGCTTGATGTCAAATTCTTACGGGAATGAAGAAAAGTTGCCAACTTTCAACATTACCGATTTCTTGTATTTCTCTCCAGTTTCATCACGGTGACACAGAACAGTCATGCTGTTTGTTTAAAAAGCTGAGAGTGCGTGTTTGTAAGCAATGAGGATAAACGTCTAAGTGTCAGCAGTAAGGCCTCCACTGCAAACTGACGGTTGAAAAAAGAAAAATAGTATTCGTTTATGAGTAAAGCTTCTTCCCCTCTAAATCTAGCTTTTCTGGTGACAATGCAGTATGTACTTATAAGGCAGTAATAACCCCCTACTTAATGGCAGGATATACTTGAAGAAAAAGATAATTTAATATTAATACATTTCCTAATGAGCTGTATGCCATAGGGAAATTGAGACTAGAAATGTGATCGATTGATAAAAGACTTGTATTTTCCCTACCAAATGAGAAAAATGAAATATGTATGTAGAAAACCCAAAAATGGGACTGGTTTAAAAATAGCGTGATTTTGTTAGAAGGCATTTGCTTCTTCCCTCTGCTGTTTATTTTATTTTAGGATGAGTTCCACAGTTTGCACGCTCACCTTCTGGAACTTGTACATCTCTTTAAACCAAATTGTTGTAAAGCATATTTAGTGCTTTGAGTATTAATACCGAGCTATATTAACCATCTCAACTTCTACAAGTATGCGGTTAGTGGTTTAAAAGCATACTAGCTCAAATCAAATCTGCTTGTTTAAAAATACCACATTTCAAGCACCTCAGCGTACAGTATTTTGTCATCTCAGTTTTTGTCATCTCAGTGTGGCTCTGTTGTTTTTTTTTTTTTTTTTGGTCCGTTATGCTGTTTTCTAAGAGAAACATCTGCAGGTGACTGTTCAGGGAGAGCTGCAAAGCTCTCCCTATGCAGACCTTCCTCCAAAGCTCATTTCAGGCTGTGTGGATCCTACCAGGGCTTCTGGCAGGCTTCGGTTCAGCATGCTGGCCAGTCTTATGGACGTACGCACAGTGATGTGTGTCTCATGCTTTAGTAGTGTTACTTGTGTACCTTGACACAAGTTTACTTGTATTTGATTACTTCTACTGAGCTGAATTTGTATGGCTGAAAGCAACGCTGACTTTTGTTGTTCTAAAGCAAACACATCTTGCAAAGAGGTTCAGGATGGACCTTAAAAATACATTGGAATATGATCAGCTGGCACACTGTGGGAGCATGACTGTTCTTCATGCGTGCTCTGCATGCTTCCTGGTCCAAATTCATGCTGAGAGAGGGTGGAAGAGACAGGTTGAGGTCCTCTCTGCCTTCTTGATGTCCCACATGGTAGCCAGGCTTGTGCCTTACGGTACAGTGATGACTTCTGCTCAGGCCGGAACCATGCTTACTTCTTTTCTTAGATGGTATGTTGGACATTTGCTTCTTTCAGATTGATTATGGTTATCTAAAGACGGGTATGCAGGCAGTTATATGTAACTGTTAAAACTAATTGTTCAAACCAAAGGTCCACCTAGCTCTGTTTGCCATCACTCAGTAATAGCTATTTGGGGAACAATAAGAACACGGTGGGCAGGTAGAGATACATCCTCATGAAAGGCATTTTCCAGTGACAGGCAGTTTTGGACCTTCCAGAGTCAGAGGTTGTATATTTTGATTTAATTTGATTCAGGATTTTTGCATGAGATCTGTTCAAAACAGTTTTGCAGCCTGTTGACACCTTGATTTATCTACAATATCCAGTGACAAAGTTCACTGACTTTCATTTCTCTCATACCTGCCTCTTTCCAACTCCACTTGCTGTCATACTTGTACGTTTGCTCTCTTTTTACCTTCCCTATGGATCTTCTGAGTTTACAGAAAACTCTTACACTCCCCACCCACAGCAGTGCTGTTGTCAAGGCTGAAGAATCTTAGCTTATGTAACATTTCAAAGTAAAAACTAATTAAAATCCTGGAAATTTTCTAGTATTTTCCAATATTCTTCAACAGAATTTAATCTGAACTTTCCACCCAAGTCCCAAATGCATTAAGGGAATGGACACAACCAATGGCTGACTTCAGGGATTTTTTTTCCTTTCCCGTATCAACTGTTTGCTAGGTCTGAATAATGCTTTTTTCTCCATTTTCTTTAAACAAAAAAACATGAACACCACCCCAATCCCCCCCTGCAAAAAAGGAAAACTAGCTATCTGTTCTAAGCAGATCTCCATAAATTCCATTTTCCCTGCATATGGCCTAGATTTTTGGCTCCATCATTAGGAAACAATAGAGGATTAGCTTTTCCTTTTATGTATGTATGAGTGTGCAAGTGTAATAATATTTTTTTTCAGCAGTTGCTATGGAAAGCAGTATTGTGTGGTGAATCATACTTTGACTTTTGTTGAGTAATATCATTCTGCTTATTGTACAATAATTTTAATTACAAATATTTGTTTCAAATTAAAATGTTAAGAAGTGGAATGTATGCTAAAGTGGAGTCTAAATACGTTTTAAAGGTGGTGTTATTTTTTAATTTATTACATGATGTGTGGCATTTTTAATGTCACTCTATAAAAGAAAATGTATAAAATAGTTTGTAGTGCATAGTGGTATGTAGGAAGAGTTGAAAAGCGTAGTTTCCCTGTCCATAAGACATGTCTCAATTTAAATGCGTTCTGTTCTGCAGCAGGAATGAATGTTTGGAGATGAGCTCATGGGCACGTGCACCCATCACAGAATAGCTAATCATCCAGTTAAGACATGACTGCATTTTTTTACCATTTTACTATATTTTTTTATTGAACCAAAAAGAGCCTGATAATCAACATCTACTAGGGTATGGACACCAAGGTTAAAAATTACCTCCTGCTAAGTTTTGCAGCGAGTATAGCTTAAAAGGGGTCTCTGTATTCCAAGCGCTGTCTTTGATGAAGATATTACTTAAATATTACTTCTATAAGCTTTCTTTTTCCTCCTTTATGCTTTCATATTCCCACCTCAAAAAAGAAAAAATCCATTCTTGTGAAAACTGACAAATGTGTTCCAGTCAAATGTTTGGATTTGGCAAATCATTATTTTGACGTCTTTTCAAATCTACTCTCTTACTCTCTTTCTTTTTTTTCCTTTTTTTTTTTTTTTTAAATAAAGAAGACAGTATCACCATGCACTGCATGGAAGAATTGCTGATGAACTGCTCTTATATCATTAAGCGAAATATGCAAGAAGCGGGAGAAAGCCCATAATTTCAATTAACATTTCTGAGCAGGCACCAAAATAGTTTAAATAAAATATAATAATGAGGAATGGAGAGTTGTCATAGCAGACTAGTATTTTGCATGTCAGTTTATGGTAAATAAACAATTAAGGCTTCATCAATTTTTTTTTTTTATTCCCCATCAACTCCCTGCAATGATCTTAACATCAAATCTGATTTATGAAAACTTTATAAAAAGGAAATAATGAAACAAAACCAGAATTTGACATAGTCATCCTCACACCTATTCCTTCTCCTGTATATAATTTTTCTTTATTAAAGTTGCTTCGTGAAAACCTTGAGATTTGTAGTTGGAATAAGAGATCAGAACTATTCAAAGGAGATCATATACATTTTGGCCTGTTAGTTCTTTTTTACTCATGTATAAAATAACAAATACAGTGAGTAATTGGTGGTTATGCCTATAGGGAATTCAAGTTGTCCTGACACTTGTGACAGAGAAGCTACGATGATGAAAATTAACAAGCACGTGAATAAAACAACAAATCCCTGACAGTATTAATTGTGATTCAGCATCTGAACTGCAGAAAGCCTGTCACTTAATTTCATCTACAGGATAAACTAAATCCAGGTCTTGAAAGACATTAGTCTTTGTCTTAACCCTCACTTAAGGTAGTGAGAACATCACATTAGTGTTCCTTTTAATGTTGGTTTTCTCTTCACATTTTAGTCTTCTTACATTTTCTTCAGTGTCCTGTTTCAGTTTTCAATCGTACAAAACAAGGATATAGCAGCAAAAAAATGTAACCTCTATTATTTACCAATATTTACCACCTGTCCTTGAGATTTGTATATAGTTGTCTTCACCTGCATTGCCTGTATAAAGTTGCAGGCTTCCTGTTCGCCCCCAGCGTTGAACCTATCAAGTCTTTCCTTTATGATTACTAAAAATGATACAAAAAATATAATAAAATATATTTCTATATATAACATTTATAAATAAACAGAGCCTGGAATTCCAAGCCTTGCACCTTCTGACTTTCTGTCCTTCATATGTTCTTCACGTTATTCTTGTTTTAGATAGCACTCCTCTATCTTATTTGTTTTTCCCTGTTAGCAGGAGGAAAAACTTTTAGTGATAATTAGTGATGGTTGGCCTCAAGTCTTCAAATATGGTATATCTTAGTTCCTTAGTAGCAACTGGATTTCTTATTAGTATTTTGCATTATTATGCTAATTACTTGTTTTAGCACAAGCTGAAGTAAAGATGAATTTAAATAAAATTAAAGGAATGAAGCAGTATGGGAACAGGTAATTGTGATGCACCATATTTTGAAAACTTGTGAAATTAAGCAGATACAATTACTTGCTGCCAAGTTAATCTAATGATGCATTAGCTAGGTCAACAGAACTTGTATTAATTAATCTGTATATAGAAAGAAAACAGAAGATTAAACAAAGTAAATTCCATTTTGCCTTTGTATTTTCAAGATCTTATCTATTCTTAAAGGCTTTTGTTTTATGTGGACTGTCCAGCCAATAGGCTTGTTTTATATTTCTAAATGATTCAGCAGTAAGTGTAATATATTACTTAATAACCTGAAAATAGCTGATCTTACAATTTACTGTAACTTTTATGAGTATATGGTGGGGTCCTTTCTTTTAATCTCAGAATTAAATTTCTTCAACTGTAAGGAAATAAAACAGAGTGCTGGAGAGTTTTATTTCTCTTTTAACAGCCCTGGTATGTATTGATCAGGATTGTTTCAGCTTTATGGTAGTATCAAAAATACGTCTTGCATTCCAGGTTATTGAATCTTTCTCACATCTGTCGTGTGTGTCACAACATTTTGTAAATGTAATTTGAAAGATGCAACTATTCACTGCCTGAGGGTATTTTGGGGTTTTGCTATTCTAGTAGTGCATTTAGAAAAACAGAATACCTTGTTGAGCAACTGCTTTAATTTTACTTATATTTTTTATTCAACATTATAAAGAATTTAATTTTTTGTTATTAGTGATAAAATTAGACTTCTGATTTTTCTGTTCCTTCTGCTTCTTTCATGTATTATTGTACATAGATGAGTAAATGCAAGCTTAATTTACTGTAAGTTTACTTCATTCAGGACTATATACATTTAAATGAAATGTTTAACTGTATACTACCTCAATTAGATGAAATAAAACAAGATCACATGCATTTTTAACAAGCTTTTTATAGTTTTTCTAAAAATGTTCAATCATTTCTATTTAATAACTTGCTCTGAGGTTTTTCCAAAGTTTTATTAACTGAAATTAATCCTCTTAAATATGTAGAGCATCATCTCTCAATTTTTGCTCCAGCCTTAAAGTAGATGATTCGAAGCTATCCCATGTAATCTTGTACCATATATGCAGCAAGCAAAAGCCTGAGGTGCTAAATTCCACAGATTAATGAAGTAAAAGGTCGGTATATTTACATATATACATTTTTTTTGTGACGTGGCTTGTGTTTCTTACCCGTGGTAACATTCAAGTCTTCTGTTACTTATGCGTGGTCTTCTTTTCCCCCTTTCCTGAGCAGTCACCAGGCAAGGGGGTGTACAGAGTTCAGTAGCTACAGCCAGAGAAATCTGAAAAACCTCTGCACTTGTGCAGCCCCTTGGCATTTCTATTCTCTTGAATTCATCATTGGTACTTCCCTTTCCAGATAAGAGTGAGTTATTCCAAATTGTGTTATCAACAGCACTTTTATTTCGGTGTCTCAAAGTTTATCTGATATCAGGAACCATATCTCTACTTCTCAGAGGCAAAACCATCAGCGAACATGAAAATGTAAGCATCACGCTGTCAGTGCTGAAGTTATAATATTGCTTATAGTGCTGATATTGATATTGAATGATATTACAAACCCCCATATAAACAGCCTATAAATGATGTGATTACTGTGGAAGACAGTCAGTGATTTACTGCCGTGTGTGATGGCGCTTTCACTCACTGTGGGGAGTAGCTGAGGGTCGTGGTGTTTTTCTGAAATGGTGTAATGCATTTGAAATGTTTCAGACTGTAACACTAAGAGGAGTAATAATATTCAGTCACCAACCTGAAGGTGGGGAAACTTAGAAATATACATAAAATTGCACATGGGAATTGCTGATATTAACTAGCAATTGAGACTTCTGTTTAAAATATGGTATGTATCACTTCCTCCACAGATATTGCAGCTAATATATATTTCTGGACAGGTAGTTGCAATAAATAATGGTTGCAATTCCAGAGAACCTATTAGACCTACCAAAGCTGTTCTCTTGAAAACATTATTTACAGAGTATAATTAACCTCCTGCCTTTTCATGTTCCTACTGCATATGAGTAACTGGAACAAATAGCTCTGTTATAATTATCTTCCTGCACTTTCTTCCCTCTCGTTCATCTTAAAAAAATATATCACAACTTTCACTTTTTTATGTTTCCTATATTATTTGCAAAATTTTCAATTTATGTTGACTTTACTAGAGTCATGGAGAATCATTTTCTTTGGACATGGTTGTCAGGAATTTGAGAATACAACGGCTGTGGGACTCATGCAGAGTCTTCTTATTATTACAGGCAGCATATCCATTTTTTAAATTTTTCCATGTCAGAAATTGATATTTTAATTCTTCCCCACCACTCATCTAGTAAGATGTTCTAGACTATCACTACTTTATTTCAAAGGTGGGGTTTTTTATTTCCACAATTCATTTTCTCCTTCATATTTTGCATTCATATTTTCTTCTGCCAATTGTTTTAATTTTATCCCAAATGAAAGTTTAAAAGATCTCATACTTTTGAAATACTAAATTTTTCACAAAATCAAGTTCTTGTTTTCTGGAAGAGTAACTAAGCTGTTGGTTTTCATTTAAAACCAAAACCTCAAGTTATTTTTTATTTCATTTTTAATACAAGTTCTCAGGCTTCCCACCATTCATCACAGGGTACAGTTCCTAGTGCAACATACAGTTACAGCCAAAAACGAAGAACATTTGTGCTGTCTCTGCAGTGGTATTTATTTAAATATTTTACTTGGACATGAATGTCGTCTACAGAGTCTTTTCGTGGGGCAAAGGTGTCAATTTAGTGCTGCTGGTTTGATTGAGATTGCTGTGCATCTTCAGCTTTGGCTTCTCAGCTCTGGTCTCTAGGAGAGATTTAGAGACTGAAAAAAAAAACATCTCTGTGGGAGGGGAGAAAATGGAATAAGAAATAGATTTTAGAGCTTCAAAAATAAGACAGAAGAGCTATAAAAGGACAGATGGATGAAAGTTAAGGGGGTTATGAAGACAGCAAAAAGGACAATACTCATGCCCTCTCCCCATCACAAAAAATCCAGTGAAAAATTATTAAAGAGCTTTAAAATGTCATTTGTCTTGTACCATTTAACAGTCAACAAATACTTGTTAACAAAGATACTGTTCCTGCATCTCTGGTAACTCTTCATCACTGTGGAGGAGGGAAATCCTGAGAGTGACGTGCAGGACAGCTCTGGTCAGGACCCCAGATTTGGCGGATGCTGGTGAGTCTGACTTCTGCTGTCCTGGTGCCACTTGCTGGTTCGTTGCCTGACCCCAAGCAGTATTGGGGCAGAGTGCAGGGTGACCTAAACCCTCTGACAACTGCTGGTCTAGAATGAGAGGGAAGGAGAGGTACAGGCAAAGAACCACTGAAGATTTGGAGGACAAGGAGCACACAAATGATTTTTTCCTGTGAAGGTGGCTTTAAACTGTGGTCTCCCCAGCTGCAAGGCAGTGGGTTCATACCAGGTTTTGGAGACAAGGCCTCATAAAGGCCCCTTAAAGGTCTTAACAGGGATGGAAAAGTTCCCCTGATTAATAGTCGTTAATCATTTTGTATTCTGGAGGATGCTGTGGAGTGGCAGATTAAGTAGCTGCTGAGCAGAAATGTGCCTGACCTCTTGTACACCTTGGACTCTTTACCTCCTTATAATGTCAAAGATGATAACTGGCAACCAGTTCCTTTTCTATGTCTTTTCCCTCAAATCACTTCGGATGGTGGACACTTGATATTTGTTTTAGAATTTGACCGGTAGTATATAAAGTAAATGTCCTTATGAGAAGAAAATTTTTAATTTGTTCTATATTTTTTCTGATTGATATTTTTCATGTGAGGAGCAATAGCATAATTGTAGACATGTCTTTTTAATATCATATTTTTTGACCAGAATGAATATTTAACTATTTTCCCGTTTGCTCTGAGAATAGTCTATTTTTCATCTGGATCATTTTCACTCTGTAGCAAATTGATTCACTCTATAGTAAAAATATATATTTTGAAGCTTCATTAGAGCCTTTTTATTTTTGCTTTTCATATGAACAAAACAAGAAGTACTCTTTCAGCCTCAATCAACAGGAAGAATTTTACAGATACTAAAGTAATCCGCTATTTTGGGGTTTGTTTAGTTGGGATTTTTTGGAGGTGGGGTTGACAAGTGCTTTTAATGAAAATATAAGCAGGTATCACTTCCAGTCTTCATTTCAGTAGATTTTTCATAAAGAGAATATCTTGCTGGGATGAATTTGAGCCCAAGAACTGAAAGAGAGACCAATTATGAAAGCTGAAGCTGTGTGTACAGAAGAAAACATTTTGTGAATACTCCTTGGCATTGCTCTATACAGCGTGCTTAGCACAGTGAGAAACATGGCCAAGAGTCAAATCCTTCAATAACAGCAAGTTCTCCTGATTGTTAATAAAGAAAAAAATGTTATCTGACAAGCTGCTGAAGTCCTACTGGCTTTAGAAATCTTATATAAGAGGGAATATAAGGCTGAAAAAGTTGTATTCACATACTTCAGGTGACTTAACATGTGGTAGTTTCACAGTGGACTGTTAGTTCCATGTGGGGACACCATGTCCAGAAGGTTTAGTGTTCTTGGACATGTAGTCTCCTTGAAGTGCGACAGCATTGTCCCCCTATGTCAATAACAGCTGATTTCCTCTTGTCTCGATTCAGGAACAGTTGATTTGTCGCTCTTCCTTCTGCCAGCTAAGAGGGATATTTTCTCTGGGAAAAGGAATATCTTATCACTTTCTTTTTTTCTATTTTATTCTATTTTTTTTAAGTAAGTCCCTTTGTCCTTAATAGTTATCAAAGAATTTCCTAGCACCATGACAAAACGTCAAAAAAATTTGACATTTTTTCATGTAAAACTTAGTGAAAAATTACTAACTAGGTAGAATTTGGAAGCTTTCTGTTTTCCAGAGCTAAAGACAGCAGTTTACAACAGAATAATTTAACTATCTCTTACACTGCATTATTAAAAGTGCTTAAATCAAGAGAATGAGCTGAAACTGTGGCCTGTTGTGCAAGCTACTGAGTAAGCTAAAATACTTGTTGGAAAGAAACTTAGTTCATTTATAATCTTAAATTTGCAGTTGAGTATAATAATTAAATCTCTAAAATCTGGATACAATCTTTTTCGTAAATGTGTGGTCTGCTGCCTTTCATTTTTCTTAATAATTATATGTTAACTGTGATGATACATACTGCATATCCATCCATGTGACAATTTGTAACGTGAACCTACAGCAACCTATATCCTAGTATAACTCCTTGCATATGTGTAAGTACAGAAGAGGTTCCTTTGAATCAGCAGGGGTGGTGAGATTTAGCATGTAAAATGTTAGCTAAAATTCTCAGCTGTTATTCAGTGATGATATTACTCTTCTCCTAAGTTGAAGTGTTGGATGTGGTGTGCCTTCATGTTTCAAAAATAAGTTCCTAGTTCCTATGGATGTGTATGTAATTGGTTGACTACACTCAGATCATGCAAAGAAAAAAAAGTGTTCCATTTGTATTTATTTGCACAATATTTATCTTTTGTGTTTTAATACCTATGAACTGAAAGACATTTGACTTCTGAATTTTTAACTAAAATATCCCAGCTGATGTGACTGAGATTTCAATGTTATTAAATTAGGTGGTATATTTTTTGGGTGGTATATTTTTTTTCTAGGTTACTTTACATCTTTTAAGATGCAAATGATAAAAACAGAACTAGTGATGTTTTTTCTAAACCAGCTAAGAGTCTCAGAGGTTTCTTTAAGTGGGACTCCAACAACTCATGTTATCTTGAGGAGTGCTAAGAGTCCTTCAGACTTTGCAGGGAGCTCTTCAGTTTGCAGGACCTGACTCCCTGAGCTAAGAAATGCATATACTCTTCCAGGCAGTGGAACTGCATAGCTGTGTCTTTGCTGAGGGATTGCATAATGACAGATTAAATCCAATTTTGAGCCCTCAACATGGTTAGAATATTCCAAAATGGTCTTTGGATAACATCAGAAACCTGAAGATTTGAAGACAATAATGGATGCTCCCCTAGTTGACTGAGTATCAGTTCACCTGCAGAAATTTGAAGGAGGCTGTGGGTTGTGTGGCCTGGGATTGCCCTGGCTTTCAACTGTTGGAGACATCAGGAATCAAGTTTATTGTCATCCTGAAGAAATTTCTGTCTTCTGCTCCTCCAAGGAAGTTCCACAAAGAGAGTGGGAGGAGGCAATGCAGGCTTCCGAAACTCATGACATGTAGTGACGGGTGCCATCTCCTGTAATGATTCCTATAGTGATGTCCTATCAGTATTCCCTGATATATAAACATTGAACCCAATTGAGAATTGGAGAAGTACATACCAGGTATGTGTGGGCATGCTGGACTCTGCCATTCCCAGGTGTTTACAGATGTCATCTGTAGCCCAACGATGGGCGGGTTTTAGGGGAGCAGCGTTACAGGACAGGGATGGGCTGCATACATCTTGGGGTTCATTTGGGGGAATATGGATAGCCTGCCTTTGGGCAGCTTTGCTGCTGCAAGTTTATTGTGTGTAAGATTACTATGTTGAGTGATACGAAATTTAATTTTGCTGTGTTTGCCTTACTGGTCAGGAAATTTTGAGACTGAGGTGGAAATACATTCAAAATCTTTTCTGTGAAAAATTCAATGGCAGGATGTGAAGTCAGATTAAAATATACTGTTTTGAAGGACAGCTGGTTAGGAAATGAAAATCTTCAATCAGTCTAGGGTAATAAAGTACTAAACGCAGATGAATCTTCTGTTGTACATATTGGGAACTACCATGTTTTATTCACTTGGTAAATATACTGTCTTTTTTAGTAGCTCTGAGTACATTTAAGTGAGCAGATTTTTGCCTTGTATCTTTATTTGATTATGTCTTATACTGTCCTTCCTTATTATTTCACACAAATTAAAAACGTGTGTAGCAGGCTGTGTCTTTGTCCACTTAATATATTTGCAGAGCTGGACAGCATGCTGGAAAATATATTTAAGGTCCAAATAAACTCCAGTACCATTAAGGTATTTTTCACTTGCTGTCAGTGGAAGAAGACTGATTTTCCTGAACTAGATTTTTATTTTTCTAAAACACCAGCAAGATACTCCAGTCTTATCTAGCTATCAAAATAAGGCATCAGCTTTTTTGAAGATGCTAAATATGTCAGTTGCTAAGCATTTTGGAAAAAATCTTTTTTAGGTACCTGAGTGGAAGCTGGGCAATTAGAAAAATCATCTACAAAGCATTTCTTGATGGCTCTTTCTGAGGCTAGCATGTAGAGGAGATAGTTCAGTATTCATGTATTCACTCATTGGAGAGCTATAGCAGGATCAAGTGAATGTGCCCAAATCTAGCCTCTAATCAGTAGCCTTATGTGGCAAGTTCTAACAACTTACAAGGGGTGAATCATACTTAATGTAAGAAGAAGGATCTTTAAAAGGTACATGGGACATGTAGGGACGTAATTTTCCATGAAATGAACAGTTTATTGGTTTTTTTCCTTTTGAGCCCGTTCTTGAGATTTTTCAGTAAAGCGAAGACTTTTTAAAAAGTAAATTGATTAGAAAATAACCAAGACATTTGTCATTCTGTACAGTGTCCTGGACCCATAGTAATTGCTGATGCAAGTTAGGTACCACTCAACAGCTGTCTGATATGCAGACTGGACAAAATGCTAGCCCTGGATTCAAGCTGTTACAGCCCAGCATAACGTGTTCTTATTGCTCTAGCACACAATATTCTTTAAAGAAAAAGTTAATAAGTAATGCACTGAGGGGATATAATCAACACCTCTACAGCTGAGGTTAGTCATCTTAGCTCTTGTTCCAATGCTTGGGGGTGTTTAAGTTTTAAAAACAGCCCAGTTGTTACATGTTAGAGTGAATTATCATAGCATACAAAAAGACCTCAGTATTCAAAAGCAGTTCTATAACCTTAGGCATTTAAATGCTGTATCTGAACACATAGATGTATTGTACAATTTTTATAGGTTCTAAAAACTAATTTGGACAGTCAGAATAGCAGGCTGTTGAGACCTACAGAAATACTGAGTTTTCTAGAAAGGTGTTAAAGTATAATTTATTTACCTGCACTCTTCTTACCATGTGCATGTTTCTTTCATGTATTTCTAAAGACTGATTATACCCTCTTAAAGTCCATTTTCAGCTAGTTTTAATGTCTACTTATGTCCTCTGTAAATTATCTTTTTCTAATTTCTTTTAATGTCAGTGTCCCCCTGACACACACAAACACACATATGAACACTTTCTCTTATTCTGTTGTCCAGTCTGCCTCCAGTTCTTTTCCATCTATCCATAAAGTTCTTTCTCTCTCCTCCAAGTGTTCTTCCTCACTCTGATCATGGTGGGTTCACCTTTTGAAGTCAGGAATCATGCTTCCTCCTCCAGGTTAGATGTCTTGTCATTGCCCTTCTTGATTTCCATGGAAAACCTACATGTAGTGCTTTATCTTGTCATCACATGTTCCCGCTCTTCTCTTTTGCATGTGTTTTCCAGAGGATTTTCTCTCGTGTCTTTCCTGATGGCCATTCTGTGGTATTCCCTGAAGTTTGGGGGCTTTTAATATTATTGTATGGGATTCACACCTACTTTGCTGCTTTACAGTAGAAAGAGTATAATTCACTGTGTATTCTCAAAAAAAAGGATGTTTATGTGGCCAGCAACTCGAAATATTACAAATAAGTATCTTTAACTTGAGGCAGAATTAAAGAATTCTGTAGTCTTTTCAAAGATACGGTGGGCAGTCAGCCACAACTGAATAGCTTTGCATAGAGATTGTGCTGGTAGACCTGCTACTTTGACTGCAGTAGTACTTCAGAGGCTTAGCTGTAGTCCAGAAACCTACTGTATACTGCAAAAAAATGGAAGCAAAGCTGATTCTTGTGCTCTAGCTTTCATAAAACTGAGGAATTATATCCTTCCCTAAGTATCTCTCAAATGTGGCAGTGCAGCAGTATTTTAAGTGGGCAACTGTAACAGAAGTCAGATGTGATATGGTATTCTAGCATTTCTTGGATCAGCCTAGCAGAGTAATATAAATAACATTTTTTCTGGGTTTTTTGGTGTTCTTTGCTGTGCTCATAATCATATTCCATCAAACCTGCACTTAACTACATTGTCTAGAACCTGTTTTGTATTCATATGGTTTATATTCCTGCTGTTGTCTTTCCTTCCCCAAGGCACCTTGGACTTAATTGTCTTCATGTGCAAATGGCTTAAAATAGTAAACATAGTATTGTCAAGCTCCAATTGTTTATGAAGCAAATGTGGGATAGCAAAAGGTACTGATTTATAAATAAATAAAATTTAATTATATGGCTGCCTTTTACAGGTAGTATTTGCCTGACGTATCACTCACCTCGAGTACTGCGTTCAGTTTTGGGCCCCTCACTACAGGAAGGACATTGAGGCTCTGGAGCGTGTCCAGAGGAGAGCCACCAAGCTGGTGAGGGGTCTGGAGAACAAGTCCTACGAGGAGAGGCTGAG
>JAOQGH010000001.1:149792932-149843948 GCA_025769975.1 Gallinago jamesoni
GGGTTAGACAGGTCTCCCAGTGTTGCTCTGAATAAAGGAGGGATTGAGCAAACCACCTAAGCACTCAGCTTTGGCCCTATTAGTAGATGACTGTGACCTACTAGACATTGAGTTTTCTAGCCTTTGAGTTTAGGCTGCCTAAAGATCCATGGAAAAATCAGCCGGATATTGCAGGTCTCAGAAGTGAATCCCGCTGTGGATCCCTCTGTTTGCCAAGATGACTTTGTTTACATTTTTATCTGATGGGTTTAAATGTGGGACAAGATCCAAACATTTAGGGATTTTATGGCCCAGTGTCACAGAGCTGTCAGAGATTGGGCTACTTGAAATTTTTAATAGCTTGGGTTTTGAACCTAATGTCTAGTTCTTCGTGAACTTCATGAACTAGAGACAGACTTCTTTTGGTAAATGAGTCAGATATTTCCAGTTGTCCTCTCTGCATAAAGATCAAGTTTGCAAACTGTTTGAAGTCTCGTGAGTTTTAAAATTTCAGAAACCCAAGTTATTTTCTTTCTTTTTTTTTTTTCTTTACTTTTTCCTTTCTTCATATTCTTTGAAGGGTTTTTTTGTTCATTTTATTCAGAGGAAGCTAAATAAAAGACTGAAAAAGTTTTGCTTGTACATGCACCATGCCAGCATTTTCAGTTGTCTCATACCAGTTTTCAGACAGTATAGTCCGTATTTTTTTAAAAGTCATTTTAGAAAAATACATTAGATTTCAGTTAGTCCATATCTTAGACTGTAAAAAAATATTATGAAGTCAAGATCCAAACTCTGATCAAAACATAGAATAGAATAGAATAGAATAGAATAGAATAGAATAGAATAGAATAATTTCAGTTGGAAACTAACTACAACGATCATCTAGTCCAACTGTCTGACCACTTCAGGGCTGACCAAAAGTTAAAGCACGTTATTCAAGGCATTGTACAAGTGCCTCTTAAACACCTGTGGCATTGACCACCTCTCCAGGAAGCCTGTTGCAGGATTTGACCACTCTCTTGGTAAAGAAATTATTCTTAGTGTCCAGTCTAAACCTCCCATGCCACAGTTCTGAACCATTTCCACTGGATACCAGGTGAATATCCGGTCCTGTCACTGAATACCAGTCCTTTCACCAGCTTTGTTGCCCTCCTCTGGATGCATTTGAGTACCTCGCTTAAATAAAGATATCCGTTTCTTGCTGAAATTTTTTTGATTATTTACTGAAGCAACTAAATGGAAAAAGTGTTTCCTTAACTACCAAAGAAGCAGTTTGGTGCTGCTTGTTCTTTAAAATCACCTAATTTACATGGGGGACTAAACTTGGCCTTTTTTCCAGCTCAATTCAATTAAATATTTTGACTTGAAATGATACATCCCATGGATAAAAACAAGGTAGCTGTATTTGGAAATACCTTTCAAATTAGTAAAATAAAAATAAGAAAAAATACATACTAAATTCTCATTTTTAAGCAATATTAAAAATTTAGGGAAAAAATCCTACTATTTAAACCTCAAATAATTCTGAGTGTGATGTACATTACTATGTCTGTAACCTATTTGAAAACAAGTACGGAAATGCTCTACAATTGTATTTACTTAGAAAAAAACAGAGCTACTTTAGAATATCAGGGCTCCTGCAACATTATCAAGTGAGGTTTGACAATCATAGATGGAAAAATCTTAACTAATATTTCTTTCCTTTTGCTGTGCAGTCATGTCTCGGACTGTATCTTGATTCAAGTGCACTAGGCAGCAGATTTAATTTTTCTTATATAGATCTTTTTGATTACATTAATTTTGGGTTTAGGCAGTTTTCTTCAAATATCTATATGCATATGTATATTATATACATTTTCTAGGGAAACCCTTCAATTCTTCTCTAAGTAGCGGTATTTATATCCCAAGAACAAAATGTTTTTCAACTTCGAGTTAGTATTCTGTGATTTGAAATGTCAGTGAGCATCTTTTTGTTGTGCATTTTAAAGATATGTCATTTTAAATGTATCTGCATTCAGCCTAAGGTTTTATTTTTGCCTATAGTGCCCTCACCTGTAATTTAGGGCCAATTGCAGAACTTTAGCAGTAAAAAAGGCAATTCTTTCTTTGAGTCTTAGCTGGAAAAATGTGTCACTAAATGTCTTGACAACCAGAAACAGCTAATGCATTGCAGCTGACTTGTATTAGTTTGCAAGATTATACTTGAAATATTACTGTGGGTTTTAGTGTACCCTAAACACAGTTTACTTTTATGTTCAACCTCAGTTGTGTACTTTTACTCTATAATGGAGCCTGCAAACACTAATGAAGCAATTCATTAAAGTATCATCCTTAATTTAACCATTTATCAAGCTGTGGGACACAACAGATCAAAATAGAAAGCAATTGAGGTGGGAGAAACAAAATCTGTGTAGCTAATTTTTTGGTGTTCCGTTATTTCTTCTTTCCTCACTTCTGCCTGTAAAATTTCTCTCCTAAGTTCAAAAGAATTCTAACACACCTTTCAGTAACAGACTTCATCTAGCAAACTTTTCAGAAAAAAAAAAAAAAAAAACCACCAAGAAAACTGAGAAGGATTATGAATTTAGTCTGAATATTTGTTGGGTTTTTTTAACATCAATCAAAACAATTTCCCAAATAGTCATGATTTGAATCAACACAAAACTAAATGGATAGGCCTGTAGGGTCCAAAGTAGCTACAGTTGTCTCATTCTCAGATTGCCTTTATTTGGTATGCCAATAGACTAATTTGCACTGTGACACCCAGTTTAGTACACTATCTGGTGTAATAAAGTACAAGGTGATGACTGGTAGAGTACAGGTATTTTTCTAATGCCAGAGCAGTTGAATGGGGTGCAACTTCTCTTTGACAGTAGAATTTGAATCCAGCAGGATCTTGCATGATTTGGTTTCACTTTCTTTGGGAACTTTTCTCTCTACACTGGTCTTCCATCCTATGGATCTCCAGTGCCCCCGAAGCAACTAGGGACACAGTTATGGAATGTGAGATGAAAATAGAAAATAACTTGCTTTATTCTTTTCATATGGAAACTTTGTCACATCAAAATTCAGTATTTTGGTCCAATGAGAAAAAATGCAAGGTGGGAAGAGGTGTAACAAAGACAGAGTCTGCAGACCAGTCATTTTACTCAAAAAGTTCAGATTTCTATGCAATTTACAGGCAGCTTTCCTTAGGTATGTTTTCCTGACAGGATCTAAGTGCAATTTAGGGATGCTCTTGACTAACCTTTTCCTTGAAGCTGAATCTTAAACCCTGTAAATCAAAGTTTGCTCACTTACATGCCTACGTGTTCTCTTACCCTAAGACACCTTCCCTACAAACATACACTTCCATTCATTTAATTTGTGCTAACCTTAATGTTTCTCTTGCAAATCTCTGCCCTGTTAACAGTGGAATGTATAAGCTTTGCCTGTGCCCAGTTAGACTGACAGGTTGTGTTCAAGGACAAGTATCTTATCTTCATGCAGGTACATTTCAGGGAGCTAAACGAGGGATGGGGGAGAATGGATATGTGGAATTTTGTATTAATTACTGCATTATTTCCTGTCTGCTTTATATATATATGTGAATATTTATGCATGGTTGCTCTCCTCTAATATCTTGGTGTCTTGGGCCAGGACCCCACTGTGCTGAGTCTGTTCCAAATAGCCTTGCTGGGTTTGAAAGCCAAAATTAATGGAATGTATGGGATCACAGCCAATCTAAATTTAGTTTTCACCATATGTATTCCACTGTCACAAAAATAGTTTAATTTTTCCCTTTTTTTTGATTCTTTTTTTAGTTTTGTTCACTTCTCACTTCTCAAGCATTAGCAATATGGAACAATAACTGGATAAGGAAGAGTGAGGAGATATTTCTTTAAAGTCAGCTGTTTTCAATAAAAATTTATTTATGAATTCTTTTTGAGCTCAGGCTTTTTCAAAAGGTATCTTTGCATTTTCTTTTTCCTTTCAATTTACAGAGGTAACTGTTCCTTTCAATATGAGGTGATCTTCCTCAAAGCTTGTTCCAATGTACATGATTTACAATTCTCTTTTTTTTTTCTTTTCAAAACATTAGGTTATTTTAGAAATTATGTATCAGATGCTGACTACTAATATATGCATGTTTTATTGTAGTAAGCACTGGGAATTTGTATGAGTACAACAGATGGAAAAAGGCTCAGTGATTTTTTGCTACCTTGTAATGTGCCTGACATTATAACCTTGAGCAAGGATTTTGGTTCGACCTTCCAAAAATGAAGACTATGAGCCTTTGCAAGTGTTTGAGGAGGGTAGGCTGAAATCCTAAAAGCATTGTCTCTGGAGTTAAGAGCCTGCCTTTGAAAGCCTTGGTGTAGGTTGAGAGGTTGAAATTTGGAAATGATAAATATATGAGCATTGGTTAGAGCTTCTTATCGATGTGACTGAGGAGTGGAAAGGTTTCTTTGGAAATTTCCTTTAGAAGCTCTTGACCAGAGCGAGCTGCATATGATTTCTGTCCAACAGATTGTTTTTAAAAGGAAATTCAACTGCAAGCATCCAGTTTAAGCTGAACAGGAAAAAAATAATCCTTTTCCTTTGGATTTGAATCTAACAGTACTTTTTGCGTGTGTGCATTTCTCTGCCATTGTAGCTGCAGCTGTTATGATACAGCAGTGACTGGAGCTGCCGTTTTTGATGGTATTTGAGCTGCAACAACATTTTGTTTCTTCTGCTTATGAGAATTGTTGCAGCTAGCCTGGCGATCTACTTCCTGTAGAATAGACCTTTAAGTGCATGATTCTTCCTGTGACGAGTCTCAAACAAATAATGATTTTACTTTAGAAAATGTCAAAGAAAGTGTAAAAGCCTAATCCTGGAAATGTGGTAGAAACTTCTCTCTTTTTTGTGTGTGGTTTTTTAGAAGGACTTTTTTTCACTTTGATAAATCAAAATTAATTTGGTTTTAAGTTTCAGACTTGCCATTAACTTAATCTTTTACTAAAACATTGTTTGATGTCTGAAGTAAATTCATTCACACATTTAAAGAAGGAATAGCAAGGGATTCTGACATGGGAAACACATAAGGATTAATAACTGTTTTCATAGCTCTCTTGGAATGTCAAAATAATGCATTTCAGCAAGATACTGGGCTAGTTAATAATATTTCTTAGGAAACAATGCATTCTGGGTTTTACTTCCCTTCCCAAACAAATGCATGCTCTAGTGGCCAAGATTATTGGTTTGTGGTGGGATGTTGTGCGTGGGGTTGTGGGTCTGGGGTTTAGTTGGTGGGTGGCTTTTTTTTGTTTGGTTGGTTGGTTTTGTGTGGGTTTTTTGTGTTGTTTGTTTGTTTTTGTGGTTTGTTTGTTTTGTTTTTTGTTTTGTTTTTTTTTAATGTGGTTGGACTAGATGATCTCAAAGGTCCCTTCCAACCACTAAGATTCTGTGATTCTGTGAATTTAAATTCACCTACTTCTGTTTCTTATTTCTTTATCTGTAAATTCTTGGAAGGGCAGATTGAGCTGTATATTAACTTGCAAACCAATTAGTATGATTGTATTGCATGTTAATATCTATAACAAGGTTCCACAAAGCAGTGTAGTTATGTTCTGTGATGACTGAATATATTGGCAGACTAACTTTTGCTAAGGACATGCAGCTTTTTCCTCCTACTTTTTAGGACTTGAATTAGATTTGCTTTTAAGTTCCAGGAAAATTTAGTTTTCAAATATATTTGTTTACAGTATATTAAGTGAAGTAGATACTCTGAAAATGACAACATATTCTTTCTTTTTCCCCTCCCCTAAAAACGTTCAATGAGCAATTTCTTATGCAGTGCAGAACATTGTGTTTTCCCTAAGTATGTTTTCATGTTAAGCTTACCATAAACCACTCTCAGCTATTCCTTCCTAAAGAAGAAAATAATTTTTCCTGAGTATAACTTCTAGCTTTTATTTGTGTTGCATGCTTTAGGGAATAAATCCTCATAAATACATCTGACTTACATTATCACAGTTATTTTATAAGTAGTTCTGAATAGGAACCATTCATTAATAATAAGCGCAACCTATCAAATATTCAAAAACATTCTGAAAATATGTATTATAAAAATTAAACCCACATATTAAACTTCCAATGATTAAAAAACCCCAACATTTAAAATAGGAAACAATTGCTACTAGCAAATTGCTTGTTCACTAATGCCAAACTTTTGAGCCAAACATTCAGAAGACCAATGTGTTCCTCACCAGCTTGATTTCTACATGTGTGTCTCTATTTCTCTCTGCTTCACTGTGGAAATAAAAAGTGCTCACTTTGTGGTTAATCTCACTGTCATCTAAGTAGGTAGGTCCATATTTATTTTCATGTTCTCTGCATACAGGTTTGAAGAAAGTCTTTTTGATATACTTTATTTCATGTTATCCACAATAAGTAATAAACCACATGTTCTTGTGCTATGTGTATAGCTATACATCTACATCTTGTGATGTATACATTCTACATCTTGTGATATAGAATCATGATGTAACTGTTTAATGAAAGTCCCTGACATTTCTTTCAGTTCATAGTACAGGATAATGAGAGCGAGTTCAAAGGTAAGATATTCTCATACAGCCAGCAGTGTGTGTGAAGCCATCAATTAGGTGCAAATTATCTAAACTCATCAGACCGCATAGCTCAGCAGATTTTTTGAATCTCTAGTGGAATAAGACAGTTATTCTAGGAGCTATTTTCAGTTTATTTGTAGTTATTTTGTGGAAATATCCCTCAAATGGAAATTTTGTCTGATTCTCAGACTGTTAAAATTAGAGTAACCAGAACCTTTCTAATACTGGTTTTAATCCACATATCCCGTGTCCTCTCATTCATTTTATGTAAATCAGTCTTCAACCGATACTAGAAACTTCAAACACTTTCAACTATGCTTCAGCCTGAGTAGGCATTTCTTTAACCAATAGTTGGAGTCAAACTATTAAGAAACCTATCAAATATCTCACAAAGATGCCTTTATATATAAAGGCTATAGCAAATTAAGAAGCTTTGGTATTATTTGAAATGAATAAAATAAACAATCTTCTTCTTGAGGATAACACTTTAAAAACAATTATATTCACTTATATTTGCAAACCTCCTTTCTTCATTATTCTATATACTTCCTTTCCATCACTGGGAAACTATTTTCTTTGTGGTTTTGAGTAGCTATTATCTCTTCTTTCTTCCTTAGTTTTTTTCCCCATTCCTTCCCTTTTCCTTCTACTTTTATCCCAACTAGTTAAGAAAAATTCAGTATTATTACTTCATACCAGGATGGGATTGAGGATCCAGGGGTTTAAACACACATTTTCCTTTGGAGGAAGATGACACAAATCTTCCCATCATTGAAGACATTTCTTAGATAGGACAGTTATTTCAGCATAGGTACTTTTTGGATATATGTTTCTAATGGTTTTCATTAAACTTGCTACTTAATGTGCTCCAACCCATCACAACAGTAAATCGGAAACTATCTATAATGAACTATTTCATTATGCTTTTCTCATATTCCTTATTGCATAAATAAATTTGCAAGCTGAAATAACAAGCAGCTCTCCCCTCACTGCTCCAACAGAGATAAACATTTTCAATGCATCCAAATTTATTTTGTAAATATACTGTAATTGGTAGATATTTTGGGTCTGATCTATCAAAATCATTGACATTTTGCCATTGATTTCCATGAGAAGTCACTTCATCAGTGCTATCGCTGTAATAAAAATAAGTACTTGTTATGAAGTGGGGTGGCATGAAAGAGGTTTTCAACATCATAACAAATATAAATATACAGTTTCTATCTTGTCTCACACAACCTAATCATTGAATCTATGTTTGAAATAATTGGGAAAACAGGTCAGTGAACAACTCCAATGTTCCTGTGAAAGCATTCTTTCGAGTTTATAAACAAGGTTTTCTTCTATAGGCTGTTTAGATGGATTCACTGAATCTGTCATTTGTACTTACATGTCCAATAGTATCTTCTTTGAAGAAACAGCAGAAGGATAATTTGATCTGATTATTGCTTCTGTTTCCAAGACTAATTAGCTCTCTAGTACATCGTGTCTTCTTCTAGATATTATTTTTTATTTGGCAATGGAAGAGGACTTATATTCTAATCAGAACTAGAAGTCAGAAGCCCCTGTAGTTCTTCGTGGCTTTAATACACTGCTCTCTGTCTTTTTCCCTTTCTGGGACTGGGATAGGCCTTCACAGGTGCCTGCTGCTAGCAGTCATAAAATAATCTGAAAAGAAGCCTTATAGAAGAAATTATAAATGATCTGAATGCATTCTAAGCTTACTAAAGTCACTCAGTTGCTACAGAGGGGAGCTGAGATAGTACCACAGTACTACAGATCTTAACAGGATTTGTCCTGTGAAATGATGATAGTTCTTGTGCCAAGCATCACTGAACTCCGGAGTGGAATTCACACCATTACAAGCCTTGTGCTTCAGAAGTCAAAACTGAGACTTGAGTCAGGCGAGTCTGTATCTTCTCAGAAAGGTGAGAGCTCATACTGGGTGAATCAAGATGATTTGCTTTAACTTTTATTTTTCAGCTTTACTTTCTGAAGGGGCCATACTTGCTGATCTAGAAATGTACACAATGTAGAACAACAGCAAAGGGTTTGCAAACATGTTACCACAGGCCGATAATTCCTTGACCACAAAGCATCTTCTTTCTCTCAATAGAGAAGTCTTGAAATTATCCTGTGTCCATGGCATTGTCTTTGAAATAGCCCCACTATTTGCCTGTGACACTATTTCTTTACGAAGAGGCTCTGGAACATTCATTAAAGTACATTTCTATTGATTTTTAAAATGTAACTTAATTCTTTAAAATATTTATAAAGTCGTTGTGATAGAATATTGGAATTGTAGACTTCCAGTAGCAATAACACCTTCTGTGCTAACAGTTCCCAGACTAATATGCAAACTTCAGAAGTTCAAGTATGCAAGGCAGCCGTCTGTTACAGAGCATTAGACATTTTAATAAAATATGTCATTTTATAAAGCCATTTATCTGGTGGGACTTGTGTTATTTGTGACCTCATATTATTCTTCTTTGCTTTCAGACACTGTGGCTACAGGGTTAGCAGGATCAGCTCGATGATGCAGCAGATTAATCTTCTAAAATTAATGCCTTTTTTTCTATCGGATCAGTGAACAGCTCTGACTCCCCTTAAAGCTGTCTGTCATTGGAAGAGGGAAACAGTGCCCAACTGTGGGAGCTGGAGACTAGTGGTTAGATCAGCATAAAATGAAACTGCCTCTTGGTCAGGACCTGAATATCCATCTGAACAAACATAGAGCAAATGCTCTAATGTGCACAATTGTGCTCTTGGCTAAGATCTTTCATCTCCACAGAAAGTCTTCTTTGACCAGCAAGTTGCATTGCTAAACCTCTAATGACTTTCAAAACAAGAGATAGATTCCTGTTCCTGGCTTTGCATTACTTGCCCATACTTATAGCCCCTTCCAGGCTTTCAAAGTTGAGGAAAAGGGGCAAAAGGGGCAGGAAGCTGTCTTCTTGTATTGAATGTTGTGGTGGGAACATTCACTGACTAATCATTGACATTTCTTTTGTGCGTCGCACAGACATCAACATGGCAATTCATTTTGCTTCTACCACACCATTAGTTGTAAGTGGGGAATGGCTAGATGTTTCCAAATTGCTTGTCAACCTTTTAATTTGTAGCTCTAGATTTTGTTAATGGCTAAGCAACCTGGTGTGAACTTTTCTCATTAAAATGGTTTGTAACACAGGCAAATGACAGTATTACCTGAATTCACACCTTTCATTTAAAGGCTATGCCAGAAAAAAAATTTGCTTGTTTTCTATTAACTACAGTACTAGACTTTTGAATCTTAATGTATTAAACCCTGCATTCAGATCAAATTTAATTTGAACTGAAGAAATATCATCTTTCAGCTAAACAGAAAAATGCTGAAAGTCAGTTTCTTCTCTGGCCAATTTTTTTTTTTTATAGTATTTTTGTTATGATGTGCAGAATAATGGCTGGTATTGCAAACTTTTTTTAGGCAGCAGGGAGAGTTGAGCTTTTCAGAAATGACTGGCAAATTCGATGCCTTGATCATTGTATAACTACCTTAAAATAAGTTTCAAAGCAACGTCGGCTCCACCTCTAAAATGCTCCAATGTTGCCACCCATGAACATTAGTTCAAGTCTTGTTTCTCTTAACGCTTCTTTGTCTGTTCACTAGAATGAAAAATACTCGTGTTTTTCACATATGTATGACTTCTAAGCATGAAAATTTACTGTTATTAGACCACAGATGCAGTTTCATTGCCAAGGAAAATAATTCATTTTGTGAATAAAATTTGTTTCATACGTAGTTCCTTGTCCTTGCTAGCAAAAAGGAATTTTAGTTCTTTTCTGCAATCATGCTATAAACTGCTCTGGAATTGTTTGTATTTGTCCACTTAGTGTTTACAGCCAAAGGCATCTTCTGAGATTGGGTCCAGAACCCTCTTCATTAATTTTGATATAAGAGCTTAGTTAATTTCTTCTGCCATAATGCACAGCTGGCACAGAATAAAATGATGCTCATTTTTTAATACATGCTCTGCAGTTATATGCTTACTTGTTTGGGACAATGGTTATAATAAGAGATCTTAGCTCCACATCCTTTGTAGACAGGAAGGGTTTGCGAATTGCAGTTTACAGACTGGGTAATGAGAAGTGACACTCCGTTCCTTAGTTCAGGCTGTAGCCCTGTGCAGCAAATACTGAGAGGGGGGTGTAGTGGGCATGTTGATAGCCTTCTAACAAAATTTTTCCTATCAAAAAGGGGGTTTCCTGACTTTCAGTTCCTATTCCTAGGGCTGTTCTTTACCCCATTCAGTGACTGTTTAGTGTAAAATCCGTAAAATCAGTGAATAATTACAGGATTTAGTAAATTGAAGGGAAAGGCAAGAATTGTGGGTAGAGGAAAGTAAGAGAGAGTAAAAAGTTGGAGGCAAAAGCTAGTGAGACAGAAAGTACATTAGATAATTTCTGTCACTGTTAAGTACTGGAAGCATGTCTGATGGTATGTTATTCAGAAAGATTAATAGCTTAGGAGATTAATAAAGTATTACCTAATCAAACAAGTACATAATAATCCTGAAAGGCTGTATATCATTCCTACTGCCCAGGGTAGTAAAAACAAAAAAAAAAAAACCAAACCAAAAATAAATCATTAGTATTGTCCCTTAATCCCCAAGATCTTCTTATAATGAATCTAGCATTTCTAGATGTTCTACTCAAAGTGGTTCTTGCAAAATTTGAATGTAATTGTTTCCACAAGGATTTACTTAGCTAAAATAGACATAGCTAATGAATTTTAATTGCTCTCTTTAATTTTCATTTGATTAACTTCCTAACATATCTATGGAAAGTTATGAAATTAACGACCATTTACACCTAAACCCAAGTTGACTGTACTTAACAAACTGAGGTTCCCTCTCCTGTTTCATCCCAACACAAAAATGGCACCATGCTGGCTACATTTTGGCACAACATGGGTGCTCAGAGGCAAAGCAGGGTCACCCCATCTTGTGACTTCTGTGACTCTTGGCTGAACCTGCCCTTCAGCAGAGTGAGAACAGCTTCTGTGGTACCTCACTTGCACCCAGAGAGGGACAGAGAAAGATCCAGAAAAGAGTAAGAGGGATAGTTAGCAAAATACAGACTAGAAAGAATGAAGGTAACCTATCAGGAAGTTTTACAAAATAAGCTTGTAAAATCTTGACCTGGATTATGAAGAGGACACAGCTATTGAACCTAAACTGGGCAGACAGGGGGAGCTCCACGTACATAGCTGGGTGCAAAAAAGTTTCTGTTCTACCAGAGCTACTCAACGCTTCCCAAGTGTCTCACCTAATTCTTAGGAGCATGGATTTCTTTATGATCAGTAGAGGCTCATGAACATTTTCCAAAGACTGAGTGGGTGATTGTCTGCTTTGGGCAGGTCAGTCAGCAACAGAAGGAGCCAAAATTCCAAACTCCTAGTGTTGAAATTTAGGTGAGCTAATCTAGTTCTTTGCATCTTCTGTTTTTATAAATCCTTATCAACAGTGAATCTGGGTTGTTAAAGAGCTTATTGCTCATGTATATTATATGTACATTCCTGCATGATGTCCTACTCCAGATTCCCAGTGTTTTGTTAGTAATTTTAATTTGATTAGCTGAAGATTTCTTAAGGGGCTATAATAAATATTTGTGGGTTTTTTACCAGTTTGAGTAATATTGTTTAGACCTTGAGTTGAATCAGTGGTACACAGAGCATAAAGGAATTTTCTTTGATCCTGTTGTGAGGTAATTATAGTACATAATAATGTGTTTTGGGTGAGTTTAAGCATTATTACTCTTTGTGCCTGTTCTGAGTCTATCATCTTAGCTTTGAAAGTATACATCTTGATTTCTTTTTTATACTCGTAAAATTTTGGGGTTTTTTAATGTCTGTTTTAGCATTTTTGTTCTTTTATGTGGCATGCAGTGAGGGGAGAGGATAAACAAGGAAATTACTGATAGTTGACAATAAGAATGGGTGTGTCAGAGAGAAAATTGTACTTTGTATCTTAAAATCTACATGCTGTTCTTCAGATTTCTCTTCTTTTCCATATTAACAATTCTAATTATCACTATACTCAAAGAGCACATAGACAGCAGCAAGAATGTGGCCCTATTAATACTTAAGTTAACTAGTGTATATAGTCCAATTTATATCAGAGGAAGCACAGCTTTGTGCTATACATCAGAACTTTCCAAATGCTTTAATGTTGGCAACAGCACTAATTTCCTCCTGCTGTTTTGTATTGTGGTAGGAAGTCATTGCTGGGATGGACAGGTGATGAAATCAGAAATGTTTGACACATGGGGATCACCTGTGTGCTGGAGACTTTGTCTTGGTGTAGCTGTCACAAGGGTTCAGTCCTTGCACTAGAGAAGTGTGAGTCTCCCCTCCAAGGCGCTCAGTTAATAGCCGTTAAGTTATAACACTGGGGTAGGACATCAGTGGTATACAAAGGAAAGCCCCACCACAAAGCACAACAGAGGTTTTCATTATAATGGATCCAAAACAAATTAATTACTGATTAAAAAATAATGCAGACGATGTAGAGGAATTGAGTTTTGGGTATCGTAGCAAAGTTAACAAAGCCAAAGGGATGGAGGGGGGCAACAGGGGGATTAATGGTGCTGTCCACCAAAAGAGGAAAAGGACACACAAAATACATTTTATTTTATTTAGAAAAGCCAGTCTGTTGTCATGAATACCCATTTGAAAGCTGAGTACCCCAAAGAGTTCTTAGAAAAAGAGAGGAAAAAATTTCTTGCACTTCTGTGCTCATCAGGAGCAGAGCAACTTAAAGCAAGGAAGTAGTTTAGCTTCACTTTAAATTCAAATTAAATTAAAATTAATTTAAATTCATTTTCCCAAGAAAAAATCATGTGCTGTTGGTTAGAAGGTATGAACTCATGTCTTCTGTGTCATCAAAATAATGTTTAATTTTATGAGAGAACTGCATCAAATAGGTTTTTTTCATCAATAATTTACTTAGTTCAGTGAAAAAAATTAGCACTAAGCAAATATAAAAGACCAACAAACTATATAGTATTTTAATACAAATATTTACCTCAACTAGGAAATAGATTATAAAATGGAAACATTCTTTTAGATTCATAGTGTGTGAAGAAGGCTTATGTTTTTCTTCCTTCTCAGAAAATGTCTTCCAAGCTAGGAGGGCTTTACAACAAAAAGCACCACAGATTTTCATCTAATGCTCTCACTCCCCTTCCCCTTCTCACTCCCACCCGCAACCCCCACCATGAACGTAATATTTTACGACTGAACTGCAGAGAAATAGTGGAAGGGATAGACAGCTTTTAACATGATAGATGCCAACACTGCTATTAACTTCTGTTAGCTAGATAATAAAGCTCTTATTTTTTTCATTTCAAGGATAAGGTCACAACGGGAGCTCCTGTATGTAACAAAGTACATGCAGACTAGATTTTGGTGGTATGTCAGAAAATTGATTAAGTCTAATGAGAAGGGAAGGGAAATCTGTCTTGGGATGTGTTCAGGCGTCAGTGAAAAAACAGGGAAAATGATCAGAGACACAATAAAAATTATTAAAGTTTCTGCAGATACAACTGTATGTATGAATGTCAGTAATCCTTGATAATTTCTAATTTCTCAATGCCTCACACTAGAACTGTTTTAAATAATCTTTTAATTAACACCCTTGTTGGCTTTTGTGAGAAAATTTAAATGGCCTAAAGATTTCTGATGAGCATAAGCATTATAAACATGAAAAGAAAAGAAAATCCAGGATATTTCAGCTGATGCTGGCATACAGAAAGCCCAGTTCAAACAGTGTTTTATTAGCTACTGAAAATTAATAACTTTTTTAAATACCTTTGAAAATACCCTATTTAAAAAGCTTATCTCAAACTGGTTTTGTTGGTATAAAACCCTATAGGAACTTAAATGCTTTAGACTGTTTTAAGCATTACAGGTGCACATCAGAAAAGCAGAATTAGGCTTCTGAATCTAAATGAAAAGGCTACCTTTAGAATCGGTGGAAGAAAAGTAGGATCTTGCACGCAGCAACTCAGAATACCTGTTGGCCAAATGTCTCCACATAAGGGCTGTTGAATACCACTGTCAAGGTCGCTGTTAACTCAGACTCTGTGACAATTCATCATAAGGCAACTGTCATGAATGGGATGTGCCCATCAAATCCACTTATCTTTCCTAAATTTTGTTTGAAAACAAAAGGTCCTAGGTTTTGTTTGAGGCTGATGAAAAAGAGGCACAAAGCAAGGCTTCTCTATATCTTTTCTTAGAAATGATACCATTCCTTCTGGTTTAGACTTGAAGTTGCTAGTGATGACTGAAATATTACTAAAATATTTACTCTAAATCTGCTATATATGATATTTTATTATAAAGATTTCCATTTCAGATTTCCTGATTGGTAACAGTATGGTGCCCTTACCTAGAAAATGGTTTTGTTTCTAAAAACAGATAGATATGATTTTGCTGTCATTTTCCTCCATATACTTTAATTTCTATAGACAAAAAAAGTCCACATTATTTTTCAGTCTGCTAAAGAGATTTACTCTGTCATTGTTTTCTTGAATACTTGGAGTGAAGAAAGAAAACCTCATTCTGCATTGACTAGATTTGAAATTTGCTGGGATCACTAATTTGTCACTTTAAGAACATCTTCAGTTATATTCTTTTGCAGTTTCTCTCATGTTTGTATGTTTTCAGATTGAGTACACATATCACATACATGTAATATTTTTATCCTTGTAGTAAAAAAATTCTGAGGACTTTGAAAGATACCTTTTATCTTATGCCATTCCATCTTGTAGCTATCTTTTCCTTTTTCTTGGTAGGCTATCAAGTTTTGCTTTGTCCAGTTTGACATCTCATTTTTAGCAGTGGGAAAATTGTATGTAGCTGTATGTTGTATATATGTCTATGCCTTTTTAAAGCATAATTATTAAGGAAATTCTTTTTAAGTAAAAGTTTAAAAAATTGTGTCCTATGATAATCTTCTGAAGAGTTGCTTAAGCTTTCTTGGGTAACCACTGTTATTCATTTCTAAACCAATGTAGACCATTGATAGATTAATTTCATATAGACTAAAAGTTTGAATCTTGTGGTTGATAAACCAAGGCCATCAGAAAATATTTTTTTAAGTCTACTGGAAGTTGCAAAGATTGTCTGTGATTCAGAAAATCCCATGTCATGTGAAGCATACAAGGAACAATCAAGGTTTAAACTGCCAACAGCTCCATATGTTTAAAAGTGCTGTCAACTGATCATAAATAATTTCAGAAATGAATCAGATCAAATAAAATATTTTTAATCTTTTTTGCATAAATTTTCAATTAAAAGATCCTGTTGTAAACTAGAAGTGTTATTCTGTCTTTGGAAACAAAAATATTAGATTTAGAAACATCTATATGCTGTGAAATCCAAGCCTGTATGCACAGATTCTTGATCCACAAAAGCTTTTGTGAAGTGACTTTGAGAGGTCCAAATCAACCTAAACTATTGTACAGTAAACAAAACTCAGGTTTCAGTAAATTTATTGATCATTTACATGCTTTTAATTAAGAAAATTAATATTTTTAATACGTAGAAGATGAATCACTTGACAGTTCTAAGCTTGTATTTTTTATGTTTGCAAAACCTTGCATAAACTGTAAAGGGATGTGCAGATGATGATAACAGATAATGGATATCGCAGAACATGATTATTTCAGATCATTGTGCTCTTTCTTTGTTTTCCTCTAAGCCTTCAGGAAGTTAAGCAAGCAAATTTCTCTAGGTGTGGGCCAAATCTTGAAATAATGAGGAAGCTGGGCTGCAAGGTGTTGGTATTTTTCAAAGGAATTTATGTGCAAGATTGATTGTACTTTCACAACACACTGAGAGACAGCTGTTTGTTTGGTTTTGGTTGTTTTGGTAGTTGTTTTTTTTTTTTTAATTTGGAGATTTAAAGTAATAAAAATTTATTTCTCTGAGAAGTTGACCTATCTATATCTAAGGTTTTAGCAGTCAATTTAGAAAATGTGAGTGTCATGAAAGTATAACACAATTGTAAAGAAAATCATTAAAACCTTACTTATATGAGTGGGACTTACAGCATGGTTTAGTACCCTTCTCCACTTGTGTAAAACTACATTGTAAGCAATTTTTTTTTTTTTCATAATAAATGATGATGCATAGATTGTTTATATTTGAGTGCTTAAGGCACAGAAAGGATTGCTTTGTCTCTGGTTAGAGAATATTAGTCAAGGAGCTATGGTTCGCAGCAATTTGGCTGCCAGTATGTTCCATTTCTAATGACTTCTGTTCTTCCTTATCAGTCTAGCATAGCCAGAACCACTCACTTATTATTTACAGAGCACAATTTAGATAGCATCAAATAGAGCTTCCACTCATCAAGCTGTTTCCTGGTATTAATTTAGCTCTTCCTTCCTAAATCTGTAGCTGAAGCAAGTTTCTGTAGTGCTTAAACTAAGTCTGGAAATAAGTCAAAAAGCTTTGAGACCTTGTGAGAAATATCTATTTTATTTTATTTTATTTTATTATTTTATTTTATTAAGCACATGACTTACCTTGTGTTTAAAAAGGGGCATGCAGAGGATACTTGGAGACTTCTGGTACCAAATGAGCCCCAAAGACTTAAGTCTGAAGAGCAACCCTGTACACCAGTAGTAAGTTCAGTTTCAAGGTGGATGGCTCTGGGAAAGCGAGCTTTGGGAACAGTCAGTATTTTGCCTGCCTGTGTTCAAGGCTGAGCAGTTTTAAGGCATGATGTGGCTGGTGGCCAGTTTTTCAGCAGTCCCTCAGTCTAGTCCAACTATTCTGTTCTGATGAGATTCATGTGCTGACTGATGGCTTCTAAGTCACTTTTATCCAGACAATAAGAGGCTGTGAACAAGAATCATTGACCCAGTAGATGCTCAGTGTTCTCAAATAGTGAAATACAGCCAGCTAGGAGATAGACTTCACATCAACCTTTCTGAACTTCCCAGCTTTCCAGGAGACAATTTCACAGCAGTATTAGGCTGATCTGAGGCAATCCCACCACTGATAAAGGCATGCCCCTGTTGTTGCTTCGTGTGCAATTTTTCAAGCTCTGCCAGGCCAGACTGCATGGTTAAGTCGTATCAATTCCCTGATCGAGATGAACAGTAAAAATTAGATAAAATCGGCTAGATCTGAAACTGACTTTTCATATAACAAAAAATGTAGTTATTGTAGACTTTCTGGATTTCCTATGTACACGTCCTGGCAACAGACTGCTTGGAACTATTAGTAAGTTTTCAGCTGTATTAACCAGATAATGAGCATTACGGTATTAAGACACTACATATTCTTACATGGAAAGTGCATTTATATAATAGTGTTGGACTGATGGGAATTTTAGGGGGAGCTTAATGAGTCATTTGAGTATTGAGATTAGAAGGTGATTGCTGTAACACTTGTAACTCTGTCTAAGAAGATAATATTTATTATCTGTGATTAAACCTGTACATTGCATTTCTTACATGCTTAGACCTTTTTATGTGTCTCTAAGATGAATGAAAACTCTCTTCCAACTAGTTAGGCTGATTCCCAGGTAATCCTGCAACTTTTTGTCTTGGTCATACAGCTGCGTATTTTTTCTTCCTAACCAAAAAGCTACACGTCAGCATAACTTTAAAGTACCTGTAAAAGTGTCAGTGAGCAAAACGTGCCCTTTGCAGATTTTGAAAAATTATATTATTCAACAATTTGTACAAGCTACTGAAGTAAATATCCTGTTTAGAATTTTGTAGCTTTGTAATAATTTTGCAAAAGATTTACAGTTTCATTGTCATATCACTCTGTGAAAAGAGGAATGAAGAAATTTTAAATTTTTGCATCAGAACACCTTCTATGAATTGAAAAAACTATGATAATAAAAGCAAACCCATGTGAATGAATCTGTCTTTATTTTTCTTGAAGTTACTTTAAAATAATATTTTCTTTAAAGAAAGGGACAATGTGTCTGCTGTCACACAAATGTTGAAAAAAAAGTATCATACAATTTTTACTCAGCTTTTGTCTGCTACAAATAACTCCAAGCTCTTATAGCAGTGTAAGTTATAAAGGAAAAAATTGCCAGTATGTGTTGCAAGTTATTCCCTAGTCAATATATCTGTAGATAACTAGAGTAACAGTGTCCACTGCTGGCAAAACAGATAATTGCACTGCACATTTGAGTGATATGCTGTTGAAAGGTTTTGATGAGTTAAGTTTTGACTGTGAGCTACTCTGTAATTTAGGATTTTAGGACTGTGTTGCAAAATTAGGCCACTATGTTAGGATCACTCATGCCATTACTACTAATAATAAATCTTATAGTATTTGAACTAATACCCAGGAATATCAGCACTGTAATATTAGCAGGTATTGAAATATGTTTTTCAAGAATTTAATTGTAGTTTTCATGATTTTCTAATTGTTGTGTCTTCATAATAAGAATAATAATAAAAAGAAACTACTTTGATTTATATGAGTAACAAGACAAGGAAGCAGAAATTATTAAATTTCTTTTTTTAGATCAAAGCATCCCTTGCTGGTTTTGCTAGATTTTTCTTAAACGTATAAACGAAGTTATAGAATAAATTAATGTTTCTATTTGGGAAGCAGTAAAATGGAAAAGTGCAGCTTGATAAAGCAATTACCACTAGTATTGATGAAGCTAGAGTTGAAGTAGACTGATTATCAAAGACAGGAGGACAAAAGGCTGGTATCTAAAAAGTCGTTTTAATCAATATTCTTCTTGTATTTTTTTGCAGTAATATTAGCTTGCATCTGTTGCTTAACAATAGTATATCAATGCAAAGAAAATCTTTCAGTCAAAGAAAATAATACAGTGAAAGAAACATTAAGGAGAAAAAAAGAAAATGTTACTTCCTATACTAATATAAACTGCATTATCATGTCAGATAGTTCTGAATATCTGGATTAACTAAAAAGAAGCTAAGGCATATTTGTTTTCAGAGATTTATATATGTCATATTTTACTCCATTCAATAGAAGTAGTACACAATGCACTGAATTTTCCATTTGTTTAGAAAGAAGGAGAAACAGCATGTGGCTTTTTTTAGAAAACATTAGTTGTGTCTGAAGCCCAGAGAAAGGGATGGTACTTTATGAAAAATCTCAGAGGAGATTAGCCAGCGTTGTTCTATAGCTACTTTTTCTCCCTTCAGAGACTTACCTTGTCCTGGTAACTACCCAGAGAAATAATTTATTACCTGGCCTCCGGAATAAGAAAAGAATGGGATTTCAGGTTTCAGGGCCTTTTTTTTTTTTTTCCTCCTTGCAAATGTCTTCAAAATAGTATCAAATGGATGGCAAAGCAAGTTACTTGAAAATAGATGGATAGATGGTAGAAGAATTGTAAACAGAGACAGAATTGTAAACAGAGACAGATTACTATCAACAAGTTCTTCTGCCAAATTAATTACACTGCCAATTTTAGGCTAGATAGCAGAAAAGAAGACTACCTTTTCCTAAATGATTTACCAGGGAGAGTCCTTCATGCTTTCTTCCATCACAATACCAAAGTAGTATTGTGGATGTGTAAGTATATGTATGCATGGAAGTGCACTAACAGCCGTGTTCCAATCCTTCCTGTCACTAGTGACAATCACTTTCTATACTTACAGGATTACTGGATGTATTTTTAGGGGAATTATCCTTCTGTTTCTCCAGCTAGTAATTTCTGTGTGTCTTGGCTCATCCTGTCTTTCCTGTTCAACATTTTATTGTAATAGGTATAATGTGCTTTTTCTCCCGGGTCTCTACAAGATGACAAAAATCCAATACCTCCCTTGTTCTTAAAGTCCAGAAATATAATGCATTTTTTCTCACATTTTCTTATATTTTGTGTAAATTCTGAAAATGCCAGAAACCCTTATGTTCAGATTTAAAATTAATATTTTGGAAGACTTTACATAAACAATGGCAGCAATCCTGGGCTATATAGTAATATATATATATATATATATATATAATTATTACTTGGATAGTATTTTGGGTTTCCTAATAATGTAAGACAGAAGATATAGCTTCCATGTCTAAATTAGCATTTGCATGCCATACCACATGCAGAAAAGTTATTGGCTTTTAAATGGTATTCAGACAAAGCTTCTGAATAAAAATATCTCCTTGCCAAGTACCCCAAATTCTCATAAATATAAAAATACTCACATATACATATGTGTCATATTTTTTTGTGAAACTTTACATATTCATGCCTTTTATACTCATGTATGTTTTGTGTATGCACTGTTATTTATTTTATGAAGAAGAAGGCTAATTTGTTTCTTCTATGAAAATACCAATTGGAAAGCTAACATCTAATGAACCAATAAATACTGTGAAGTAATATTGAAGTCTGTGAAAGGAACAATCCCCTATGTATATGTGGTAAATGTTCTCAGAATCACTTTTATTCACAGAAATATTTTTTTTTCCTTGTAGTTTGAAATTTTCATATTGATGGCTACTTTTCTATAGAAAAGTAGAAAGTAGAACTTTTTTTTTGCTAGAACTTATGCAGAAAAAAGTCAATGTGCATTTAGGATTTGTGATTATTCCAATCAAGAGACTGCGAGTAAATTCATTGCAATCTCCTTAACTTTTATTCTGTTCTAGGAGCAGGAATCTCTCACAGGAGAGTATTTTCAAGCAGGTATAACAGCTTACATACTGTCATGCTCTGCCAGCTGAACTGACTCCAGAGGAAGGTCACTGTAGAGACCAAATTTTTCTGGAATGGCATTCCTTTTGTTTCTGTAGAACAAAATTAAGCAGACCCACATTACAGAGACTTGCAATTACTTGGGAGAATAACAGCAAAGTCTGTTGCGTGTTTCAGAAGACGGGCAAACCAGAAGAAAGTCCTGCTGTGGCTGGATAAGCAAAGGAACAGATGTTGTTTTAAGCTGTGTGTACGAGAAATTAATGAAGAAGCTCTCCACGCGGGTTTTAGGTCTCTAAATCTTAAACTGCTTTGTGCATCTGCGTGGACTAGAGATGAGGGGGTGGTTGTTTTTCTTTAATGAAAGTCATTGTTATGGCTTGTGTCATTGCAGCCTTGTCTGAAGCACTCTGGTGGCAGAACTGTTGTTAGCTCCAGTGGCAGCAAAATAAATGGCAATGTGTTTCTGTTGTTAGCAAATAGGAATCTCTCTTTAAGGGGACTAATTATTATTTAAGTTAAAATAATATATATGTGTCACTGCAGAAACCATGATGTATTTAATTTTTAATTGCTTTAATGGATTTGTCCCTGAAACTGGTCCTAATTCTTTTTTTGGGTCATTGTTATTGTTAACTATTGCTTAAAATAGAACAGTTAGAGATGAGTTTTGGGCCTGAGTGAGCTTTCCAAGAGGGTCTCCTGTGGTCTGTGAGCTGTTCAGGTTCTCCTGTCAATCCAGCTGATTTCATTTGCTCACCTGATCACAAAAGAAGTGGTATTAGAAGTAGAGGATAGATAGAGTGAAAACTAGGAAGAGTCATGAAAGATGTGACAGGCGGTGTGCTAATAGTTAGGAGCTGTTACCATGAGTTCTTATCTTGCTGAAAGATCAGTTGTTTAAAATGGCATAAGAATCTCTATTCACTTTTATTTTCCCTGTTGAAGAATGAAGAGTTAGCCAATGGAACTGTATATGAAGCTCTGAATAATTAAAGTAGGTATTTTCCTTGACACAGCACTATTCATGAGACTCATTACTACAGTATAATCGATGCTAAATTTAAGGCAAGGAGGAAAGCAAAGTCAAAAAAAAAAAAAAAAAGAAAAAATAACCCAAGCACTTTGAGAATTATGTAATGTCTAAAGAATAAGACAGTATCTATTCAGTGCTGTCATATTGGTCATCTAGAAGACAATTTTTTTCAGTTCCCTAGATGAAATTGAAGCCTTACTTATGTAGAGGTTCTCAGTCCTTTGGGTTGCAGACATATCCCAGGTAATATGTGAAAGAAATGTCACTGGTCAATGCAGAGCAAAAATTACACTGGCTAAGCCGTTGCTTAGCTAAGCTCTGAGCTGATATAGTCATTCTCACTTCCTTAGGTGTTGTGTATATTCATATTTACATTTTCATAGTTTTCTGCATAACCAGTCATCTAATGTGGGACTGCCTTGCATGGTAGATTAATGTTAGCATATACATTAATTATGTGTTGATGGTTCATCTAATGACTTGGATACATAAAGTTGAGTAAGTCCAAAGCCTGTAAGGAAGCTGGCTGAAATATGTGCAGTCCTTTAAACACCAAACTGGAAGTTTACTTTTGTCTTGTATGAAGTGATTCACAGGATGTGTTTAAACAGTTTACTACATATTGTACCCTATGTATTCAGGATATTTTAATAGGTACGAGCTTGAGTGCATTGTAAATGTTGAGACTGAAAGCTGAGTGCTTTTGATATAGAACAGTGTAAAAGCATAGATATCCATATTCTGTGAAGTATATTAGCATGTTTAATAAACTTTGTTCTTAATGCCCTTCAAAGTGTAATCAACCAGCACCAAGTGTTCAGGGTGTTGAGGATTTTAAATTGCAGCACTTCACAGTGCATTGTCTTCTGAGAAGTTAATGATAACTTATAAGGAGAGTTATATCCAGATTAACGTACAAGAACATGTAAAACTGATTGAATTTCAACTGTTTAAAGCTCATTGCACAACCATGCTAGTCTTATTATAAGCAGGGAATGCACTTAAACTGCCTGAAAAGGGATTTCTTATCTATGATTTAATATGTTCATACTGGGATTGTGATGACACATTTGACCTTTTATGTTGACAAACATTTTTCTAGGTTGTTAATTTTTTAAAAAATTGAACACTTACCAACAGACAGAGTAAGCCATAGACCATATTTCTTTCATCTTGTTAAATCATTAATTTATATCTCTTGCTCTAGCTTTATCCCCCAAGAAAATTAAACCAAAAATTGGAACTTGCTATTGCTCACACTTCTCCCCACCCCCTCACCCCCAGTCCCACCCCGTGTACACATTGTGTGCCTTGGGCAGATACCAGTTTGTAGTTTCATGAATAATTCTATTTGTAGAACTGTATCACATTTTCTTATTATATCATTTTGTGTGAGTGGAGGGATCTTAGTATGTAAATTGAATTTAGACACTTGAATTATTGTCCGCCAAAATTGCCAGCAATCTTTGGTAAATTTTTGATCAATACCAACAAATGTTGATAATCACAGCCTTAGCTGGAAACAGCATCCTGGTAATCAGTCTGCTGTCTTATCAAAAGCACAGGAATGTTGATTAAATTAATTCATCAGACTATATAAATAAATATTTTTTCACTGCTGAGGATGTCTCTTCTAGGGTTGACATTAATTTTTTCCAATGGCCTAAATGTATTCTTATGCATACCTTCCAATTATTATGCCCAAATTAAACACCACTAGAGTAGCCTTTCCAGTCTGAATGGAAGTTTAAGGAGTTAAGGTATTAATCTTGTTTGCAACTGTAACACACACCATCTTAAAAAAAAAAAAAAATTCCTTTTCAGTGACATGAAATGATCTACAATGAAGAACATCTAGATTCACTACACTGAACTAATGATTTCTAGAGTATTAGATAGGTTGACTTCGCAGCATCATATTCTAGAGTACTCAACTGGACAAGCGAGCTGTATGTGCCTACTGCTGGCAAGAAAGTGCCAGAAAATTTTCACTAGAGCTCATGAAACTAAAACGTGCTTAGTACCAATATTAGAAACTGACATTTTGCACTTCTAGAAAATCTATGCTTGTAAGGATTTGAGGAGGTTTTTCTTAGAGTTTGATTTGATTTGTTTTGTATTTGATATGTTTCAGGAGATCTGAGAGGAGAAAATGTGACTGGAGTGTGTGTATGTGGGAACATATCAGTAGAAAGGCATTTTTGCTTATATTGAGATGGTTTATGAAGGGAAGAATTCTGTAGAGTTTTCATCTCTGCATTTACCAAAAATGACTGTGGCTTGTAACTCTATCCAACATAATGAAAAACGTAAGAGTGAAAAAATAATAATAATAATTTTTAAAAATAAATAAAAAACCTCCAAACACAGCCCTTAAACCATAAGGATGACATTTTTAATTCTGTAAGTTTTGTAGCCTATGGATCTAGGTTAGGATAGAATACAAAACATAGAACTTTTTTTTTCTTTTTTTTTCCAAACGGAAGCCTGGAAGCCCTTATCAAAGTGTTTTATGTATCACTATTACATGTATATACGCAAATATTAATGGTGTATATTTTAATATTGAACTTTGATGCCTGAAAATAGCACATTGTGATGTATATATTAAATTAGATGAAATGGAATATAGTTTTTCCCCAATAATAGAGCAAAAATATAAATTTAAGGAATAATAATGTCTCATATGCTAGTATATAATAAAGCAGGTATTTTATACACACTTTATATCTGTTGAATGCTTTCCTCTAAAATTAATTCAAGCAAGTAATTTTAAAGATTGTAAAATTATTATTTTTGGTTTTAGAAAACTCTTGAAATACATGATACATTAGTAGTTAGAGATGAACAGATGGGAAAATAGAAAGCATTGAAAGCCCTTCTCACCCTCCTTTGCTTTTAATTGTTTGTTTTCATATCCAGAGTTTCATTAATCAGACACAAAATTCTATTTTAACTTAGCAAATGTTAGAACTAAGATTTTTCCATTTGTCCTAAATGCATGATCTTATGCAGTTACTAGTTTTTAAGGTACCCGATATGTTCATACTTCTAAAATCCATCTGTTAGCAAAACCTTACTTTGAGTAGAACTGCACACATTTTATCACAGGTTAAGACAGCAGATGGCTCTCTTGAGTTTTCTTTGCAAAACCTCAATCTGTAAACAACTGCTCTGTATTTGTGAGATGCAAGTAGAAAGCTATTGTTTTTGATCTCTGGAGTAAGAAACACATTTTGTCTTGTCTGTAGGCATAGTGCCCATTTTCACCTTAGTTCTTTCCTTTCTTTGCCATCACCCCGAGCATCCCATCATTGAGATATGTCAGCGTGTTTTGGCAAAGGCCCAGGATTTGAAGGAAACTATAGAAAAGGAACAACAGTAGTAGATAGTACATAGTGAATAGCATCATTGGATAACATAAAGAGGCCAAAAGGAACCGTGGAACCGGGATCTTTTTTTGGAGAGAGTTTCTCCTGTGAAAGTTAGGGCTGTATGTGTTCCAATCCTAAATTCCTGTGAAAATTAAAAAACAAACAAACAAAAAAAACCCAAAACAAAACAGTGGAAGGTCGGCCTTTATTTAGCTCTACTCCCTCCCATTCGTTCGCTTGTTTGGAGCCGGGTGGAGCAGGAGGCTCTGGGCTGTGTCCTGTCCCCTCCGCCCCGGGGGGACGCGCCCCCGGTCTCTAGTCTCTGTCCCTGGTGCTGAAGGCAGAGGGGGAAGCCGGTGCCGGAGACGGGGCAGGGACCGGGACCGGGACCGGGACAGGGACCGGGACCGGGAAGGGGCCCACTGGGGAGGTATTTGGCAAGTATGGAAAAGGGAAGCAGTATGCAAAACTACTACACTGAAATTTAAATTAAAAAAAAAAAAAAAAGAAAACCAAATAAAAGAAACCACAAAAAAAACCAACTCCAAACCAAACCCACAACCCCAAACCTCTCTGTCTAATTGCATTAGTTAAGGTAATTGTAACCCTTGTAAAGGAAATTGCCGCTCTGTAAAAATTGCCAGACAGAAAATCCAGTGCGACTGTTTTAGCTGAATCTCTTTAGAGACACTTTTAAATAGAATTAAAATGTATTATCCAGATCCGATTGTGCATGTTCTGCTCCTAGTTGGTCTAGTATTAATACAAAATCCCTTTATAAGGGAGTTCCCACCATACACTTTTGCCCTCTGTATAAAAATAGCCCTTTGTAGATTAAAGGATTTAGGGAAATAATGTTCAATATTGGAGATACTGAAGCCTCTGCTGAAACAAGAGCCTACTCTTACCTATGAGGTTCTGTATTACAAATGAGAGAATTATTCTGGATGGATATTTACACATCAAAGCCTGGTTTTGTACAGAATCACCTAATAAGAAACTAGAGTATTCTGAAAACAGTATAAAAAATAGATATTTATTACATGATATTTCCCTATGTTAGCATCTGCCCTTCCTTATAGGATAACTGCAATTTTTCTGTGCAGCTGCTGGTTTACATTTTCTACTTTCCTCTGGTTGGTTACAACTTCAGGAAGTTTCACCATTAGGCTGGCAGAAAGTAAATCCAAAAAATATTGAGCCCTTATGTGCAAAGGGAGAAGACCAAACAGAAAAAGATGAAGGGAGAGACATGAAATGTCTTATTTCACTTAGTATGTATTAGCTGCGGTGTGTTGTGAATTCCTTGGGGCAAAGACTCCTTAGGCATTCTATGTCTAGTGAGCTTGGTTGGTGCTTGCTCAAATGCTCCAATTTGTAGACTATATAAAAAAGGAAATAATTTTACATGGTGGTGGGGATCAATCAATCCACCTACTGCGGCTGTTTATGGGTGCCCTCTGGAATTCCTTCGGTATTTCTGAAACATCAGAAGTCAGTTCCTGTTCTGAGTTAAAAGTCTGCTGGTGCTATAACATTGTCTCCCAAAGAGCGTGTGTTGCTTTGGGTGGAAGGTCCCCTCAGCCTCGTCGATGTGTTTCTTCCTCACGGCTCCAAATCTTTCACATGCAGCAGAACCCCATCTCGGGTTGGACAACACCTCCCACCCTGTCCGTTCCCGGGCTGCGGGACGAGGAGGGGCAGATGGGCGCCCTGTCCCCCTCACTCGCCTTCCGCTGCCCCCGCAGCTTCCCCGGCCTGGGGACGGGGACAGGTACCGGTGTCACCGCTGGGTGCGGCGGGGGAGCCGGTGCGAGGGAGCAGGCGGGAGGGTGCGTGCCGGGGTGGGCGGCGGAGGACGAGGAGGGCCATGCGCCCCTCCGGCAGCGCCCAGCAGGGAGCTTAGGGGGAGCAAAGGCAGCCGGCGGCGGATCCGCCGGGAACCCGCTGGTTCCCACCAGAAAACCGCATCAGCAACACCCCTTCCCTCCGCCCCTCGCCCCCTTTGCTTTATTCTCCTGCCTCTCCCCGGTCTCCTCCTCCGCCCCCTGCACCCTCGCCGCCCCTCGCCTTGGGGAGGACAAAAAAAAAAACCAAAAAAGCTCCAGCGGTGCGTCTCTGTGTGTGTGTGTGCGCGAGTGTGTGTGTGTGCGTGTAGGGGAGGCTGGAGCGGGGTGGGACTGAAGAGCCGTGATTACAGCTCTCCCCGGAGAAGAAGATTGCTCTCTCCAGATGCTGATTTCTGAAGCACTTGGCAATCATCGGGCGGGAGCCTGGAAGCGGCGGCAGTAGCCGCCCCGGCCGCGGCGATGGCAGCGGCGGGCGAGCGGGCGGCGGCGGTGGCGGTGGCGAAGAACTGAGGGGCAGCCCTGGGGGAGGCGACGCTGCCGCCCGGACCCGACCCGACCCGACCCGACCCGACCCGACGGAGCGCCGCTCTGCCCCGAGTCCCGCTCGCCCCGCTCCGCTCTGCCCCACGCCGCCGGTCCGCCCCTCCAGACTCCCGCCGCCGAGCAGGTGTCCCCCGCGCCGGGGCACGGCGGGAGGGGCGGCGGGGCACCCATGCGGTGACCCGCGGCGGCGGCGGCAGCTCCCGCCGGCCGGAGGAAGGGAGGGGGTGCCCCGCTGCAGCCGCGCCCCGGGCCGGAGGAGGCTCCCGCTCGCCCGCGCCCCCGGGGATGGGTCCCCGCCGGGGCTGAGTCCCCCGCCGCCGCCGCCGCCGCCCTCCCCTCCGCCCGTCGCGGCGCCGGCCGGCGAGCAGCCATGGCAGCGGCCATCGCCAGCGGCTTGATCCGCCAGAAGCGGCAGGCGAGGGAGCAGCACTGGGACCGGCCCTCGGCCAGCAGGAGGCGGAACAGCCCCAGCAAGAACCGGGGGCTCTGCAACGGCAACCTGGTGGACATTTTCTCCAAGGTCCGCATCTTCGGGCTCAAGAAGCGGCGGTTGCGGCGCCAAGGTGCGTCCCTGTGGCCGGTCCCGCCCGGGGGGGGGTTGGCTGCCGGGGTGGGGGACGGGCGGGAAGGGGGGGGGCAACCTGTGGCGAGTAACTTCCCGGGCCGGGCGCCGCCGCGGCGGGAGGCGGCAACCGCCGCCCCCGCTCAACTCGGCGGGAGGCTCCCGGCTCCCTCCCCTGAAGGGCTCCGCGGGCTGAGGGCAGCGGCGGCTCCTCGGCCGGGACCCCCGCCTTGCCGCCCGCTGCCTGCCCGCCCCGCCCGGGGAGCCGCGGCCGGCGGGCCCAGGTCGCCCTGGGGACGCAGGTGTTGGCCACGGCAGGTGGGCTCCGCGGCAGGAAGCCCCTCGGGGGAGGTGACCCGCACGGTGTGGCGTGAGCCCTGCCCGCCTCCCCGCGTGTCCCCGTCTCCCCCCCCCCCCCCCCCGTTTTTTTTTGAAAGGACAAAGAGCACACAGCGTGGAAAGCTTTCTGGGTCCGGTGCCTGGGAACCGTCGCTCGCCCGTCCCTTCCTTGAGCTGGCCGCTTGGCTCCGGCAGGCATAGCCTGGTCGTAGTGCCCTCTGACTTCCCGGTGGCCAAAGTAAGAGGTACAGCAGAGCTGGCGGCCGTGGGAGAGCCGCTCTGCATCCCGGCAGCTGCCCGGGTGTGGGTCTGTCTGCTTCCCATCCCAGGTCAAGGGCCGCTTCATCTAGACCAGCAAGTTTTTCAGGCAGTTCTTCCTGGGGCTAGATGGCCAGTAGTCAACCAAGGCGACTAAAACTAGTACCATGGGGATTGCATTTTATCAGTGCTTTGTATTGGAACCCTAGAAATAAAAGGAGTTAAATGATACTGCAATGACTTCTCTATTTATTTATTTTATTTTTTAATTTAGTGGTTTTCAACTCAATATTCAACAGCGTTCTGAAGTGATGATGACTTATTTTGTACTCGTCCTCAGGAAACAAGTAGTTTTAGAACAAAAGGATTGTATTATGAAGAGTGAAAATGTTAAGTATCACTCAAAACGCTGCTAATACCGACCAGTCAATGGTAAACTACAAGCCATCCTCTGTCACATTAGAGAATGCCACCATGTGTTGTAGTTTGGTACGTATACTATAGCTCCTCTTTAGGTTGGGTTAGAAGATAATTTAAAGAAGCGTAATCAGTGATCTGCCCTGACTGATCCTTCCTGCTTTTTTTTTTTTTTCCATGCTTTATACTTGAAATAGCATAAATCAACAAAATACACACAATTTTATTTTTGCATGGCTTTATTACTGTAAGGATAATTTCTTTAATTCCTAATGCAAGCTAAATCTTGACATTTTTAGATAGTAGAATGATATAAGGAAGATGAGCAAGAACATCTCAGTGATACAGTCTATGGTGGCTTATTTTTAGGCAATCTTCATGTGTGCTTAAAAAGGCTAGAGAACTTCATTTATAGTAGTGCATTTATATATGTGATATTTATTTATGAAAACAAGTTTAGGGGGATTTGCTAACTAAGCTATCATTCTCAACCACCTGTGCAGTCTTATTTGGGGGAAACTGTGTATCTGACTATGTTATAGTTTGAGGGGGAGATGACATTCTCACAGCACTGAGATGCCAAACATTTTCTTAGGTAGGAAGGGGTTTTAAAGAGACTCCTAAACTCATCCTTTTTCATTCATTCTTTTTTTTTCATAAGGCACTTTGTGACATACTTGAATAAGAGAGCTGGATTAGAATCTAACTCAACTGCTAACCCATACCACCAGTACAGACAATTTCAGTAAGAATAACCAGAACAAGGGCTATTCACTAGTAAAGTTTGCAGCATCAGACCCTCGACTCCTTCAAATGGAGACATAGTGATATTTGTCCATTGAGTAACGTTAAGATCTCAGAATTACTGCTCATCCGTAAGAATTCCTGCTGAAAACATTAGTGTCCTGCCTTTTACCGTGTATGTTCATGATGTGCAAAGTGATACATGGGGTACCTGTGGATTCAAAGTTGCATGCTATTTAGGAGGGAAACCGAAGAAACAATCAAGCTGAAGTCGTTGCTTAAATACCCTATACAGAACTAATACTAGAATGAATAATTATTTGGAAAAAAAACACTTTTTATAAGGCTCGTTGCCTTAGAAGTACCTTATATCAGTTACAAAATTAACATTTATTAGAGTCTCTTTAATTTTCTTAAACTGAGTTAAAGAATTCACTGAATTCTTCACTGAAATCATACTGTCAAACCCATTAAAATAAGTCTTTGCCAAGCGAAATAGGATGCATTTCAAAATGTCAGGAAGGTGCTATGGGATTTTGACAAATAAACCCTGTGAAAATGATATACAGAGTCATGAGAGCATTGTGAAAAATGAGCTAATTGAGATGTGACAAACCATCCATAGCATTCTCATACAATTCAATGGAAAAGTAGAAGTATATGTAAAATATTTGTTACGTAGAGAAGTAAAATCTAGACTGTATTTCTCATTGAACAAAAAGGTGGTTTACTTTGTACTTACATATGAAAAATAAGTGTCTTCTCATCTTTGAAACAAGCAGGCAGCAAAACTAGTGATGCTGCTTTTAAAATTAAAAATATACATTTGCTCTTGTACATCCATGTGTGTGTGAATTAAATAGATGTACACAATGTATGCACACATACCAATATGCTAGCAAAATTAAAAAAATTCTTAATTTTTAAACTCTCCATAAAAAAATCCGTTAGTACTGTTCTGGTTCAGTGGGAGTTATTTGTGAACAACCAAAGTTACTAGCAACATAACATGCTAAAATCATATGTGCCCCCAACTGAATATAAAATTTTTCTGTCATTGTGCGTAATTTTCTGTTCATGGTCCTTCCTTTAGGGGCATACTAAAATATCAACATAAGTGTGTTTTGGGAGACTAACATTTAGGAAGGGTATCATTGAAGATACATCCAGGAGATCACTCAAGGTAAAGGGTAGTATTTGTATTTGCTTCTATGTTGGCTCTGATGATAGATGCAATGACATTTTTAAACAGGTTTTCTAAAACTTTGATTAATGAATTAAACTGGCAAAGTGATTTCTGTGGGAAACTTGTCTGATAATCTGCTGACAGTATCAAACCATTTTCATTTACTGGACAGCTTTGATTCATACTGTTTAGTATTATGATATCTCAAATATACTGCATCTTTATTTTATGCTACCTGTCATCTGATGAAGAAATCACTGTCATTAATTTCCGGGTAGCCATGGAGCCAAGATCTTGCCTGACACTGATGCCAGACATCAATCAATTATGAATCATCCTGTCCTGGATTAGAGGTTGTTCAGTTATAATGGTTTAATTTATGTTAATATAATCACAAATGGGAGAATTGACAGACAAGATTTTGAGTCTTCATGTGAAATAACCTTATATAACCCGGGGCTACCCAAAAATAAGAAGAAAATGAATGTCAGTTCTTCACCTCATGCAACTACAGTGCACAGAGATTAAAAATGTGTGCTTGTCACTGTTGCAGAGTTAAACTTCTTAGCCTGTATTTTCATCTACATATCTAGCTTCTTTGCTAATCTGAAAAATCGTCATTTGGTTAATTGGGTCCCTTGAGAGTATTCTACTGGAAAATACCCAACATTTAAATGTATTAAAAACCAAGTGTGATGTTTACTGTATCTGTGTGCTAACACCATATTAAAACTTCTAAATTTATATATGGAGTGTATGAATTTTGGAATGACTTGGCCTCTGATTTTCTATATTAATATTTATGAGAAGGAGAGACCTAGTGAACGTGTTCAGAAAATGCACTGATTAGATTTTATTTTATCTACAAAGGTAATTCTCCAAAGAAAGCATTTTTTGAAAATTTCTCAGTACATCAGCATATGTTTTCTGGCAGATGTGGGAGTGGCCCATAATCTGACATCTATGATAATTCCCCATGTACATACTACCTTAAGTAGTTTTTAGTTCTCCTACTTGTGGAATGATGACATGGAACTGAAGTGGAGCTCTGTCCACGCAGGCGTGGAAACTGCATTGAATCCCAATCAGTTCACTCCAGTCTCAGATGATCTGACTTGCTCCAGGTTTCAGTGGACCTAAATTTGTAGCTGCACTTTCCTGTGTGACTATCCGGAGAATTAATTATTCTTGGCAGTTCAGTAAAGCCCACAGCTGCTGCACTGTATAGGTGCAAGACCATATATATTTCTGGGTGTTGAACTGGACTGCTTATTCTTCATTACTTTTCTTCAAATGAAATTGATTAACCCATAACCCTTTTGGAACTTTAAACCTGGTCTTACCAGCATATACAAGAAAATCTTAATTTTTCAAAATATTTTCCTTCGTTGCTGCTTATCTGTTCAAAGGACTGCATGATCATCACAAATTGAAAATGTGTAAATATGCTGTATCTCATGTAAAATACGCAAAGCATATTTTAAAATTACTTTTGAACATGTGGTTTGCTAGACTGAGTTTTCTTTTCCATGCATTCAATATTTCATATAGACCCTGTGCTTGCTAAGGGAGGCTTTAAAAAGAAATGTAGTAACAGCTGGAATGTAATTCTCTTATTCTGAATTGGTCTTGGTGGCTCAAACAGTGATGAATGTTTTTGAGAGGAAATGGGGAAAAATAACTTTTAAGTGGTAAGGTAATTTTAGGGACTGTTGATTTTTAGAAATATCTTAAATATGGGGGATAGAATAGCATGCGTTTAATGTACATGTAGTGCTGTACCAATGTTATTTCAGAATATCTCCTGTTTTAATGTAAAATGAGTAGAAAAACTTAACTATAAACATTGCATATGTTATTGTGCTAAAAGTAAGAATCAGATAACTTCAGAGAGTACCAAATATTTTAACTTACATTTTCTAAATATTCTAATTTGGTAATAGTTGCAAGTTAAGATTTCTTTGAAATTCCTCAAAGGCTTCATAGTTGTTTTGGCTTGAATTCCTTGTTTGCTTTGTCTGTAAAGAACTGTTGTGGTTTTTTTTGTTTTTTTTCTCAATTCTTTCTTCCTGATAAGCATTAGTTTACATTTATTTACCTCAGGAAATTTGCATACATGGAGGATATTGGAAATTGGATGAGCCCAATTTTCTTTTTTCCTATGTAGAAACATTGCTTTTCACTATCTTCACTCAGTAATTGGTGATTTACCTCTTTATCAGCAAATGAACTCTTCATTCTTGAGGGATCTTGCTGAATCTCCAAAGTTCAGGCAGTTTCTGTCCACATATAGTGATCTCTTTTTTAAGGTATGTCAGTTATTCTAACTATTAAATGCATTTTACAACTAAATTATCTGGTTAATAGAGACATAAAGGGAGATTTCAGCATAGGTGGTTTTTGATTCATGGTGGTGTAGAGATAGAAATGTTATAGCTGAGGTCAGGTTTCTATATTGTATTTAAAGATAGAATTCTCTCCTTTAACAATATCTAATCTCTTAGTGGGTGTCATTCTTCCCAGGTATTTCAGTCTGTTGGTTTGAATTAAACTAAAATGAGTTCTTAAAAGTAATTTTGAATAATTATTTTCAAGTTATTAACTTATAAACAGTAGTAATTAATTTTAATATAGACCTAACAATCAGAAAGTTTATTACAGAAAACTGCAGCTAAAGTGTTTTGATTTAGAGTGTAAGTATAATTTAGGAATTTGAAGACACATAAAACTGTGAAATTGGCTACTCATTTTTGGAATGAGTAAACAGAGGTCTATCTTGCTTGGTCATATGTAAGTTCTTTTCTACCTTGGGCAAGTATTAGTGACAGAAAGGAAGATGCACCCCAATGGCAACTACTCTTTCTGTGCCATCAGCTTTTTCCGAAACCCTTTGAAACCAGTACATTTTTGTTCTTAAGATCTTAGAGATCTGCTAATTCAGATCTTATGCTCTGTCATACACTGTGTGAAAAGAAAAGAATATATGATACCATGTTGCATGGTAGAAGAGGATGAGAAAATCAGTAAAGCTCTGATTTTCTCTATTGTGATCTAAAATCAGCAACCTGCTTTCATTCCATCGTAGACTGTAACATTTCTGTACATTAGGGGTTGAGTTTTTCATTTCAGCTATATAAATCTGATAACTCAATTAGGTCAAGTTTAGATCTTCCAATATACTTTCCTATGGGACTGAAAATGAGGGAACATACTCTTTCCTGGTACCAAAAAAGACTTGCTTTTGGTGCCAGGATTTAGGAACAGGCAGGAGTTGAGTCCAGGACTCTCAAGTTCTGATTCTCTGTTACAAAGTAGAGATGATTTCAACATATCCTGAAATAGGTGACATTACTCAAATCTACATTTCTGTGAACAAATAAATATATAACCAAAGAATATAGAGAATTTTGGTATTTCAAAGGAATGCTAATAGAAGATTGAAAGAAGTAAATAGTAAAAGGCTGATACAAATTTTAAATTGATGGACTATATTGAATAAAAGTACAGAAACCTTGTTCCCTCAAGTTTTTCAGGATCCCTGAATGTTTTGCTTGCTTTTGTAAAATAGTCAGTGCAAACTAATAAACATGGTATTGGTTGTTCAGTAAGTCGTTTCGTAAATGAAGCTAGAGAAAGTTGAGTGAAATAGGAATGTGAAGTATTCTTCACATCTAGGATACTCTAGGATACTCTAGGATATAAAGTGTAATCTCTAGGATGTAACTCAATTAAACAATTTAATTAAATCTGTGGTCTTGATTCTAATCCCTTGCCCTGGTGTAGAACTTTTGAAAGACATTGGAATTACTGTGCCATAAAACTGCTGGAAATTGAACCAATATTGGACTGCTGATTGGCAATAATCAGCATGAATACATGATGTAACTCAGCATTTGTTTAAAATATTAAATCAAACATTTTGTTTCATGTAAGAATAATTCAGTATTATGAAACACAAGCACATATTCTTTTCTCTCTGTTGAAGTTAATTTTAAAAAAAAAGGTAAAAAGAAAAAGTCCTTCTTAATTTACAATCATTTCCATTGCAAAGCCTGCCCTTTTTGCCTTTTTGTTTTCTTTTTCAAACTCTGAGATGTATCCAGTACACTCTGCTACTGCTCCCTATTTAGTACTGTGAAGCCTGGCTCCAGAAAGCATCTAGTTATGGCTGCTAGACTATTTTCAGTGTTTTTTGAAAAAATCCAAATGAGAGAAAAGAACTAATGTTTTTTTTTAAATTAGTCTTCATTTTTTAATGGTTCATTGTAGAGGTAAACCTGAGAGGAATTTCATGTCCCAATGAAAAGGGACTTTTCAAGCCTCACTCAGGGCATTTTTATCACTGAAGTCACTCAGGAAACAACAGATACGTCAGGCTTAAGAAAAGGTCAGCAGGTTCCTTTACAGCAGAGGTTCTTGTGGAACTATGAGCCTAGAGGTGAGATCTAGTGGTTTTCCTTAATGCAGTAGTGCATTGTAAGTATTTTTAGTTCAGTTTTGATGAGAATTTGCACTCCTTGAGCGTTAAAAAGAGACTCCATAAAATACTGTAGTATTTTATGTAGTCTGAAAGAAGGATGTCTTTGAAAGGCAACAATTTACTTCAGATTTCTGTGATCATAAGTACTAAATAAGTGTATGGTTTATATAAACGTACTTATATGAAAACATTACATATCTATAATGCCTAGATTATGTTAGTGCTCTTCTCCAAAAAGTACATTCTGTAATGAAACAGTGAGTACTTCACCAACAAGAAGTCTCTTTCAGTATGATACTTATATTTTCTTTCCAAATTTGTAACAGTTTTTCATGTAACAGCAGACATAATTTTTTTATTAGAACATCTGTGAAGATTATTCGTAATTCATAAGGAATAGTCTGTTAGAGTATAAATAAAATAGGTATTTATGTTTTTTATTTTGGTTTTAATCCATAATTGTTTCTTTTTGTTTTAAGAAGTCTTATAACAAACTGGTATGTTCATAGATGTGATGAAGTAAGGTTTTTCTTCAACAATTCTCCCTTATAACCTAAACTCTTGTGTTCATGGATTATAGTTTTTAACTGTTCCAAAATCTTGCAACATTTACTGAGCTGTTCAGTTGTTCACACACTTACTGCTTTATGCATTGTGAATATCCAGGCTTAAACAGATGATCCTCTCATTTTCATTTATGTACTTTATGTATAACTGAGATTTGAATTCCTCTACCTTAATTAGTGGTTTGTATCTCTTCATATGAAATTCTGATGAGTTGAAAAATTTGCCACTGTAATGCCACTACGAAATAAATGAACTCTTAACCTTTATTGCTCTATTTTCTTCTTTCATTTTTCTTTCTGTGTAATCAGAACAGTTCCTTCTTTGTAATCAGAACAAATACACATGAAATGTGTAATACTTTGTTCCTGACAGCATTTTAAACTGTGTTATTTAAGCCACCAAAAGTAGGATATCATCCACTATGGAATCTCTTTCTACAGCACTAGGAAGAGACTTGCATGGCATAATGGATTTCCTACAGCCTTTTGGATTTTAGAAAAGCTCCCCTTGTGTCCACTGCAAATCTTGTCCTATCAGAGCTCTAGTCAGGCTTGTACCTGGAGGTAAACTTCTGGTATTGAAATCCTGAAGATTATCTATGCTTGCCCTCAAGTAAGTAGAGGTATGATTACAGGCTAAAGACCTAAGCATGGTTATCTCCCCGTTTTCTTGGATAGGGACACACAAAAAGTTAATAATGGATTCCTCCCACTATTATTTCCTTTTCATTATCTTATCAATTGTCTTGGATTGTATCTATGGCAAGAAGTAGGACTAATTATAACATAACATAGGATACTTCAGAATTTGTCAATAGAAAACTATTCTTGGACTTGAAAAGTTGAGACATTGATCCCTGCTGATGCAGGTAGTCTGAAGAAATGCAAACCTTTGCTGTTTCTAGAAAATATTATTGAAATTAGCTTGTGTAATTTTTAAGGATTTGAAAATATATGTTCCTCCTATCGTTAGAAAATTACCAATAGTGAACAATATACGTTGTCATCATAATTTCGCGCTATCAAGCAAGTTATTTTTTCATCTGAATAGCTTTATTGTGTAGTCAAATGTTGTGTTTATCTAAACTCCAAACAGAGTCTAGTGCACAAATAATTCATACAGTTTTTATAAATATTAAAAAATTAAGACCGTAGTCTTAACTCCCTTACTACCATAGTTTTGGTTTGCTTAAAATAACAGTCTGGATTCTGAGAACCCTTTTTATACTTACCTTTTCTTTTTTTCCCCTCTGAAGGTGGTTTTATGCAGAGATTAGTTTATGGTTGAACTCTTCCAGGCATTAGAGGTAAATTCCACTTCACAATTGCTTCCAGTTATATTTTAGTTTTCTGACAAAGTAGATATAACTGTCATTCCAGTTCCTGTGTTCATTTGCTAAAGCAAATGAGAGGCCTGCTTTCATAGAGCCTCAGTAACGATTTTTTTGTGGCCATAATTAAGGAAAACGAGAGACAACTTTTTAATTTTCAGCTCTAAAGGTCAGATGTCCCCAAATGTGCAATTTGTGTACAAGTAAGAAATTTAGCATTTTAGTCCTTTTGTAGATGTAAATTTATTCATTAAATTCTGTTGTCTAAGTAGCTTATATGTGCTAAATAACTGTGAGGTTGTGATGTTGCTACCCTAAAAACAGAGCTTTTGACGTAATGCACATGATTCTGGAAACCTTTGTAAAATTGATAGGTAGTGCTTTGTATAAAAAAAATTCTGTTGTAACATATGTAAAACCAGCAAAAAAGTTATGCATGTAAATAAGTCAAAATGAGCGGATGGCTCAGCTTTATATGAATTATGGCATTTAGAAAACCCTGGATGTTGCTAGTAAGCAGACATCTTTTTTTGGAAATAGTGAATGTCATGGTAGAGATAAGATAATTGACTCCAAACCACAGAAAGAAAGAAAAACAAAGCCATTCCCTTAGCCATGCTCTCTAGTTCTCTACTTACAGATAGGTATATCAGTACACTCAAATGTTTTTGTCTCAAAAGTGTGTCTCTTAACAACAGAGAAAGAAAAACTCATCAGATTTTCCTGATGAGTTAAAGCTACATTCAAAAGCTCCTAAAATCAGTGTACATTAAGCCTGAATAATCTGGTTGTAGTTAAACTAAGTTATAAATAGTCATTTATGTCTTCTTGTTACGATGACAAAGTGGCAGGATCAAGCCAATGGCCATGTCAGCACCACTTACCATATATTTAGTACAGTTCAATCAATCAATCAATCATAACCCTGTTTACCAGGGTTTTATGTTGCAAAAATAATGGCTATACTGTACTGGTGCTATAGGTAGACATTTCCGTTGAGTTACTGGGGTAGCTTTCTAAGTCATTGGATGTCAGTGGGCAGGTCCTACTCAAAGCTTGTCATGGATGAACAGCCAAAAATTCAGGATCTGGACTTCACTAAAAATCTGCACTTGCAGAGCTCTGATAATAACAGCTAAAAAACCCCATGGTTTAAGCAGCCTGAGTGGCACAAGTATGAGGATCTTGTGAATATGAGTATGAGGAATAGTGAATCTTACCTTAAAAAATTGCTTAGATTATGCTTAGAGGTCCTTAACTGTAATTTTGTCAGCTTGTTACCAACTTCACACAGTATTGGTATTTTGGTTTTCACAGTTGGCATGTGTTTTAAATATAGGGAGGGATGTAGGGAAGATAAGCCTGTTTTCTACTCTTTGCTAACAAGTGTTTAAGTATAATTAAAGGGTGGAGTATAAGTAGTTAAGGGGGGATGTGCATTGCTAGTAAATTGCTGATGCTGTTATTCCAAAAGCAAATCTCGGCTAAACTTTAAGAAAATTCAGTCATGGTAAGGTACAGGAAAGTCAAGTTGAGTACACCTGAGCAACCTAACTTGAGATGCAAGTACTTTTAGATTAAATCGACTTGTAACGATAATGTAGTTTTCAATTTTTTAATTTCTGTCCTGATATTAGTATCTGTCTAGGACATAATTGGGGTTGTTTGGAGCAGTATCTTTAAATTTAGGCTTCTTACTTATATAAGTATTGTGATTAACTTCAGTTCCTAATTACAGTAGGGAAACCAGCCACATTTGGAGCCTGAAGCAGAAAAAATGTTTTTCTTTTTAGGTATTTTTGTTACTGTTAATCATATCAAGGATGGCACAGACTACTGCAGACAAGACCTGACACAGAAACAGCCTTTAACTATTTGCTCTTTATTTTTATTCTATTTATTTATATGAGATGCATCTAGTTTTTGATTGTGTAATAGTTTATATATATAATAGTGTTAGTTACAGTTAATTTCCAGATAGATGTGTGCTATTACATAAGAACAATTTGTTCCTATGTAATAGCTGTTTATTTTCCAAAGCAGTTCAGATGTGACACCAGAGGACTAATGGCACAACTTTCATCCTGAGTCCAATAGATTGTGGCATACAGAGTTCTTTTTTAGGGATATGTCATAGCTGTGTAGGAGGTGAAAAAATGTTTCTTCACGTCTGCCATAGTATCAGCAATGTCTCGCACAGTGGCTCTAATATGTTGACAGCTCGGTGAGTCCTGAATGCCTCCATTTGATTATCGGGCTGAATTTTTATTCTTGTGAAGGCTTTTTTTATTTATTTTTATTTTTTAAAGTAACATGAAAATTACACAATTTTGGACTCTACTGTCTACTGCCATGGAAACAGAAAAGTGTCTTTAGGGGACAACTTTTGAAATACCAGTATTATGGTTTTTTTGGTCTTGTATCCCTTGTTGAGTTTTCAGAGAACATTTTCATGATGAATTGGACCTTGGTCTTTCTGCATACTGGTTGCAATTGAGCTTTTTGCACTTTGACCGTGTGACTAGTTATGTTTATTCTTCCCTCTCGGTAGGGAGGCACTGAATCAGTGTTTTTTAAACAATTGTGAGGCAGTTGATGAGTGAGCTAATTCTGAATATTGTTACTTTGTCTATTTATTTACTGGTATCTAAGCTCTTATTTCAGCAGAAGCTGAGAAGATTGAATAGATTTTCTTTATTGAGGTCTTTCAGACTCTATATTTGGAGTAAGACAGAAATTTTCCTATTTGCATTCCCACAGGGGAAGGAGAAATATGAATGTCTATAGCTCTGAAAGCCCTCTGCCACCACCTTTGCCTGCAGACTTCAGCAGAGAGGCTTTTGAAAGGGAACGGGATTGTTCTCCAACCATCCCAATATGCAGTTGCTCAGTCCTGCCGTTTGGAGTCACGAGGATTTATGTTGTCATCCTTCTGCATAGCGAGTGTAAGGCTGCAGGAAGGCTGGCCATGAGGCTGTTGCTCGGTCACTACAGTAAGACCAACCAGCGCTGGATCTCACCTCTTGCTCCATTGGGAGCAGTGAAACAGATACCATAGTGCTTATATACTGCTTGGGTAACTATGTGTCTGCAAATTAAATTAGAAAAAGCAGTAGAAGGGAGGGAAGAAGTTGTTTTTTCCATATCCTAGCAACAGGATGCAGCTATAGATACATAACACATGTAGATTGGTTATGATATTGGATGTTAAGGTTGCTCCAGATATTTATGTGATTGCTGTGGCAAGTGTGTAATGTGGTGATGTTGATTCCACGAGCATCTGGACTCTTGAGGAGAAGGATATGACTCCCTGATGTAGACGAGGCCATAGTTATCCTTGGTTCTGCTGTGACAAAGCTTAGACAGCTGGAAGGCATGTTGCCTTGGGTCCACACCTTGAGGCCATTCAAAACCCAAAACCAGAGCTGAAGCAGTTTGTGGTCTGCTTGATAAGCATCTCCTCACAGAAGGACATAGCAGTGTGTTGGAAACTGCTCTGGCTGCTTCAAAGCTTCAGCTTGGAAATCAGAGGAGTAGTAATACCAACAACTTATTAAACAAAGCTGTTTAGAAAATGACTGCTACTGTCATCTGGGGAAAAGAACCAACATTTAAGTTTGTGGAGTTTTTCACTGCAAAGCGTGCTGTATTTTCTTTTGCCAGAACAGCATTTTCAGTCAAAGCCTGTTTTGACAGGCACATCTTGACTGGCCACTACTGTAGACATATTGCTAAGACACCTGATTACCCGAGGGGGTAAAAAAGACCCAAACAAATGAGCTGTACATATTTTCTTCCATCTAAAAAACTATTGTAAGTATACAAGACATTCAGAAAGTGCTGTATCATGAAATATTCAGGCTTTAACTTTTACATTATTAGTCCTGTATTGCCTCTTAGCTGCCATGATTTTGCAGTTTCATGTATCAAAACACACGGCCAAGTGGAGTAACAGTTGGTTTGTGGCAACCAACTACCTGACAGCAATTATGTCAATTCGGTCAGTGGGGTGGAGCTGGCAGCAAAGTCAGGCTTGCTATAGATGGGGAGACATTAAAGATGAACAACATAGAAATGCAGCAAAACAACTCTCAACTTCAGGTTTATCCCTGTATTGCCAGTGTATTTCACTGATATTTTTAAAATTTCTATTTATTTCACTGATATTTTCACTGTATATCACTGATACAAAGAAAAACCCAAACCTTTTCTTATTCTCCTAATAAAACACAGGTAGTTGGAATTAGATTCAGTTCTGTAAAGGGAAAATAAAATATAGCCAGTTGGTTCTGGGACTGCAAGTTTGCAACTTGCTGATAACCATAACCAACTTTTGTACAGGTTTTGGCATACAAAATCAGAGGCTTTGATTCCATTTTGCAAATTTCTGTATGTACAGAAGTTACGTGTATCTTTCCAGACCGAGATTTTAATTTTAGCCCATGAAACTGCAACTCGGTCCTCATTTTGAGTTCATCTCTAGGACTAGCAAGCAAGGCTGTGAGAACAGCCACTGCAGAACATTAGAAGTAGCCCTGGCAGTAGCAGGTATATGACCAGGCTTTTGGTAGGGAAATAGTGCATTTAGTGCTGTGCAAAAGTACGATTCTGTGCATTAACCATTGATGATTCTGATGTCCCTCTGACATTGTTTACATTTGTAGGTTTTAATGGTATAGCTTTAACTGTGGGAACGTCAGGGCCGTTAACATGTAGGATGTTTATGACCCTCTCCTTTCTATCTTCACCTGCCCCCTTTCTACACTATTGCTGAACTGGACCAGTGAGGAATGAACTGATAAAAATTGCAGTATGGTCCATGCTGTTAATTTTGGTTTAGTTTGCCTAAGCCATATAAAGTGAGCTTTAGTGGAATCTTAGATCAGGTAAGATATATGCCACTGCCTCAAATCCCCTTATCACGGTTGCCTTCATTTTTTCATCACATTTTTCCATTTCTAGACTTTTTTTTGTCCCTGATTTCTTTTTACCAAACACACCTGACTGATAATGAAAGAATACTGCATTTCATTCCTGATGATCCTTAGTAGATTCACAAAAATCAGATATTCCAAGGGAGGAGAAGCTGAGGGAGGATGGATAGAACCACACAAGCTATGTGAGATGTAGTGAGGGACAGTGAAAACTATATGCTGTATTTCCTGTAGTTTATATGTTTATATAGTTAAAGGGAAGGTTTTGTTGGGATTTGAGGGAGAAAAATAGTATTTGTGGAAATGTTTGTATTTTTCTATTTGAGAAACCAGGATGAACTTAGTATTAATTTTATGAACTTTTAGAGGGAAGAAGGTTATAACTAATGTATCTGTCCTAATAATCTTGCAAATATAAGGTTACTTATTTCACAGTTTTGAAAGAAGAATAAAAATATTTTCCGCTGCAATTAAAAATGGGTACTTTTCTCTTTCCAAAGGATAAAACTGTCTCTGCAAATACTTGTCTTTTGATAACTTAAAGGTGAATCAAAAATACATCTGCCTTTAAGTTCACATTCATTTTGAGTATAAGGAAAGATACCTGTCGGTTTATTAAACTGCTATGGCCTGTTAGAAATAAATGCTGGAAGGTTTCATTTGACTGGAAGCTTTAAGAAACCCCCCAACAATAGTCAAGCTATTATTCATCTCTTAAAGAATCAGACTTGCTTTAATATATATAATTGAAAACATTCTGTTGGTGGACGTTTTACTGGATGCTTACTAAATGGAGTCACGTTTGGCAGCCAGACAGATTTCAGTATGTTGCGTTGGTCTTCTAGCTTACATTCTTAGAGGATTTGCACTATCAAATATAAGCAAACATGCTAAACTACAGATATGGAAGCACAGCAACATATTGGGTTTAACACCAAGAGCTGTGTAACTTCGAAAGTTTCAGTCATGATTAAAAGAAAGCAGAGATAAGTATGGTCCATGGTTTAGAAAAATGAGTTAAGACTACGTTTAAACAAATTAAATTGCTTCATTTATCTAGGATTTATTTTTAGCAGCTCTACCGAACATACATTTTGTGAGGGTTTGTGCCCTTTTATATTCTCACATAAAGACAAAGGAGTGATGACAGTGGTAAGCAGGCTTCGCCTTTGCTGGAGAGGGTGGAACAGGGCACACATGTGTGTGCACTAACTTTGAGATTGTCTATTGCTGTTGTAGCAGTAGCAAAACTCTGCCCTAATGTAGAAAATATTGTTTAGAAGATCTGGGTAATTTATTTCTTTTGTGAATTTTGTGACTTGTTCCAGTGACCTTCTGTTTTGCCATGTTCGGTTTCATTTTGCTTTGTTTTTTATGCTTGTAACTCTAATTGCTTTTTTTTTTTAAAAAAAAAAAAAAAAAGAAGCAGTTCTTTAGGACTGTATGTCATCATCAGAGGAAAGAATTAACCAAATATTTTATGGTGAGCAAGTAACATAAAATTGTCACGTGTTTGCAGTAATCCTTTTTCCTAGGCAGATGAGCTACATTTTATGTGACCTTCTGGTAGAGGTTGTTGGGCTGATATTTTGATTTTACCTGAAACCATTTTACTGTTCTGTCAGGTTTGGCCAAATGCCAAGCTTCCATCAGAGCAGGATAGTTTTGTTAAAATTTCTGTTGGAAAAGTATCTTGAGGCTGGAGATTTATTATTTTTTTTTGTTAAACCCCAGGGTGTAACAAGCAGCTCTGTGGCTTGAGCACTCCCCTGCCACGTGGACATTTCAAGTCTGAGCTCCTGATTGCTTTGGTTCAGACAAAAAAGCCTTTAACTTGAACCTCCAGTGGGTGCTGATTGCCAGGCCACTGGTTATTCCTTTATGAGTAACTCTGGTGTGCTTTTCCCCTTCTTTTTAATTTTTCTTGAAGAAAGCTTTGTTCTGGGCTTTATCCTGAAAAAGTATTTAATGGCAGGAACATTATTTTCTGCTTGATTCTATCTGGAAAGCCTTTGCAAAAGACATTGCCTCAGATTAAGAAGTGACTGATATTTGTTACCAATGCCAGGACATGATCAGGGGGTGTTTGGTGGTGTGGAGTGATGGTAGTTGTAGAACAGCTGCAGAGCTGGAAGCTCATTCTTCGTTGATGAGCTGAAAAGAGGATCACTAGAAGAGTGCAGGAGAAACTGTATTTCATCACCTGGTTTTTTTTAATATTTGCTAGACAGATACTCAAAACAAAAGAGATCACTTCAGTGATCAGTTAAGCGAAGGCATAAGCATCATCCCCTTGAGGTTTACTTTTTGCATTTTCTTGCACCCATATGTTGATATTGGACATAAATCGGGCTATCTGAATGTCCATGGCACCTGTACTATAGTATTACCAGTACACTATGATAGGGAGCTAGATCTTTATACAATCTGTTTGCTGCTGCTGAAGGATCTCATAAACTTGTTTCTTCAGGGAGCTGCATAACACAGATATTAAGTAGGACAGGGAAGTAGTTACTCTTCTGAAGTGCTGCAGGTGAGTGCCGCAGAGGGTCTGTCTCCCTTCAGGTATGTCTTTCAGGAAAAGTTTAGCCATGTGTTTCTTTAGACTTCTGACTGTAAGGTGGTCATCTTAAGCTCCTTGGAGAGAACCAGAGTTACTGAGCATGGAAATCTAGAGGTAATCTTCTGTTAAGGCCAGCTTTGAAAAAGTTCTTCAGGATGGCATTTCAAAGGGGTTTGGTATTGACTGGATTCAGATGACTCACAACACTTCTCAGAGAGTTTCATTGCAATCATCTGTTAAATAATCGATTATTTGTTTTGGTCATTTACCATTGAATCAGAATATTTTTCTGGGATATTCTCATTCCACTGTAGGTCCAGGAAAAACCAAGTATGTTTTCCAACCAATGAATTGGTGATCGTGGAGTTTTTCTAGATGCTTGGGCTGAGGTTAGCCTGATAGAATGCAAATTCTTGCTATGTAGATACCAAAGCTTGAGCAATTTATATGTTCATATTTTAGTTGTGTCATGGTTTCAGCTGGGACGGAGTTAACTTTCTCGCTAGCGTCTGGTGTGCGGCTGTGTTTTGGATTTGGGATAAAAGTAGTGTGATAGGGCACTGGTGGGTTTGATTGTTGCTAAATTCTCAAGGCCTTTTCTGCTTCTCCCACCGCCCCACCTGTGAGCAGGCTGGGAGCACACAAGAAGTTGGGAGGGACATAGCTAGGACAGCTGATTCCAACTGACTAAAGGGATATTCTATGCCATATGACATCATGCTCAGCATATAAAGCTGGGGCAAGAAGAGGGAAGGGGGGATGTTTGGAGTTATGGCATTTGTCTTCCCAAATAATAACCGTTACATGTGATTATATGTGTCTTTTGGTCTACCTATTAAACTGTCTTTATCTGAACCCACGATTTTTTTCTTACTCTTCTGATTCTCTCCCCCATCCTAAGTGAGGGGAGTGAGTGAGCAGCGCGTGTTTTAGCTGTTGGCTGGGGTTAAACCATGACAGGCTGTGAAGTAGTCAATGAAAAATATTTTTTTTAGGGGGTAATTCATGGCATCCTGAAATAGATGGCTCCACTAGCTGTGAAGGGAGCCTAGGAGGACTAGATCAGATATATGCTCTGGAAGTCTTAATGACTCCAGTCATAGAGTCTGCTCCAGAAGTAGTTTGCTTCTGGTTCCTGAGATGCTGTGTGGCAGGACTGAGGAGATCTGAGACCCACAACAGTACTGCAGGCAACAAAATAAATTTCTTTGCCTCTTGAAAACCTCTCAGTCTCTAGTGCCTGGACAGGCAGCAGGCTCCCTCGTGGAGCTGTGAGCCTGAACCTTTGGGAGTCTTCTCTTGCACTGTGGCAGCTCAGCTTCGCTAAGTCTTCAGCTCTTAGCAGAGCTGAGGAGGAAAATGGATTCTTGTCTCACAGAGAAGTTGGATTTCTAAAGAAAGAAGAGTGTTTTATGGTAGAATAAATATATTTTGAAGTCTAAAATTCCCCAACATTTACCTACAGTTGCCTCCATTCCACATGTATTGATCCAAAAAATTCTAATTATCTGAATTTTAACTCTAATCAACAACATTTATCTTCTTTTAAAATGACTGGAGTATAGCCATTTCTGTGGAAGAAACCTGAAACATTTATTAATGTGTAGTTACTTAGGAAATTTTGAGAAAATCAACATTTTAGATTTTTGCTGGTGTCCCAACACTGCTTACGGTAGTCTTCATGCTAATTTCCAGTTTATTCAGCTTTAAATGTCTTAGGAGTGTAAGAAAAGTCTTAGAACTATTTAGAGTGTACTGCTTTGTGACTTTTCAAATGAGGTAATTCCACTGAGAAATTATTTATTCTGAAGAACATACCCAGTAGTTAGCGTAAATTGTCCAAAATATAATTTTAAAGCAGATTATTTTCTTTGGAATTGTTTGGAAACTGTTGACAAGTGTTTCTTTTTTATTTTTTTTCCCTTCCAGTTGCATTCATCACTAGATATGGGGAAAGATTTTATAAGCCGTCATTCTGCTACACGGATAGAAAGCTTCTAATAAGTGATGTCTATTTGCGCTGACATCTATTTATTTTATTAACAGTGGCAAGGCTTTTCCCCTTGCCTTCACTTCCTCCCTTTTAAATTCCTCTGTTAAAATCCTTCCATTTGCCTGAACAGTGGGATGAATACTGTCCTACACAAATAAAACCATTCAATTTAATGTAAAACTCAGGGTAGTAATTGGCCTCTGACATGCCTGTAAATAGCAGTTTCTGTCTATCCAGTAGTTAATTGTGTCTTTTCCAGGCATATTAAGTCCTTTTGTATAGCCTGGTAGGGGCATCTACATCCTGGACTAGGATGCAGAAAACTTCATTTTTATTGCTGCTTTGGACAAACCACCCATCCTTTTTGTGCTTCTGTTTTGCTGTCTGTAAAGTGAGGGTGATTCTGATCTCCTGTGTTTAGGAGATGTGCTGGCACAGGGTCTTATTACTGTGACTTTGCAATATGAGGCCAGTGTTCATCGCCCTCCAGGAATGTTCTCCAGTGCTCTGGATCAGCCCAGTCCCCTCTTCAGTGGAGTATGACCCACACTCCACTCCTGACTGAGACTTCTTGCCCATGGGGCCATTCTCACCTTCTTCAAGCTGCTAGAGTTCCTGGAGTAACTTTGTATTCATTAGAGTCTACAGAATTTTGTAATCAACAGAACCCATCCAAAATTTTGTAGATACCACAGGTTTTTTTTTAACCTAGATGCGATGGAAGCAGCCTGTCTTTACTTTGGACTTTAATAATCATTGCAATGAATAACTATATGGCTTTTAAAATATTTATGCCAAAATACTCAAAATTAACAGTGTTCTAAAATTAAAAAATGCAAACTAGAAATGCAGAAGCAACTTGTGATGCAGTTTGGGGCAGAAACAAAATAACTTTTGAGGCAGAATTGAAAAACTAAGTTTTTCTTTGCATTAGAGCTGGACATCTGGAGATTTCAGTAAGCAGCCAAGGTAATTCAATAGTGGACACTTGTCCTTTCTGAGTGCATGAAACTCTGTGTTTCTTAACAGGGCATACATCTATGATGACGTCTTTAGGTTTTGGGTCCTTTCATATACATCAGAACTTGTAAGTGAAACCAGAAGCCACAGGATCGATTCCCTTAGCTCAGGAGGAAAGAATTTGTGTGTCTCTTTGCTTTAGATGGGATATTTCATAGGGCAGGGCTATTTTTAAGGGCACTTTTTTTTTTCAGGCTTGTTGATTCTAAACTGCAACAACAAGTCTCAAAGCAACAGAAGTCTTCGCAGACATGTTAGTTTAACCATGTTGCCTTTTGTAGGGGGAAAAGTGTGAATCTGGAAGCAATCTGGAGTAAGCCTTTTATTTTCAGATAGGCATTTTACATTTTTTATTAATATTATTTTTCCATTTTTGAACCAAGTTTGAATATTTCAAATTGGTAGTCAATTTAATTTTAAAATTATAAAATTGCACTCATTTTTTAAATGAAATATTTACTCTTTGACTGAATTAAATATTTAGTTTTTCAGGAAATGAAGGATTTAAACTTTGAGTTATTCATTATTTTGTTTGCTTTGGTGTGACCCAATTTTTTTTCAACTGCCAGTGCTACACCATTGCTCACTTTAGTCTATTAGAGAGGAATGGAAAAGCTTTTAATCCATTCATTTTTGCTTTTTATTTCAAAGTTTCTCTTTCTTTTATTTTTTAAACTAGAAAACTATTTTGTTGATTTTGGTTCTTAAAACAAAGGCCAGCCGTCCTTCTTCCACGCAGTTGCTGGTGCTATGGAGACTCAGATCCAAGTCCGTTTTTAGTTGCAAACATCCTGGTGACACCATGGTTCCTTAATTCACATCATCCAGCTTCAGACATCTGTCCTTAGCATTGGGCACCCTGTGTAGTTTATGACCTTTCAGAGCATGAGTCAGGGCACTCATCTTAGAAACCTGAAGTCATACTGCATAAATAGTTTCTGAGCCGTGTTCCTTTCAGTAAGGTGGGCTGCCACTACTTCTCTACTTACTGTTGCAACAAGGCAGCACCTGTGGAAAAACCCCTCTGTTGCTTTGACGATTCAGTGGCAGGGGCCATATGGTCACCTTAGGTAGGGAATGGCCCAGCATCTTCGAGTCTTGTCTTGAAAGCAAAGTCACGGCTCAGCTGCTTTCCAGTGTCTTGTGTTTCCTTTGCTGTCTTGCTATGTTCCCTACAAACATCTGGAGCGACACTTTGGTTATAGAGCAGCAGATTTTGTGGTTTGTCCACAAAATGTGCACCAAAAAAGATGATAGGTGAGTTTTGGGGCAGCACCCAGCTGACTGTGTTAGTTGGGGTGATGCAAACTTTTCCCTTCTCTTTCTCCTTTCCTCCTCTTCTTTCTCTGGTAAAGCCACACTTTGCATATAGCTAAAAATAATTTCTTCTTAGAAAAATCAAATGTGGCCCACTTGATGGGGCCACTGGCACAGATTTTAGTGAAGGGTGTAATCAAGGCCCATACATGTCCCTCCTCCCTGTGTGTCAAAAAGGGAGTTTGGCTTGTGCGTCAAATCTGAACAAGATCTATGTTGGAGATTTCTGCTGTATTTGAGTGTAGAAATAGAGAACTACATCAAAGGCCTCTGAAAAGTAAACAAGGACTTCCGCTATAATGTAAGTTCTGTTGAAAAGGAAGCAGATTAATTTTGGACAGCTTTCTGAATTAGTAATATCCTTTCTGGCTTGGGTTTTTTTTTTGTTTTTGGTGGGGTTTTTTGTGTCTTTTTTTTTTTTCTGACTGCACTTAGGAGCTGAAAAGGCTTGAGTTTATGTCCTGGTAAAAAGTAAAAGTGTTAGGCACTTTGGACTATGCTAGGTTGTTTCTGAAGTGCATGTAAATTTGCACTGGAGATGAGATATGGTATTAAACCCTGCAGCGTTTCACCTGCTGTGTTACATGTGAAGCACAAGTGGCACCTCCAGTCACAGTATAGGGAGGCAGCCCTTGGATTGCACATCAAACAGCCCAAGTAAGAGCCCCTGGGGACTAGAAATTAAGAAAGGGACAGGCAGTGAGGTTTTTTTTATGCTGCACTGAGTCAACGCAGGGTTTTGAAGTTAACATGCCCGCTTGCCAGCCAGCCCACATCCCAGGGGCACCCACCAGGCCCAGGCCTGTTCTGGAGGCCGGGAGCTGCATGGCCGGCCCGCAGCTGCCAGCCTGGCCCTGGCTGTGGAAAGCTCAGGCCCTGAGTTGTGATGCTAAAGAAAGCTGGAACATTCAGTCGAGGGCATTATTCACTAGGACATTATTACAGAGGCAAATTTGTGCCCCTTGTGGCAGTGACAGGAGCTCATAGCAGTGGTGTCGCTGCAGCCTCACCAGGCACGGGCAAAAGTTGCTGTGGAAATCCTGGGGACAAATTTCCTGCTTTTCCACCTCTAATCTTTCAGCTTCAGGTAACATTTAAGTTGTCGGTATAATAAATGTGCAGGAAATGTAAGATATTTAAAGAGAGTTTAATATTAATACTTAGAACAGCTTGCAATTTGTTCTTTAAGAGCATAGCTGTTGGCTCCTCTGAGTGCTGGCTCGCATGGTAGC
>JAOQGH010000001.1:149844048-149905223 GCA_025769975.1 Gallinago jamesoni
AATACTTAGAACAGCTTGCAATTTGTTCTTTAAGAGCATAGCTGTTGGCTCCTCTGAGTGCTGGCTCGCATGGTAGCGTCTCAGTCTTCACTGGGGCTTACAAGGTAGTGCTGCAGTACCAGCAAACGCATCTGGAGAATGAAATTGCTCTTGGTTTAAAGCATGTTAGTAGAACATGTATGTTCTGTAAAACTTAAAAGTAACGGGTGGAGTGGAAGCTGTGGTGTGAGATCAGTCAGCAGCTGATAGCTGAGGATGTAAGCAAAACAGTTTAGTTTTATTTGTGCCCTACAAAAATTTGACCGCATTTTTGTAGTATAGGTGGGTCTCCTAATACAACATAAGAACAAATGAGTGGCTGTCTGGGTCACACCATAAGTCTAGTCCAAACAGAATAATGTGACAGGGGCTGGAGTTGAGTCCTGCTGAGGAAAGGCTCATCCAAAGGCTTGAGAGCATTAGTGTCTCCAAAGGGTGAACAGGGCTAAAGAGCATATGATAGATGATTCGGGTGGATAAGTAAGCTCTCTTGGGTGTAATTCAGTCAGTGTATTTTTGACCTATCCTCAGAATGAGGGAAATCATATCATAGAACCGCCAGTTTCTTCCCACTCCTTCTTGAAGGAGTTCAGGATCACTAGTTCAGGGGCAGATGTCCATACCTGGTCAGAGGAATGTCAGTTGTTAAGCCACTGTGTCTTCACACACACACTTGGACATCTGCAATAAATTAAGAGATAATGCTAGACTTGACAAGGAATGATGCTGGTGTAACTTTTTTGGCCAAGCAGACAGTGAAGAGAGGAGCCATCATGATGGAAGTGTTGCAGCTCAGCAGACTTGAGGAATATGTTTCAGTTTTGGGGTTTTTTTGCCAGTTTTGTATTACACATCCTGAGAGAAAATACACATTTGGAACTGCCATGGATCTTCAGTTTGACTCACTACTCTGCAAAATACATGTGATCACTGATGAAGTTGCTGGTGGCTTTGGCTCAATGTGCTGATAGACTTCTGTTTATACAAGCAGAAATTATAGACTGTGTGTTATTTCCTGGTAGCTACAAGGTGGAATTTGTAGCTTCTATTAAGTGCATAGTTAGCCTAAAGAGAACTTGAGTGTTTCTATAGATTTGCAAAGGAGGATATACATGATTGATGGCATATTTGTTTTACTTGTTTAAGTTTAAAAACCCATTTTGTTATTAAAGTTAAAATGTGAGTGGGAAGCAGGGAGGAGGGCTGTCTTATGTCCTCTTTACTGCTCAGCATAGGTGGAGATGTACAGCTGGGATGCTGGACTGAAGGGTACAGCAGATAGTGAGTGAAAGACAGGATGTGAGAAACAGGGCAAAGAGAGCCTGTCACCTGAACAGGTTAAAAGAAGTACATGTGATAGGTAGCCAGTACTTCATGGTGAGAGAGATGGACTGGAGGCAAAGCAGGATGAAAAAAAACAGTTCGTGAAGTCACTCCAAATATGGACTAGGCCGGATGGGAGATTTCTTATAAAACTCTTATTTATTTCACTTTCAGGTTATATACTGAAAAGCCTTTTATTCTGGTTTATGTTCTAATAAAGTTATATGTAGAGAATGAAAGCCCCTTCAGTATTTTTGAGGTATTTTGGGGCAGGTCTCCATTAAAGCATAAACCAACTTTGAGAGTCACTAAAAGCCAACAAACGTTTGTAATCTTGTGAAACTTTATGGAATACTTTTTGGGTTTTGTAGGTGAACAGTAGGTTTATTTCATGGTGCCAGTGAGAGGCTGGGGTAATCTCTGCTGACTGTGGCTCCATCATATCATCAAAAGACTCTGAATTGGAGGATTTGCTCCTTATTAGTAAATAATTGAGTTGACCTGAGCTGTTTCTGCTCGTTTTCTCATAGATGCTAAGAGTATAGTTCTGCTTAGTTTCTGGTTACTAGCTAAACATTGTGTACTAAATAGCCTTTCCAAGAGAGGCTAGATTAATCTAGGTGGGATAAATGGTTTTGTTTTGTTTTGTTTGGTTTGGTTTGGTTTGGTTTGGTTTTTTTTTGTGTGTGTGTTTTGTTGTTTTTTTCCCCTCTAGGAGCATTAGGAATTTGCCACTTATAGCCATTTTTTTCTTGCTAGAGTTAGCCTCGAGCAAGAACCAGAGAAGCAAGGTGGCAACACTTGTGCTGAGGACCCTCCAAAAGGATTTGTTGAGTGACTGCCTGCCACAATTTTCTGTGATCTGTCTTGTATCATCAGTGTCAAAATCTACAGATTTCCTTAAAGCCCTGTTCCTGGGTTTATGTAACTTCATAAGAGTTTGTTTTCTTTCTCTATGTTCCAAGTTTTCTTGGACAGCAGAATTGGGGAAAAGACAAAAAAAACCCCTTGAAGTCGTGGCCCTAGTTAACCTCGAACTCAAAAAATAAGCAGGGAGCATCTCCAGTAAAGAGGCACTGTCTTTCATACTGATGATAGAAGAAACAAGTCTGTAATTCTGAATTACAAACGGTACAGACTCCGTTCTTCAAGTACAGAGTACTTTCTTGTTGCACTGGCTGAAGATCAGTTTTCCAAGCTGCTTCTCTTAAGATTTCTAAATTTTGTTTAATACCACAGATCATGAGGCCTTGCAGTCTGTAGGCTGAACAAGACTCTCATCTTTCTCACAGGGAGGATTTGGGGAAAATGTGATCTCAGAAAACCAAAGCAGCCATGCATAGCTTCTCTTTCTGTCTCTCCATCTCACTGGGTTCTTGCAAATAAAACGTACAAGTGCTTTTGTGTATGGTAGAATAACGCATAGAAAAATGTCTGCTGTTTCTTCAGTAGGTCCCTGGTTAAATAGCGTTCCAGAGTAACACTTAGTTACACAGCAAAATTGAAAGAACAGTTGAAATATTTGTTATGACTTGCTATTTTATGGTTCAAGTAATTCTTAATAATCTGCTTCCTATAACTCATGATGTTTCTTGGGTATATTAATTAGTTGTTTGTTTTTTATTTTTAAAAAGAAACCAGTAAATCCTCAATTATACTTTTTTAGTGATTTTGCCTTGCTTTCATTTCTGTTGCTGTTAGAGATTTTGGAGATTAAACTGAAAATAGCAACCCTTTGTGAAAGAGCAATTGAATGTTATAAAAATGTTAAATAATTATTAATGGTACTGTATATATGATATTAAAAATTCTTTTGTAGATATTCCATGTGAATTAATGTTATTACATTCATGCTTTCCTACACAAATCAATATTTTTTCTAAATAAATAAGGTATTTATTCATATTAACAGTGCAAACCAGCTTGTCTGATGGGACCTCTGTAATCTTCCTTTATACAGAAAAAAAAATAAAGATTGTTCCTGACTAATAAAAAATATGGAAATACATTTATTTCCCTTTCACAATGGGATTATCCTTTTCTCAATCTATTTCCCTTTCATCCTGGCGACATATCTTTGGAGTCCTATATTTCCAGTAATATTACTTGTTCATGAAGAGGACTGAAATGTAATTTGCGTTTAACAGTTCTCATTTTGATGAGACTTTATGTCTTCGTAAACAAATCTGTTCAGACAGTGTTGATGAATGACATGATTTGACAGTGAGGATTTATGTTAAAGCATAAGGCTTAAATAATAACAGAAAAAATATATAGTGTTCAGCTAAGGAAAATTTTGACTTTTCCACTTTTTTGATAGTGATCCCTATTTTTCATAGCAAATGGTTTCTGTCAGATATAAAGAAAACAAGCAATCCCCGTGCTTTGTGCATCTTTTAACACTAAATTAAGATCTAATTAATTTATCAGCTTCCTTGGTACTTCTTTGTTTCTTTTTGAGTGACTGGGGTTTTTTTTAAGTATCAAACATGTTTATTTGTCTTTGGTCACAACTTAATGCTTTTATTGTTTTAGTAATCAGGAGTTTACATTTGTTCACTGAATTGTTAGCACTGATGAAAAAGAACAAGAAGCCATGTTTCTGTTTGCTTTCATATTTATGTGCTTAAATCTGCACATATCTCAGCTCAGTCTACTCAACTCAGCTATGTGGAAATGACAATTTGTGATTTTTTTTTTTTAAATTTTGTAAAATGTAGTAATATACCTCTTCATGGTGGTGGCAGTAAAAATTGAAACTGCTACATTAGGAGATAGTTGGAATCTGCTGCACCAGGAAAGGCTTATATGTGTCTTTGCTCTGCAATGAGTCTGTGACATATCATATGAGAGCAAATCTTATGAGGAGCAGCTGAGGGAGCTCGGGCTGTTCAGCCTGGAGAAAAGGAGACTCAGGGGAGACCTTATTGCTCTCTACAACTACCTGAAAGGAAGTTGTAGCGAAGTGAGGGTCAACCTCTTCTCCCAGGTAACAAGGGATAGGACAAGAGGAAATGTCCTTAGGTTGCACCAGGGGAGGTTTATGAAAGTCGTTAGGAAAAATTTCCTTACCAAAATGTTTATGAGGCATTGGAATGGGCTGCCCATGGAAGCGGTTGAGTCACCATCCCTGGAGGTATTTAAAAGATGCGTGGATGTAGTGCTTAGGGACATGGTTTAATGGTGGGCTTGGCAGTGTTAGGTTTATGGTTGGACTTGGTGATCTTAAGGGTCTTTTCCAAGCTAAATGATTCTATGATTTTATAGAATATATATGGCAATTCTTAGTTACTAGGTACAATCTCCTTTGTCCCAGGTAATGGGTAGTGCAATGCATCTGTTTGTTTCTACTTGTGAGGCTAGTCAGTAGATGTAAAATTTCTTCAAAGTAATGTGAATGGCTTCTTTCAATATTTTGTGCCATTGGCAAGAAAGTAAAAGTAAATATAATACACTGTGTTCTTCAGGTGTGCCTTTCAAAAGCTGCATATCTAAGCAGAGAAAATATACTGCTTCATTTTGTGGGCTTTTATGTATTCTGGCAAGAATTAAATGAAGTTAATAACAAGTTAAGGACCCCTGCCACTTGGTAGTATGGAAACTTCCTGTATGCAATAATAGAAAATGGAGTGTGGTTTAAGATTTTATACTTAGCATTGCAAATTATCCTGCTATCCTCTCTCCATTGCGTACTACCATGGTAGATTCAAATACTTTAAAAATAGATTATTTAGGTGCATTCCAAATTTAATTCTAAGTCATTTTGTGAAAGAAATAGAACTGACTTCAAATATTTCATTGCTTTGGGCTGCAGCATGCAAGGACACAAAGAGTCAAGACTGTAAAAATAAAAGTAATGTTTAAACATTTAGTTCCAAAAATATGAATTATCTAGGAAAGGGAGAATCAAATTCATTCTTTAGTAAGTTAGCTGTTATATGGAAAACATTGTTACATTTGGAAAGGTCATCTATGCCCATCCTATTATGCTTTCAACATTCAGTGACATCTTCAGAGAAATCTCATTCTTAAAACCCATTTATTTGCTGAATCAAAGGGCAATGCATTAGTCAAATTTTATGCACAAGTTAAATGGTAATAGAATCTGTAAGATTGTGGTGTTTTTATATTTTTGGAATGTGACTAAAATAAAGTTTGGTCTTTCACAGGGCCTTTTTATGGGAAGCTAGCAAAGTGGAGATTATTGAAAAAAATGAAGACAGAAATTACATAACTTTGGGATCTAGTGTTTAATGTTTTTGTTTTAAAGAGAAATGTAAAACAATATTTTGTTGATGTTAATGTTTTACTGACAGAATTCAGAGCAAGAAAATACCAGGTAAAACTAAGATGTTCAGGTACAGAAAGGAGTCCTAGACAAAAAACCTAGAAAATGACTTTACATAAGTCAAGAAGATTCATGAAAGGATATTTTTTAGGACTATGTAAAATAGAAAGAATAAATAAAAAATTGTAAAAGCAAGACTGCTGTAACATGAAACTTTAGACAATAGAATTTTTAGCATTTCAAAGTAAACTTTGAGAAAGTGAACGTAGTTGCAAAAGAGATTTTTTTGTGTCTGTCAAAGAGTGTCAGATTAACAAAAGTTAAATGCATTAAACTGTGATTAGTGCTATCTAAGTAAGCCTGGGAGTAGAGGCCAGCTTCTTCTCAATATTTTTGAGTATAACATCAACTATTTTAGATATTAAGAAATTAGAGATCATTGTATTTTAGCATATTAGAAGGAACATTAGTCAACAGTGGAAGCTAGCAGTTAGGGAGAAATCTCCCAACAAATCCATGTGTTACAAGATCAGACACATCGAAGATGTACAATATAGTCCAGTAGGAAGATAAATGCAAATTAGTAAATGAAGTTACTAAAATTAAACTACCATCCCCATGTAAAATTGTGATTTTGGAACAATGTGCTTTTTTAACAACCTAAACCTCTTCCCTTTCCAACAAATACCCTCAAAAAATAATATGGCTGGTAAAGGAGACTTAACAATTGTGCTGTAGACAAGTTCTATTAAGTGCAATCATCTTGTGAATCTGAACAGATATAAATTATCCCAGCTAGAAGCCAAGTGGCTGTAATTCTACTGATGATCAAATTTGTTCAAGTAAAACCACGTAGCAAGAAGCAAATCTCATGTAGTTTGAAATGTATTGTAAGACCTAGAGACAAAACATCAGTGCACACAAATGGAAGGGAGCGCATTTTGCAGTTAACATAAAAACATCCACGCTACAAAGGCAAGGACGCCAGTACAAAGGGTACAATGCTGGGCTTTCAAGAAAAGCAACCATTTTGCACAACTCTGACCTGCTTTCATAGTTTACCAAGAAATTTCATCAGCTCTGTGGAAGTGCCGATGACAATGACAGCGCAGGAATGTAGGAGGACTCTGTCTCTCCTCAATGTGCTCTCAAAGCAAGGTTCTGCGGGAGCTGAGCTTGTGATGTGAGGCATGAATGGACAAAAAGTAGTGTTAAAAATAAACACCGAAGTTGAGTGCCCTGTAATCATTGTGAGGACAGAAAAATAAGTGAGCACAGAGAAACAGGCTCACAAAGCCACTGCGCTTCAGAATAAGTACTATTATTACTTGTGGGAACAAGGAATAATGGAAGCTATTGCTTTTCTAAGTTCACATAATATCCTTTTCCCCTCTGTCCTGAATAGAGCAAAAATTTCTTTAAAAATATTTTTATTTCAAGTTTTTAATTAAACTTTAGTTTTCTGTTGTGTATTATGAGTTACTGAAAACACTATTAAAAACCGTGAGTGCTAGCATATGTGTCCTTTTTTAATAATTTCCTATTAACAGTGAGAGAAAGTAAAACCGACAGGATCAGAAACTTTGAAACACTGAGGCACCAGATGACAGGACAGTCAAAATAATAAAGAAGTTAGAAGCGTATATAGCTTTTGAATGCAAGAGCTGTATCATAAGAACAGCTGAAGAGTTTAATAATGAAGGAACATTACAGTTTTAGATGTCTTTTAGGATTTTGCCACCTTTAAATGAAGTACAGAATTCTGTGTTTTGAATTCCCTGTTGGCTATGTACTTGCTTTAGGAAGCTTGCTTTTGTGATTGTGTAACGTGTATCAGAGGATCCTGCACTTTTATGTGCTGGAATGACAACGCAAAACTTGTGAAAAACAAGGGAAAAGGAGTGTATTGAGATCATCTGTACTGACTCTACCTGTTAGTGTAGTGTTGCAATTAAATAATAGGTTTAAGAAGAAGGCAACTTTTGGAAACTGGGAAAAGCATCACAGCAGGAACTGGAATACTTGAGAATCCAAAGAGGAAATGTCACTTCACATGGGATTTGGTCCCCCCTTCTGGAGCTGAACAGCCTAGTGGAAATGTTTCTAAAATACTGAGCAGTACTGAAGGAAGTTTTGAATAGTATCCAGACATTAATCTGAAGCACCAATGGGCTTCTGTGCTAAAGTCAGTGAAGGCTTTTTTGAGCTGTGGTCTAGTGGATGGGCTCTAATCCCGCCCATGGTGGGTAGTTAATTGTTATACAAGGTAGAGTGGCTTCAGCAGGAGAAACTGCAGGAATCCCAATCCAAAACAAACAACACATGTTGTTTAACACTGTTGTCAAGGTACTTCTGTGTGAGAAGTCAGGAAAAGTGGCCTTTTACGCATTCCAGACCTTACAAGCTAACTGGGAGATGGGTCTGGAGTGGGAGAGACACTCTGTGCTTTGGGTGGGTGCTTTGCTTTCCAACTTTGCAAGAAATCTGGGGGCTGCAGCTTTTGGGGGGTTTTGGGTTTTTAAAATCCTAATGCAGATTGTAAGTGTTGTTGCTATTTCAAACAAAGTTTAGTAGATGGGAGAGAAGATTCCTAAAAAATGCTGATCATAACATCAGCGAGCAAGAAATGACAGAAAAATCATGGTGACTATTGGAGCACCAGAAATCTTTAAAAAAAAAGATGCCTTATTTATAGTGGTATTTTTAGTACTGAAATAGCCAAAAGCAAAAACTGCAGGAGGATAATGCAAGGAATAGAGAGAAAGTAAGATGTGAAGGACCTGGAGCTACCAGTTGTTAACGTCGAGTTTGATGCTATGCTATCTGAGCAGAACATACCTCTAAATACCAGCTTTCATTTGACTTGCTGAGCAACTCATTTTGTGGTAGGCTGATAATTGACTGGATAGTGCAGTTTATTCTCCATAAGAATGTGAGTTGATATGATGCTAACCCACCATTAAGCATTCCCTTGCCAGCTCAAACAGGCTCTTATTTAGTACTGTTACTCAAAAGAGGAAGTAAATAGTGACAGGCAAAAAAAGCCCTCCTATGGTAAAAACTAACAATTAAAACTCCAGTGGATGTTAAGGGATTAATTTTTCATGGTGTTAAAATGCAATGGGCATAATCACCATTGTTCTGTTAGCATTGTGAATTCATCGATGTCTGAACAGAAAGGTAAAAGCCTTAACACGTGTATTTAATGACTTAGTCCCCTCTTTTATTTTAAACCTATAAAAATTCTAAGGAGATCTTTCCCAGCAGCCTGTGGACGTGGGAAAGAGATGCTAAAACCATTCTGTTTGTGAACAGAAAATATTCTTAATTCAAAACATAAAATGTCATAATTGTTCTAAAGCACTCAGCCTATTACGAGTTAATGCCAAAGCTGTGTTTTTGTAGTCGCTATTTGAGGGAGAAGAGAAGACATCTTAATTAAACTCTGCCTTTGTTGAGGACATCAGAAAAGCTACTGAGAGAGTGTGCATGCTAACCACAATCGTGCATCCTGCCGTCACCAGCAAGAGGGAAAAAAAGCAACAAAAGCGGGCTGCAAGTGGCTGCTGTCATGCAGGTTGCTGTGGAAGAGAGGCTTGAGAAGCTGTTGCTTTGTCCATTCAATACAGTGTCTTTGAATTTTTAGCGACAGCTTCTAATAACTGCAAGTCAGAATAATTCTTTCCATGGTAGGGCATTGCAGACTTGTGACACTGTACTGTTCAACATCAGAAAGTCAAGGTGCAAAATAAGATCAATAAAAATCATTTGGAGATGTTGAACTGTTCTTTGATTTTGATCCATGGTGAAGTTTGCTTGTTTGGTTTTTTTCCTCCCTGAAGTCAAGGTGTTTAAAATTAAATAGAATGTGTATTTTTCACATAATCACCTGTCTGTGATGGCTAAGACTTTAAGTGAACTAGTAGCTAAAAATTTGTAATAAAATCATGAGAGCTGGGAACTCTTTGGTGATATTGTCTACTCTCATTCTGTTTGTTTATGTTTTATTATTTTGCTGTATTCTCTTGCCCTTCCCTTTCTCTTTCATGTGAAAAGAAAAAGGCATGCATGGGACCTAAAGGGTAAGGGTAATTGTTGGTCTGTTTACCTGTATCACTGTGGTGGGAGTTAAAAAACATAATGTACCCAGGGCATCCCTTGGACAGGCAACATCAGTCTTCTACTGGTGTTTCAGGGCATTGCTGGTTGCTCCTGCTTTCTAGCAGACAGTGTGTTTGTGGGAAGGTGGGGAAGGTGTGGTCAACAAGCATTTGAGAAACTTATTTGCAAAGCATCTGAACCTGGGACTGTTCTGCAGTGTTATTAAGTGACAATGGATAGGCAAAACACCAGTGAAATCCAGGGACTAGCGTATTTCTCTTTTCTTCTCTGCTTGCTGCCCAGGTGCCTCAAAAAGGACATGAAAGAATCATTTATCTTTCTGCAAGGAGAAGAGATAAATCCCTTGCTTGACAGGATTGTCGGCTTCATCTTGGATATATTTACCTTGAGGCTGTATAGAGTAGATTTTTTGACTATTGCTTATTATGACTTACATTGAGATTAATGAGTCATTTCATACAACCCCATCTCTAAATCTGGATTGCTTTTTGGCTAAGATCAAAGAAATACCATATCTTGTTTTCCAGTTCCCCAGGTTTTTTTTAGTATTGTTCAGCTAAAACATTTAGTTGTCACTTTGATTTGTAGATCCAAAGTGCTGTGATACCTATTAACTAAATGTTAAGATGAAGAACTAGTAAAAAATGCATCATTAAATTGCTTGTCAGGAATGAAAGTTTTAATTTTGCTAAGGACAGGTGGGATTTTCAGGTAAAAAAGATGTTCTTAGGAGAGTGAGTAAAAAGGGCTCTAATAATCAAAAAGAAGAAAGTAAAAAGAAAGCTGCAGTTGCTACATTTCATGGGGAAAAAAAGACCTGTTTTGGCATTTATTAGTCTAAAGAGATGTATTCTGCACAATGAAAATATTAATTAGTAGCCCATTATTAGTTGTAAATTCAAGTTTCAATGAAACATTCAAGTCAAAGCCATTTGGGGACAATTTTGTTTAGTTCTCTGACAAATGAAATCATTAAAACTGTATACAAGTGAGATGAAACACATGAGTAGGATCCTCTGGTCTCATGCTATAATAGCTATTATTTTGTTGTGTTTGGACTTGAGTGAACAAATAAACGGGGGATTCATATCCTGTCTCATCACACATACCCTGAAATGCTAGCTGAAATGCATAGCTATCCACCAAATTCTTTTCATTCAGATGAAATTTTGGAGAGTTGGTAAAGCAGAGTTAATTTTAAATAACGCCTTTGGCAAAAACATAGGCAAACAATCGTTCAACTTCTTGTTAGAAACTAGATTTTATTTGTGGATTTAGAAAAATTAATAGAATGAGTATAAAGAACAACTTTGAAAGTCACTTGTAAGTTTTGCACTTGTTCCTTCAAGTAGTAGGTGTAAACAGCTGGTGATAGTGAGTTGACTGTCATTTACCTTCCTATGAGACACTTCTTTGAGCTAGAAGTGATGAGAAAGAAACATTTATTCATGATTCTTTGGGTGTAGAAACTGTTTTTCAAAACACTAATATTTTTATTGTAAATACTTTTTAAAGGTCTAGTTTTAATAGTTTTGTTTCAATATTTTTCTTTAGTCTTTTAGGATGCCATTTTAATATGTGTAAAGTGAGTATGGTTAAAATCGTCTGTTTGGAAGTGAATATGGAAAGCATGTGTTAACAGGAATAATGCCTGTGTAAGATGAACTCAATTTTCATTTTTGAATTATGAAAATATTTTTGAGTTGCCTGATAAAGTTGATTGAGACAGTACATTCCAAGTAAATACAGTTTATTGTTTATAAAGATTAAAAATATATGTTTCTGAATATTCTTATATAAAGATAAACTCTTGCTAATGTAAAAATTTACATAAAGCAAAATTTGCAGTTAAAGGCAAAAAAAAAGTTGTAATGTGCTTACATGTTGATCATCAAATGTTGATATTATTTATTTCCATGCTTCAAATGTTTTACATTGTTAATATGCATAGTAACAGATTCTATGATATTTACAATTTAATTTTATCTTTTTAAATTAGATGGGTTTATTGTTTAATATGACTTTGTAATTTGAGCCGTAGAAAGCTTCAGAGCATCCCACTCAGAGGCAGTGTTGTTTATTACTGTTTATTTTCACCTCCCCTTAGGATAATGGAAGTAACCCAGCATGATTGATTGTGAGAGCAATTATACACAAATTCAAGGAGCATTTTATATTCTGGCCACAGGGTTGCATGGAAATAATTTCTGTTTTTTTTAGAAGTTCACCTGTTCATTTTATTACGTATCTGTCTTAAAGTCTTTATGATTTTAGTTCATAATTGCATAGTTAAGCATGATATGATACCGATGCTTTTAGTGCCATGTCCCCACAAGTTTATGTCCTGGCTGCTGGAGTTGGGCCTAACAGTTTATGTTTAACAATATTAAAACTATATCACACAGAGGTAGTGCTGTTGATGTGATGTTCTTTTCCTCAGCACTGAACAACTTCTGCAGCAGCTTAATTTCTGATTTGGTAAGGCACCATCCTTGAGATGAATCATAACGTTGTGGCTTGGCAGCCCAATTTTTGAGAATTTTCATGAATGCAGAGTATTAATCAGGATAGCTTAACTGTTCAGCTACCTGAATTTCCCATATACTTTTAGCTTACTGAGGGTTTTCTCAGGTTTTATCTTCTATTGAGACATGGTTATGTCTTGCCCTTACTGTGGATGCTATTCCCTGGGGGGTGGGAGAGGGCAGGTGAATTGTATCTGCTTCTAGATTGGTAAATATTTTGGGAACTCTTCAGATGGCACTGTTACAAAATATTAAACCAGATAAGTTTATAACTTCTGGTATATAGTGAAAGAAGACAGATCTTTTTGTGCAGGTGTCCTTAAAACTTACTTGAAGTATAGTAAGTTGCTCACTAATATGAAATGAGTAGGGTTTTTCAATTTCTAAAATTTCTTGCAGGGCTTGGTCTAGTTTAAGTGTTTGACTACGGGTGTTTGGGGTATTCTTATTTTCAGTGTTTTATCTGTTGATTACAATGAAGGATGTTGGAGGCAGAGAACAGGACACACAACTGGCTTAATAATACTCTGCGGCGAGATTTTTCTCTATCTCCATCAGGACCAGTCCTGTTGTAGTACTTACTTTTAAGACAGCAATGCTACTTCACCAAACTTCCTCCTACAGTGACAGAAGTAGGGATAACTCTTGGAAAAAGTTTTGAGGCTAGTGACAAAATATGTTTGTCTTTCAGATCCCCAGCTCAAGGGTATAGTGACCAGGTTATATTGCAGGCAAGGCTACTACTTGCAAATGCACCCCGATGGAAGTCTCGATGGAACCAAGGATGACAGCAGTAATTCTAGTAAGTGACTGCCCCAGGGGAATGTCTTAATCACACACGCAGATTGCATCACTCGAGTGTGTATGTGCAGACATGGTGTTAATGCCTTTGGAGGGTTTCTGAATGTGTTTTGTCGAAAGGAGAAGGGTTCTGTCCCTTCAAAGCCTAATGACCGCCAGCACAGTTTGTGCAGGACATTGGCTTAAATATATTCCCTCTGCAGGGGAAGCCCTGAGTGCTGATGAACCTCAGGGGTGAGATATTTAGGCCAATGGTTGTCTCCTGGTGATTTCACAAGAATGATAAAATTATAGATATATTTTAAAAAAGCAATATATGTAACATAAATTTATTATCTTCAAATAAACGACAAACCAAACAACTACGACAAAAAGGGAAACAAAAAGTCTTTGAAAAATCTGATCATGTGGCCCTAATTCAGCAAGGAAAATAAGTGTATGTCCAACTATCAAAGTCCTGCTTAAAACACATGCTGAAATATCTTGCTGAATTGGGGCTAAAGATCCTACAATCCCTATACCAGCAAGAATTCCACTGATTTTAAGAGAATTTCTGCCAGTGTAGGGACTGTGACAGTAGCAGTTTTCAAAAATATTCCAAACAAAAGTGGTCTTGAAAGGCTGTGTGAGTCACTGCTTTGGTACTCTTTTCCAATGATACTGCCACATATTTTCATTCAATGAGTATATATACATTTGATACCTTCATCTGCAAATTATAATTAAGCAAACCTATTGTTACACTAGAAACAGTTTATTTTTAATTTTCTGTTTAGCAGAGATCATTTGTATTTTGTTTATTTTAATATAATGGCATATTTAAGTAACATAATTCTGTGTGATCTTGAGGTCTATTTTAAGCATTTTTAATATAAAAGATTTATCTTTTTATTATGTATGTATAAATAAGCCTCTAGTTTCCTAAAAAATGTTGGAATTAGGTTATAGAAATTAAGGGATTTGAGCTTTCTGCTTTACTTTGGTTAGGTGCCTGTTTTATCTGTTAATGCATGAATGTCATTTTTAACACATTTCATCAGCAGATAGCATGATCTTTTATTGTTGGTTTGTTTTTTGGTGGTTTTTTTTTTTAGAATTGAGAAAAATAATTGATATATCTATTTTGATGTGTATTTCTCTTCTTCTTTTCCAAGTATCTTTTTTTCTCCCCTTTTCCTCGTTTCTTTTCTTTCCTCAGTGTGTCCATCTCTTACACCCACTTCTGTACTGGACCAGACACTGAGACCTTGTACAGACAAGATCATTATTGCTTTTTATAGAAGCTTTGCCTGTCTTAAGCCCAAGAAATGTGTCTTAAAGTGCAACCATGTATCTCTCTCTCCCTCTCCTTCTCTCTGCTTATCTTTCTCTTATTTTCAGCTTCAGTGAGGAGGTGTGTATGACTGCAGCATTTTTGGAAAGTTTTACGTTATTTCTGTTTTTTTTTTTTAATCTTAGAACTCTAGGGATTTTGAGTATTTGCAAAGCTAGACCATAGTGCCTTACGTTCCTCTTTTTGCTGTTGTCAGCTTTACAGATCTTCCTTTTTTTGCTTACTATGTCCTTTTCCCTGCTTCTCCCCCCTTGCCTGCCTTTCTGGATTTCCATCTGTCTGCCCCTCTCTCTTCTCAGTTGTTTCGATATCCATAATGAACGTTCTATATTATAGGTATTCTAAAATGTAGAACTTCTCCAGACCCAACCAAATACTAGATAGAAGCATTGAAGATTTTGGATAAGTACCATTAGATAATATTGTCTTTTACTTCCACATGACTTTTAAGCTGAAAAAAGGAGTTTCTCTATGAAGTGATTTTTTTTTTTTTCTCTTTAGCTGGTGTGATTCATTATTTGTTTCTTCACTAGTCCAATTCTACAATATTGTAAACTAAAGACAGGCTAGGCCATAAGGATGTATAATGAATGTTCTTGCCAGGAAAGCATACAATCTCCACCTTAAATTTTGCTAGTATATATGATATATAGTGAGAGTTGAGAAGATTGATCCATTTGGTATATTCATGAATATATGAATGTGTCTGTTTCTTTTGTTCTGTCAGTCTTTCTCATAGAATCACAGAATCACCTAGGTTGGAAGGGACCTTCTCTTCCCTTTCCACCATTTCCTTCCATTTTCTGATGAACTTTAGTTTTTCCTATTTATTTTCCTTATTGCAACATATTTTGTTTTTCCTTTTCTCTTAAAAAAAATATAATCTCATGGATAGAATTCCTAGTCTTTTGATCTTTTATTTTGTGAGCTGCTTATTGTGATAATTTCTGTCTGAGGCTTACCAGTAAATAAATTTTGGCAGCTGCTAGAGGAGAAGGCATGGCCCCATCCTGATGGGCTCTGCTTGGCAGGGGGAAAATCCTGCTTCTGCCCAGCTTGTGGGCTGCCTATTTAATGTGCCCCGTGTGTGAAGGATGCGCATATATTGGCGTTCAGTAGGACAGATAGTACTTTCTTTGATAATGAGGGTGACTTCCATTCAATGTGTGTTTTATAAAAATGGGGGAAGTAGAGACTGCTGAAGAGTGTGCAGCTCTGCCAGCCTTCCACCCATCTTCTACACTGTTCACTGTCCCTGAAGCCTGTGAAAGAGTCCTACACTGACCATCTGAGTAGCTGGGTGTTGGAGAAGCCAGAGTGAGTGGATTAACAAGGGACAGAGAAATGATTTTTTTTTTCTTCAGGAAGAAAACTGTTTGAAGCTTAGTCATGCTGCTACTTTTTGTGCTGTTGCAATTTATTGTGTCAAGCAGTTACAGGACTGCTTGAAGTTACAATTCCCTCAAGTGCATATATCATTTTGTACTCATTTTGTATGTATGCCAGTAAACATAAATTAACACAGTAGAGGTAGTGCAAAGATTAAGATGTAGTCTGTTCAAATTGAGTGGTTCTGTTCACAACCATTTTTTGTTTGTCTTTAAAGCTTCTTGGTAGTCTCTTTACATGGCTTTTTGCTTCTATCTGAAGTCAAAATGAGTTTTACCAGTAGTTTCAGTCAGCCGGTACAGCTCAAGCCATTATCCCAGCTTGCCTTAAGTTTGAGTAAAAGCTAGGGTCTGCAGAGATAGATGACAAGATTTTTTTATCTATTGCTGTGCACAAACCCTTGCATGAAAAAGGAAGAAAGATGTGACTGCTTGTAATTGCGTCCCTCAATGTACATTCATCTGCTCATGTTGGTGGCCGTGCTATCAGAACCCAACCTAAATAGAGTGAAGGGCTTCAGTTCATCGTTGTAGTTTCTTTATATTTCCTTACTAAGTTAGTGATGTTTAGTGACAGAATATGAATTAATGTACCAATTGGTTAATGGTGCTAAGTTTCCTTAAATCACATACATCATCAGACCTACGCTGTTAGCTTAAACCATCTTGTGTGTGCAGTCTGTATTTTTTTGGCAAACTCTCAGTGACATGTGGAAAGAGGCTTTATTACATCAATTTTCTTGTTTTAGCTGGCTTTCTCTTTTTCCTTCCTCTCACACCTTACAGTTTCTGGTTTGGTTTTGTGGTTTACTTGCAGTAAGTGGAGTGATGTTGGTTCAGGCTGCAGGCTTGGTAACTGAGGTCCTACTCAGCATAGCTGTCCTACTCTAGCTCTAATTTTCCTGGTTTTTAAGAGCTGTCCTCAGCTTTACTTGGTGTGAATGGAATTTGCTTCAGTGGCCATGTTCAGCCACGCTAAAAAGCATGTTTTAATTACATCATGTGTAACATCAGGGAGGTAGAATGGGTTTGCTCTATAAGAAATGGATGGACTCATCTCTGAATACCAACTTCCCTGCCAATCTACAAAAATGTTCTGATGGAGTTGTCATTTTTGCCTGTAGGCCTGCAGACAGAAAAAAAGAAATAGTTGCCTTCATCTGATTGCAGATTTGGTGCTATGGGAAGTTTCGTTAACTGACACCAGGGCAGTGCACACGCAGAACAGACAGCAAGTTTATAAGCCTTAAGCAATTAGTTTGTAGCAAGCTGCTTGAGAAAAACAGTAATCTGTAATGGCAATTTTCTTGTAGCTACAAGTCAGTCATATCTAAATAGACTTTCTCAGGGATATGGAAATATCTGATTTCAGGCATTTCAGATTTCAAGTTAATATACTATGGTGGTATTACATTAAAAAAAAAAAGGAAAAAGAAATGTTGTGGGTTTGTGTTGTGCTCAAGGAAGGAGTTGTGACTTAGCAAAAAGTGGATTTTAACTGTAACTTTGGCTAAAACTTTTGAAGGATTAGAATCCAACTCAAATTTGTTCCTGCAAATCCCCTCCACATCACCTAAGACAATAACTTTTTTAATGCCAATTGTTGCTGTTAAGTGCTGACTCCCGCCCCCATTTTCTGATCCCGTGTGTGGTGGGAGTAGGCTTAGGAAAGGGAAGAGAAACCATCTGCTTTACAGCAGTGGTTTAGGTGGAATACAAAGCAGAGCTATGGGAGTGTGCACAGGCTCAGCACCAAAGAGGAGAAAAGATTTTACTCACACCATTTTTGCCTATTGGTTCACTTGATTTCCCTGACACTCCCACGTTTTATTTACAGTTGGATTTGCCAGGCTTATACTTGAGTGTGCAGCATGAGAGCACTGAGCACCAAGAATAATTATATATGAGCTGTTCCAGAGTGGTCCCTCTCTCAACACATCTGTGGACTCAACAGACTGGGTTTAGGTACATAAAGATTTTCAGCATCCGAACTCCCTACTTAGTTTTGGGTTTGGAATGGGTCTTGGTTCTTTTCACACCCCGCTCAAGGAAGGGCTTAGCTTTGACTGTGGAGACCTGAAATGCCAGCAAACTCTGGAAAGTTTTCTCCTTTTCTCAAGGCAGGCTCTCATTAGAGTGGGGGATAGCACAGGTGAACCCTAAGAATGTTTGAAATGGATAATTGGGCACAGAAGTTCTGCTCAGTAGTGAGTACTGCACAGCTGGGTTCTAGAGGAAATTGAATTTCCTTTGGCCAACTTCAGAGCACATAAAACCCACATGCTGACCTCAGTATGAAGCACATTGCTGAGCATTTATCAATCAATAATTGAATGTAGACTGGTCTCCCTAGTTTCACCCAAGTCTGAAAGATTTTGTGGAAAATACTAAATAATCTGTATGTGCAAAATTACAGCATTTCAGATCACTCTCTAAAATTTTATGGTCTTAGACTAATTACAACAGCTCTGACAATCTCTGATTAAAACTTGGTGGCAGTAGAAGATACATTATATCCCCTCCTCAGTGCTTTCTAAATTCACTAGCAGCTATAAGCTGCTCTAGTAATTTTATAGGTTGCATAAAATATTGCCCCTTCAATTTTGGTTGGTTTTTTTCTAGATTTGCTGTTTTATTTGTATTACTAATATGGCAAATTATATCTATGTTCCAGAGGCTTTGACTGAACCACTATGATTTGGAGTTATTTTTCATTAGCAGTTTCCCATGGCTGACTTGTCTTTTGTCTTTCACCTCTTTTCTTTATATGAGTATTGTTTGCTTTTCCTTCCTGATGTACTCCCAATTGTTGCTGCCCTCCCTCTAGCATGGTATTCATATCCTGGTTTCCTCCAAGAATTTCTTTTTTTCTAGAAAAAAAACAAATTTACAGTCACCTGAAACATAGTTTTGTTGTGGCACCCACAATATTGGTTTTGCCAGTTTTGACATTGTATCATTTGAGAGTAATGGCAGATTGTTTTTTTTTAATTTCCAAATTATATTGAAAATTCAAAAGCCCTCAAGTCATGCAGTGTTTAATCTATATAGTGTTAGGATATCTTGTCTGTGAGTGCCATATTTCACTGGTTTACACTTAGATAGATTAGAGAGTGAACCTTGTCTGTGTTCAGTATTTTTCTAGTGAACAGCACAGAAAGATCTTAGCATGATGGAGACTTTTGGAAAATGCAGAAATGAAAAAGCTATATATTTGTGCTAATTCTTGTCTGTTCTTCTTTTTAAACACATACTTTTGTTTTGTCTTCTTCCAGAGCACTTCTGAATATATTTTTCTCCTGCAGCTGTAGAAAGTGCTCTGCTGCAACAATTCCCAGCTTTATACTGGCTGTGTGTGTTCCTAAAAAGATCTTATGTTACATGTTCTTTTTCTACATGAAAATGTTGAAGGAAAGGTTTTATTTGGTTCTTTTTGCTATCCACTTCTATCTTTAAATTCTAATAGTCAACCTATATTTTTTTTTCTTTGTAAAGATTTGATCATCTTCATCATAAACTATCTGTGGCTTTGTGTCCTTTGACCAACCAGAAGTTTTCACACCCTCAGAAAATGTACTTATCCACTGCAATTACATGAGTCTTTTCCTCTTGATTTGGGATTTACCCCTGGCATTCTGATTACAGACAGCATTACAGGGTACACTTTCTGGTCACACCTATGGAAGTCCTTCCTAAATTTTGAGGAACTCACTGTGAATGTTATGATGTCCTGAGACCTGGCTTGGTGGAGCCATGGTCGTCGTGGTCTCTGTTGAACACACAGGTTGTGCTTTTGGTTTTCATCCAAGTACTTGTGAATCTGTGACTCATCTGCAGTGAAAAGCCACTTAGCATGAACTCTAGCTCATCCAGATCTTTTCTTCTGAGACTGTTTAATGTGTGCTTTGCATCTGATTTCCTAGTATGAGTCAATAAACTTAGTATAGGTGTGTGCGAGCATAATTTCAGAATAGTTGGTCTATGTCTCTTACTCATATCACTTTTTCTTTTGTTGTTCTGTGGTGAAGCTGGTAAAGTCCCGTTCTTCACACTGGCCTTTTTTCAGATAGTAATCAAAGCTGTGGCTGGCTTTGTTGTTACAGAGGTGTATATAATTTCTAAGTTATCTGCTATTAGTTGGGTTTTTCAATCATTTTTTTCCCCCAGCATTTTTGTCTTTGAACATGTACTATATTCAGCCCAATAGCATTTATGCACATTTAGAGTCAAACATATATTTCAGTCCTTTCCTGAACTAAGATAAGCCTCTGCCATTACCTGAGGGCTGTGTGCTACTGCTTGTATCAAATATATAATTCACAAAAGGAAACCATTTTTTGGATTTGAAATCACAGATCCCTTGAAAGCAAACCTAAGGAGAGTACATCCTAATCCAAACCCATAAAAATGCCTAAGAAAATAAAAAGCTACTTTCCAGAATCAGAGGGAGAGGTTTTCTACAGGATATCTCACAAGTATTATTACCAGTATGATCAGTCTACATTGATGAAGGAACTGTTGGGCTCTTTGACTCTTTTCAGATTACTCAAGATACTCATGTGTCTGCAGTGCTGCGTAAATGACTACAGTCCAGTCTTCTGTGCTTTGTATTTGTTAGTTAGCACTTTTGCGAAATATTGAATTTATTGCTAGATAGATACTTAGGCTTTAATTTTAAGGATTAACTTTACTAGAAGCAAAATTTTCTGAATTAGCTTAATTTTAAAATCAGAAAAAAAAATAAAGGGAGTAGTTTTCTTTCTTTTTACTAATGAAGTTTATTAGAATATTGTAGTAACTATAGTATATTCATATCGGGTCATGTTTTTTCTTCACAGCATTATTCAACCTTATACCAGTGGGACTTCGCGTTGTTGCTATCCAGGGTGTAAAGACTGGGTTGTATATAGCCCTAAATGGAGAAGGTTTCCTCTACACATCAGTAAGTACCTTTCTGAACTGTGTTTAAGAGGCACAGCTGAAGTTGAAATCTACATGGGATTGTGATGCGTATTCACTTTTAAGATGTTTTACAATGTCCATATATGTATACACACGTACTACACACAGCTGTGTACCCATGTATGTATGCAGCATATCTATAAATGGGATATAGTAGAAATTACTTTGTGCTATGTATGAAAGTCTACATGTTAGAAATCCTGAAGAAAATATTCCATAGAGCTCTTTTTCTGCTAGGTATTTCTGCTATACCAGTAGTATGCAATACACCACAAAGATTATTATTTTCAATTAAATTCTCCAGAATTTTTAAGTAAAGACCTGTAATTATTTTCTTAGTGACTTGTTGATCAGAATCCAAAAGCTGCTCCAACAGTTACTTTTATTGATATGGTTTACAAACATAACTTCCATCTGAAAAGTCATTAACACTTTACAGTTTGTCATCATAATCTTGTAATTGTATGCTTAGCATTATTGATTTTTTAATTTATTTCAAATCAGGATCAGGAAAATAAAGAATTCTGTCAGGCACTGTATCTTTGTAGAATGATCAAAGTTTAAAAATAAATCTTTTGAGTCACAAACAAGACTTCTGGATAAAGTGATCGGAAAGTCCTCAGATTGTTTAAGATATTCCAAATTATTTCATACTAATCAGTCAGTGCATTGTGAATATAAAAATCCTCATTTTTGTTAAAATTTACTGGCTTAACCACCTTTGAAAGACAAAGACTTTAATATGAACAGGCAGTTCTGTCAGGTATTAACAAGATGGTTTAAAGGATTTTTCATTACTACATTTTTATTGCCAACTATGTTGAATTTATTTACATAGTGCTTTTTCTGTTTTTTTACATCACATAGTTCTTAATTCCCCACTGAATTACAATACTTTTCTTTGTTTTCAATGTCCATTGAAAGGAAATTGGACAGATTAAGTTTCTGATGCCCTGAGGGAAAGATTCTGTTTGTTTCAAATACTCTTGGAAAAGCTAATTAGGAAGAAATAATGGAACTAATCTTGAATGTCAATGTCCTGACAAAGAGAAATTTCCTCCTTATAAAATGTCTTTTGGAAACTCCACCATTATGATCTAAAACATTTATTTTCTTCTGTTCAAGATAAAAGAATTCTATCATAGGAAAACATGCAGTATTTGCTGTCAGAAGGAAGAGAACTAGAATCAGAAACCTAGAGCTATTAGAGAAAATGCACTGCTGGCTACCCATTTCTATCACTTCATGTGGGCATTTCATTTCAGTATGATGGCATGAACAGTGCTTTTTAAATGTACAGTTAAGAGTACATTCTTGTCCAGCACTGTTTCTGAAGTGAGCCCTTCAGAAAGAAATATAAATTTCAGAAAATATACCAGGTTCCCAGCAAGTAACTCTGCACAGGGAGGGACCCTACATGAACAAATTTTGGCAGCTGCTGTTGTTATGTATTGTTCTGGAAGTTGTCCAAGTTAAATGAATGGTGTCATCTGGGGAAGGGAAAGGAGTACAAGGCAAGGTAGGAAGAGATGGCTGGATCCAAACTTCAAATAGAAGTGAACCTGACCCTTAGAACATCCTCAGGTCTAACAAGATACTTCTGTCATGCCAGTGAGAATCTGAATTGCTTTGTTCCTATGTCTTCTTTTTGAGCAACACAAATTACTTAGGTTGTGGTCAGTCTCATGGATATAAATAAAAGATTATGTATAAGGATGATGTTATCCACATGTTTAATGTTTTGCAGGATTGCATATTCTTCATTGCCACTAATGGACTTGATGGCTTCATATATTCCTGTAATTATTGGCAACTTTTTAAGTACTTCTGATATATTTTGTGAATGTTGTGTTTTGAGTGTATTTCACTTAAAAATTTCTTAGGAGAGTGTCTCAATCTGTCACTTTACCTTGTCTGAGGTAAGGATACAAGTATTTTTGGAATGTATTTGTGGAGAATGAAAGATGAGTAGCCCATTAAGTGACAAAGAGATAGAATCACAGAATCATGATTTAAGATCATCAAGCCCAACCATCAAGCTACCACTGCCAAAACCAGCCCTAAACCATGTCCCTAAGCACCATGTCTGCCTGTCTTTTAAATACCTTCAGGAATGTGACACATTAGAAAACTGAGTGGAAACCTTTAGTTTTGATATGCCTACAAAATGATTTTCAACTTAAACTTTTGCCACGTTAAAAAGTAGCAAGATTTGGTAGTCTAATGGAAATTTTAAAAATATTTCAAAATATCAGTATTGCAATACAGGTTTGATTGTTTCCTATTAATGTATTGAAAACACTGACAATATATTTTTGTCTTAGTGATTACCTACTTTCATCTTAGAGACTAATGCATTTGAAAATAAGAAGACAAAGCATCAGAGAGAAGTTTGACTTCTCCCTAAGGATCAAGATGAAGAAATACTATGTGGAGAATATTTTAAATACTGTTGTTTGTAGAAAACTGTTTTTTACCAATAACTTTCTATTATCGTCTTGTTGGTGGAATTTTTTGACTCTGTCAGTGTTGTGTACCTGTTGCACCTGTTCTGTCTTACATGTCATATATGTTTTTCCCTTGGATGTTCAGGGGAGGATGTGAGAAAAAGTTTCTCAAGTTTCGTGTGCCAACAGTCATCTTTGAAAAAAATGGGAATGCTAGTTAAAATGTACATCTATTTAAATGTATTAGCAATTTCTTATAAACGTTATAAAAAAAGAAAGGAAGCACGCATTTTAGACTTAGCAGCATTTATAGACTGAGACTGAAGTCCTGTATAGTCCTTCTCTGCATAATACCTCAACTTTCCTTTTTCCATTCACAGTAAATTAAATCCACAGCTTGTGAGAATATCCTACACGTTGCTGCTGTTGTGGTTTAACTCCAACCAGTAACTAGGACCAAGTAGCCACTCACTCGCTCCCCCCAGTTGAGATGGGAGAGAGAATTAGAAGAGTAAGCATGGGAAAAAACTCATAGGTTGAGATAAATACAGTTTAATATGTAAAGCAAAAGCCACATACACAAGCAAAGCAAAACAAGGAATTCATTCATCACTTCCCATCGGCAGGCAGCTGTTCAGCCACCTCAGGAAAGCAGTAATGGTTACTTGGGAAGACAAACACCATAACTCCAAACATCCCCCCTTCCTCCTTCTTCTCCCAGCTTTATATGCTGAGCATGACATCCTGTGGCATGGAATATCCCTTTGATCAGTTGGGATCAGCTGTCCTGGCTGTGTCCCCTCCCAACTTCTTGTGCCCTCCCAGGGTGCTCACTGGTGGGGTGGTGTGAGAAGCAGAAAAGGCCTTGAGAACTTAGCAACAGCCAAATGCATCATTATGGTAGTAACAGTGTTCCCATCCCAAATCCAAAACACAGGCCCACACCAGCTGCTAGCAAATTAACCCCACCTCAGCTGAAACCCTGACATAAGCTTCCCTTCAGAGATTGAAGGCCCCAACTCAATTATTTTTGTCATTAGCTTCACATGTGTGTTGACTAATCAAGCAAAAGCACTGACAGGAAAGGTCAGTGATCACTTCATTTTCCTCCTACGGAATATGAAGGTATGGTAATAGGCCAGTTTTATGTATAGATTACCAAATGCAGATTTGCTTGTTTTTCTTGCTTTGAGGTTTGGGGTTTTTTTGGTTGTGTTTTTTTATTTTTTTTTAATGGATGGCTGTGTCAGTTTGGGAGTCTCTTGTTTTTTTTTCTTATTTTATTCTGCCATATTTGATTTAATTCATCAAATTAGAACTAGGAAAAAAGTGCAGAAATGTCATAAAAGAGTGGTATGGTATGACAGTATTTCTTTTTTAGAATGGCAATAGAAGGACAGAAAATTGTGTAGGAAAGTCAGTCTCGAGTGCTTTTCATACCTATTTTGCCTGCTGCATCAGTTGAGATTTGTATTCTTCCTTCAGGGATTGACTGAGTCTGGGTCCCTAACATTCACCATGAAAGCCTTGTCAAATAAAGGAGAAGCAAAATCTTTGGACTTTGATAAGGCTTTGCAGAATTCCTGAGAGAAAGTACTTCTCAAAAGTTATAACCTTATTTTAAAATGCACTTAAATAATTATTTTAATATCATGGTTTTTTATTTTCTATCATATTTTATATGAGGAAAAGAGCCTTTTCATGGTGTTTTTTTTTTCCTTGCACTTTTAAGGGTTAGCCCACTTAAACACTATCCATTAAGCTCACCCTTTTTGACGTTTTGGCTTGTTGAATCCAATTTTACTTCTGTGTGTGTATGTACACCTATACTTATATATGTATATCCATATATATCTACTTAGGATATATTTATTTAGTGACAGCTTCACAATTCTAGATGAATGGTAGTGAGCAATGAGCATTATAAAAAAGAGTTGAGATTTATTTTAGATGGATTAATGAACTGTGAATAATTCAATGTTTATGACTGACTTAATCACTCTGAAAGCTAGTTGGAGAAGCTGGATTTTTCCACAAAGAACCACCTCAGTTACTAGCAAGATTTTTGAGGTAGTAGTTATGAACTTCTGTATGTTCAAGTCCAAAAATATGCCTTTCCTCCTTTCTTGCTTTTGGAAAAGGTGGGCAAGACAAGGTTTTATTTCCAGGATTGATTCTGTAAAAATCAAAAGGAGTGGAACTTGCTCCATATACTGAAAAAAATGAGCCCAGCTGCAGGGATTCTCCATGGGGAACAGGTATTGCCTGCAGCAGGAAGATGGCAGTGCAGTACATGGCAGAAGCTTTTGTTGGTTTTGATGCTAATTTTGGCAAAAGGTTATTAGTTCAACTTATTTTGCTTCTAGGATTTTTTTGGCTATCATAACAGGATTAACTCGGAGATAAAGCTTATAATGTAGCAAAAAAAGGGAATTCCTAACTCTAAAACACCTTTACCTGTTTGTGCTTTCTTCTTTGTTTTTCCTTTCTAACCATTTCTTCTGCCAGTTTTCACTGAGGCCCGAGATATGGAGGAAGCCAGAAAGGGAGGAGTACGTCTGTGATATTGTCAGCAGCAGACATTAAAGTCATAGTGATCCACTGCATGGTTTCTTAGTAAGGCTGATGCACTATAGAGGTGCTTTCAAAGATGACTGAGCCTGCAGGACCAGGTCTTAGCTGTCTGGTCACCTCCTCCAGTGTGGTGCCTGGCTGCTGCTCCAGGACTCCTCTTCTGTGTGTGGGGCAGACGGAACCTTGGTGGGAGGGTGTAGAGAGTAAAGGAGAGACAAGGCTGCATTTCTGGGAGGTCGTACCAACTTTTTGTAAAGTATTTCAGAATTAGAGATGGCACATTACTCACTTTACAGAATAATCTTCTTGTAAGATGAGGGTTTGTGTTTAATTTTCTTTGGTATGTGGTATCAAGGGTATTGGAAGGGTGTTGTTTGTGGAGTGTTTCTGCAGCAGTAAGATGTCAGTCTGTGTCATAGCCCTCACAAATGACAGAAAACATCAATATCTGTTACTGGGAAGTGTATTTGTTATACCACTCTCGCAACTCTCACCTGAAAGAAAAGCCTTTGAGGGTTTCTTCTGACATTTCAGCAGCTTCCCAGTGCTGGTATTTCCACCGCTTCTTTAAGCCCACACAATTGACCTGTCTGAGGAGAACAAAATTCAGCCTCAAGGAATAAGATAGGAGCACAGACAGTAAAGCCTGCAAAAGAGTGAGAACGGAAGTAATCCATATTTCTAGTATCTAAATCAAAGTCAAGCGAGAAATAAGTTTCTCGTAGCTTTTCTTAGAGCCTCTCTTTGTGCGTTGGAATAACAACTCTTAGCATCTGCAGTACTTTGAAGGCTCAAAGGTGCATATAACCTTATAATAAACAGAACAGAAGGAACTTAAAGCTAGGCAAAACCAAAGAGGAAATGTGATGTTTTAAAATTCATATTTTTTTTACAAGAATAAGCAAAAAGAGATTAATGTGACATTAAGGCAGCATTTTTCTGTTGATTTTGTGTTGTTACAGTATACAGTGGTTGGCCTAGGTTTTGCCAAAGATTGTTCCCCATCTCACAATGTACTGTAGAAACAGTTAGGAATATATCTGTTTAGAGAGATGTGGACAAATATGAACTTGCTCTATGGCTTTAAATAGCTAGGCTTCTGTTCTAGTAGTCAGAAGAATATGGAACAATAAAATAGGGTAAATCTTGTTGCTTTTGAGATATCTGTGGGTTTGTGAAGGTAAGCACACCAAAGTGGAGTGACTCCTTTAATAAAACTGTGATCAATAGGAAAGGTGCTTTTCTTTCTTGTGTCAGACTTACATGTTAGGGTCTCAACCTGCTTCCATACTCTTATCTCCCAGCGTGGACTTTCCTAAGACAAGGATAGGTCTTGTCATTATCTGTGTCTTGCAACTACTCTGGCACACTTTAGAGAGAGGAAAATTGGTGAATTTAATTATTTGAGAATCACAGCTTCTGATAAAGACTTTTGAAAAATATGTTGAATGGTATTTTTAAGAGTATACATACATCATTCCTATGCAAGCTCCATCAGCCAGTTTTAAGGGCTTACCACTAAAGTGCTTTTTTTATGTATGAATATCTTTGCATATCCTGTTATCTTTTATTCAATTTGGTATCAGTTGAAAAGTGACCTATATTTGCCTCATATAATAAATGCTTTTTTAAGAGGAGAGTAAATAGCAAGTTTCAGGGCTGTGTTCCTTCGTAAGTTGGGCTGCGTTGCTCAAAAAGTAAACAAGTTCAGCATGTTCCAGAAGTAGCTGAAATACTGTCAAGAAGGAGGAAAACATCTGCATGGTTTATGCTTATTTATATCTGTGTTTGGAGGTAGATAATTTGTCTCTCAAGTTGCCAGCCAAAAATAAATACAGAAAATTGCTAATGTATTTATTTATTCTATGGTGGCACTTAAGGAACAACTGATAACATAAGCCTGCTGTATTGTACAAAATAGTGTGAGACATCCCTGCCACAGAGAATTATAGAATCATAGAATTTTTTAGGTTGGAAGGGGCCTTAAAGATCATTTAGTTCCAACCCCCTTGGCAGTGGCAGAGACATCTTCCACTGGACCAGATTGCTCAAAGCCCCCTCCAAACTGGCCTTGAACACCTCCAGAACAGGGCATCTACAACTTCCCTGGCTAACCTGTTCCAGTGTCCTACTGCCCTCCCAGTAAGCAATTCCTTCCAAATATCTAATCTAAATCTATCTTCTTTCAGTTTAACATGGTTACCCCTATTGCTACACTGCCTGATAAAGTGTAAATAAAGTCTCCTCACCTTTTCTGTAGGGCCCCATTAAGTATTGAAAGACCACTATAAGGTCTCCCTGGAGCCTTCTCCAGGCTGAACAATCCCAGCTCTCTCAGCCTGTCTTGATAGAAGTGCTCCAGCTATCTGATCGTATTTGTGGCCCTCTTCTGGGCTTGCTTATGCTGGTCCATGTCCTCCTTATGCTGGGGCCCCAGAGCTGGATGCGATACTCCAAATGGGGTCTCACCAGAGCAGAGTAGAGGGGCAGAATCACCTCCCTTGACCTGCTGGCCATGCTTCTTTTGCCCAGGATATAGCTGGCCTTCTGGGCTGCAAGCTCACATTGTCAGCTGATATTGAACTTCTCAACACTCCCAAGTCATTCTCTCCAGGGCTTCTCTCAATCCATTTTCTGCCCAGCCTGTATTTGTACTTGGGACGTGCAGGACTTTGCACTTGACTGTATTGGACTTCATGAGTTTTGCATGGGCCCACCTCTCAAGCCTGTCCAGGTCCCTCTGGATGGCATCCTTTTCCTCCAGCGTGTCGACCGCACCACACAGATTGGTGTTGTTGGCTGAGGGTGCACTCAATCCCACTGTCCATGTCGCCAGCAAAGATGTTAACACTGGTCCCAGTACCAACCCCTGAGGAACGCCACTCGTCACTGCTTGCCACTTGGACCTTGCATATCGATCCAGCAACCACAGCTTTGAGTGTGACCATCCAGCCAATTCCTTATCCACTGAGCAGTCCACCCATCAAATCCATGAGTCTCCAATTTAAAGACATGGATGTTGTGTGTGACAGTGTCAAATGCCTTGCACAAATCCTGTTTGATGATGTCAATTGCTCTTCTCTTTATTCAACAACACTGTAATGCTGCCATAGAAGGACACGAAATCTGCCAGGCACAATTTACCCTTAGTATAGTAGAAAAGGGCTATAAAATACATATTAAGTCCATGATTTTTTTCAGTGGGTTAGGTTTTGATTACATTTTTTGATTGAATGTGCTGAAGACAGTGTTTTCTCACTCAAGATAAGGAAAAAAGGAAGCATGCACAGACACATGAGAATTTGAGAGGGCAGAAGTGAGAAGGAAAGAGGTGAATGGAATGAGTCTGCCATGAGGAGACTGTGATAAGCAGGGATTTAGGAAAGTGCAGAAATAGAACAATTGAACAGAATTGTAGACAACCCTATGATGGTATCATCATTGGAGAAATGCTTGTGATGAGATCATTATTGTTCAAGTCTGATGCTTGCATTTGTTACTACCTGAGTCTTTCACATACAGAAATGGCTACTATTTGAACTACAGTTCATAAACATTACTAATTCAAGAAATCTGTTACTTTGAATATGCAACAAAGATAATTAGTAATGTAAAGACAGAGAATTTTAGTGTGGCTTCTTCATTTGTGGCAGCTGTTTCACCCTGCATCCATGTAAATGCTATTCTGGGGGTAATAACAGAATTTGACTTTAAATTTGGAGTGATGTTTCTTGCCACTTAAAACAAATATGTGTGTCCTGTTTGGTTCATGAAGGTCCCCAGTATCCTTGACAGGACTTACTTGAAATTTTTTATCTGTCAGAAAAACTTTCATATTTGCTTAAAATATTTATTTTCCTTTCCCACTTTTATCTCTCATGCACATGCAAAAAAAATCTCTTGATATATTGCCTCTCTTTACCTAAGATTACAAAAATGCACATAAAATCAACGTTAAAAAAGCTGCTTTTCCAAAATTCTTGCTAAGCATGGAAGATCACAGAGTCTACAGCTGCAATTGGACATTTTTCAACTAATAATTGTATGACAAGGAATAGTAACTGTAGGTAGGTATGCTAAAATGACGGTAATCTAATCTCATGCTTCAGGAAGTAAGAAGATTGCCACAGGGATCGAGAGGAATGCTGTCCTCAATACATGGCATTGCTTACTGTAGATGCGCAGAAGGAGGTTTGCCTCTGAACTCTTGTGCAATGGTCACAGCCAAAGGCTTGATGGACCAACAGTTTAATGAGTCTCAAATTTCCACTTCTGGCATTTCTGTCTTTATTGGTAACCTCCCCTGTATTTTTGGCCAATGTTTGTTGCGTCGCATAAATACAACTACATTTTTCTGGATGTTTCTATATTCTCAGCTTTGTTGTTTTTAGACATTTGAGGTTGTCTGGAATCCTACGTGTTGAATGCTGTATCACTGTGTATTGTATAGTCTTCCAATACCATTCTTGCTTTCTGTTCTTTTACTTCCCTGGTAATTGCTGCTGCACAAGCTAAAGGATCATGTTTGAATTTTCTAATCTTACATTCATTACTATTTAAACTTACTCATCCATTGCATCAAAGTATGAAAAGAGAATACCAAAGATTTAAAATCTCTCCAATTTTAGACAATTGTCAAACAAATGTTTCCAAAACAAAACCCTACTACTTCTTTCGATTTTTGGTTAATTGGTTTTATTGGACTATTGGTTCAAAATATTGAAGACAATTGTAGTTTAATTTTATGGTAAGTTTAAGTTACTTTCATAATAAATTTGGTTCTTATGATGTAAAGAAGACTTCTCACTGCATCTTCAAGATTTCTATGTAAGAAACAAAAATTAACTCTGCATGGAGTAGAACAACAACAATTAGACACATGGTACTGTCTATCACTGCTGTAGCTGCGTAGCTAATGCACTTTCTGTTATTCAGAGTTATTTCCAAAAGATACATGACTAGATACCAAGGTAATTGAACAGAAATGAATTATGAGCTTATAAAGTCTGTTTAAAAAAAAATAAAAATGTGATGGGCTGTAGAATGGCTTTAGTAAGGCAAAAATCTTCTTTTGTTATGCAAGAAAAATTCATTATTTTCTTGCAGAAATTAAATAGTTAAATGCATAATTTGTTAATTTTTAGTAATTTCTCTAAAACTTCTAACTAACTGGATCAGAATATTAAATTTATATCCCATAATAATGACATAAAAGGAAAATGTTGTATTTACCTTTATAATTAGAAAATTATGCAAGCATTCTTTAACTTCAGAGAGCTTCATAAGGTACCTTACATATCCTATACTGTGATGATGTGGGCTCAAGTATGTGAGTAATAATTTATCATCATACCTTTGTAATACAAGGCTATATAAAGTGTGGTCCTTAAGATTGAGCTGCAAAAGAAAGATAGTGTATTTAACATGTTATTGTAGGGTGCAGCCCTGCATAATAGGGCTTTCTATAAAAGGTACATTTCCATAAATACCAGAAGTTGAAAAAAGCCACAGCAGTCTTTGCCACTGTTGTCAAATGAAAGCATTATTTGCAGTGCAATAGCTATAAATGTATTAGTGTTATATATGTTAATGACTGATTTATATATAATATACATTGCATTATATAGGTTTCATATTATTCCTGATTTTGGGGGGTCTTCTTTTACTTTACTATTATACACCTCTTTTGGGTTTTTTTTTTTTGTTGTTGCAGCATATTAATTTTTTTGCTTGAATAGGCAAGTGTGTAGCTAAGATTAGTGAATGATGGTCAGTGATATCCCCTGTAATCATCCCATATGCCAAGTGCCCTTGTGGAAAAATTTGGGATGTTTCAGTTTCTTCCTCCTTGGTAAGGCAGCTTTAGCCGTGGGCTGGATCCTGCATGGAAACTTGACCATCTGGGTAGGCCTGTAGAGATGCTGATTCTGCGTGTCCTGACTAATGACCTCTTACCCTGGCCTCTTGCTTGTTGGCAGAGCCTATTAATCTGGGAGCTGCCCTGGGGTATTCATGGTCTTCTGTCCTATGTGTGCGTTTTGGGGGGGACGAGGGCTGCTTCCACCAGCTTTCTCCAGTAAGATTTTCTGTGGCCAGGTACTAGGTACAGTGTGCATCCTTGCAGAGCTGTGACAGACTGTGAGTGAATATGAAATATTCACATATCCACATCAATGATTGGGATCATCTCTGAAGCCTTCTCATTCCCGTGGGACTAAACCTCTCTGAAAGGATAACTCAAGACCAACATTTTTTTCCCTCTAGCTAAATCTGTAGTTAACTATTTGCTGATCAGAGTTCACTTAAAACGTAAATGAATGTGTTAGGACTGAGTTTTAGGTATCTATACAAATCTAGGAAAGCAAGCATCCAATAACTTCTTGTGTGTAGTTGTGGCAAACATCATGTCTTCATCTCCCTCTTGGTTTCTCATGTCAAATTCCTCATTCCTCTACTTTCTCTGCTGGCAACTTTCCCTAACAGTGATCCCTGGAATATTTCCATGGGTAGTCCTTAGACATATGTGCTCATTTATACAAGCGTCAAAGACCTTACTTACTTTTGACATTTTACTGTGTCTCTTTCCTGTGACTCTTTCTCACCTTATCATCTTCCCCTCATTTGGGACACAATTCAGTCATAAGAGGGGCAGTTTTAGGTGGAGACAGGCGATACAGACCTCCAGGAGGAATCTGTAAGGTTCATCTGTCTTGTTACTTGACCAAGCACTAGACACAGCATGTGGCATCAGAGCAACATCTGGCAGTGGGGGAGCCTTTTCTGCCCATGGCTTAGTGTAACTACATGCATCTTTAATCAAATTAAAGTTCCGGTTTCAAATTTTTGAAATACTGTCAGGATATTGGAGGGCTCTGAAATTCTCAGAAGTACCAAGTGTTGGCCTAATTCTGATGCTAAGCACAATTTCTGATCTCATAGTTAGCAGTGTCAGCATAACTGAGCACTTTCAAAAATCCCCCTTGCAAAGGGGAAACTGGTGAGGTTTATTGCGCAATATTTATTCAACATATTCTATTCACTGTCAGATGAGAAGCTCTCTTGACTGATTCCTGTTGACTTGACAAGGATTCTTGTTTTTTAGCAGACTACAGATACAGCCTTGGGGACGTACTGTCTCTCCCCGAGGGTGTCTCAAAAGGAATCATAAATCTGTAGAAAATCAGCAGTCAAACCTGAATCCTGCACTAAAAGCATTGGAGTAGGGGTGAGTAGACAACTCACCCCATCATGTCTGAATTCAGTTGTGACTGTTCTCTACGTTCTTTTCTCCTAATATATTTGTCACTAAACATTTTGTAATAAAAAGTGACAGAATTCTACTACCTGGCAAAACATGAACCCCGGAACTAATATGCAGGATCTGCAGGAAAGCCCTGTACTTTGAATAAGTGAAACAAAAAGCTGAAGACTTAATTCCTTCTGTGCACCTGTGGATTTCTTTTTTCAATAGCACATCACGTTGCGGATAGCTTTGGCTTATTAACAGGATGATAAAACTTTTCTTGGTGTTACCAGTCATTTACATTATATTACTTATCTTTAGTGTCGTTGTTACTGAAAAGCTGAAAACAAAGTGTTTCAACATGAAAATGAAATACCAGTACTTTGTGTCTCCACAGATGTACGCAGCTAAAGACCTAGAGTTTTCCACAAAAGAGATGTGATTGCCTAATTCACCATGGAATTGTTTACTTATTGCAGAATTGCCTAACAGCTGGTGAATTTTAAAAACATATAGAAAGGGTTTTATACCACAGGCACAAAACAAAATATAGCCAACATTTCAAAAGCATAATATGTTCTCTTTTTCATGTCCCTCTTGGCCAGCATCTGACTTCTGTGTTGTGACTGATGTCCCCTAAGCGTTTATACCCTGTCACATTGCCATTCAGGCTACAGGCCAAAACAGGCACAGTCCAGATCATCAGGAAAGAGAATAATATTATGAAAAGACCTACTCCTAAAAGTAGCTTAAAAGATGTTAAGAGCAGATAGAAGTATAAGGTTTTTAAATCTATTTGCCAAGTATTGCTACTATTTCTCCCACCAGTTTCACATTATTGGTTGTGTATGGCTTTATTTAAAAAAACTAAGGTTTGAATTTCATAAAATTTTAATGAAAAAATAGACCTGCCTGTGATTAACCACATTCCACAATCCTAGTTGGTATTTTTCTCTTTATCCTAGAATGCATTTGGATGTTCTCTGCCAAGGGAAGACCAAAGGGTGTGTTACTGCAATAATGAGATAATAGAGCGGTCAGAAAAAAAAAAAGTGAAGTATAATTAATCAAGAATAATCTCGAAGCACTATCTCTAAATTATTGATGTTCTCAGGGACATACAAAGTGAAAAATATGTTCTCTCAGAACTCAGTCATAGTTGTAATTTCATGCTTTCACAAGAATTACTTTTCTTTTTATAATGGCATAGAACAATTTTTAGATTTGGTAAGAATTTCCATTCATTCCAGTGGGAACTGGAGTTATTGCGCTATACTTCATTAGCTACCAGAAGGATTTGGATAAGTGTAAGCATCATTCTCATTTAATTTCTTCTTGAACAAAGTATAGCAGGAAGAATCCCTCTGTTTAATTCAGTATCCAAATGCTGTTAGCATGATTGATTTCAACTTGCATACCTTGTGCTTTGTTCCACCACCCCTGTTTCCTGGAGAACTTTTAAGGTTTAGGGTAATACAGCAAGAGGCAGCATTTATTATTCCTTTTCAACACTTACATTTTTTGTGAGGGGGACTATTTTCTTCTTGACATTTCAAGATCAGGAGTGTGCCCTTGTCTCTTCATTTTCAAGTATCTATTGGCACTAGCAGCAAAGGAGATGAAGGAATCCGCCTTTCAGGCATTGGAAGTGACAACTTCAGAGGCATCAGCTGAGGAAATTCTATCACCCATTTAGCATTCATTTGAGCATTGAAGGTGGCTGAAGAGTAGCCTTTGAAAACAGGATAAGAGATAAAATTGATATTTCCCCTTAATATTTGTAGAAATTTCACTGCATCTTTGACAGCTGACAGCATTCTGTCTTGTGCTATCCTACTCAGAACTGTGAAAGCCACTTTTCTTCAATTGACATGATTAGAGTAGAAGATAGATCAGTTGATCTTTGGTTTTCAAAGATTATTGTATGGAGGGAACTGCTGTATAGATGGCATGCGAGGAATAGTGAGATAGTGTCTTCTGTGTCCGACTCACAGTTTTGGATTAAGTACAGCATTGAGAAAGAAGGTGGCAGAAGAAGGGATTAGGATTAGATGATTGACAGGTTGATCATAGTAGGTTCACTTCATGCTCTGCCAATTATATGAAAACAATCTCACTAGTAAATTCTGCCTGAAACTACTCAGGGTAAAACTAGCCTCACCTGAAATTGTTGAAATTATCCTGATAGGAAATGGGGGGGAGGGGAGGGGGCAGGCATTGGCCATGTCAGATTCAGACAAGATGCAATGTTCACACAAAGTGTCTTTTTATTCTGGCAGATAAGAGATTTTGTTAGCTGTGAAAAGGCATGTTCATTTAATTCATCTGTAGATACACCAAACTCAGAAATATAGCATGGAGTTCTGCCATCTTAGTCTTAAAAATAAATATAACTTTGTTATCCTCATGACTTCAGTATACATTTTTCTGTGAGCCTAGAGAGGTAGAAATTTCTTGGACAGATTTGTGGAATGAAACATTAGTCATGGAAATATGAAGAAAATGTTGATGGGTTGTTTAACTGAAAGTTTAAACAAAGTCCATGAGTGTAACTGTTGACTTATTATATTACTGAATAAAGGAACAATGACTATCAGTTGTGATACTGTAGCTGTTCATGACACCAATTCCTGAGTGTTAATGGGAGTAGAGGGAAGTTAATGTCTCTGATGGCACCTGAGTCAGCAAAAGAATACAAGGTAAAATGAAAGACATTACTTAGTCTGATAAATATTGTCTGTTGTCTATATTAATGGAATTTAACGAGAGTATTGCAAAATTAGTAGTAGATACTAGAAGATCTTGTTGCTTGGTTAATGGTTTTGCAGGACAAAAAGATATTTAAGGTATTCACTAAAATTTAAAAATATTTTCGAAGAGATAAATTTAAATTATTCAGTTTTAAAAGTGTTTCCAGAAATAATTACTCAAAAAAAAAGTCAAGATCTTGAATTTTATTGTTATTTAGACTTGGGGAGGATGCTGAAATCCTCCTGGAGTTTTTAGTCAAAATTCTAGAAAATCACAAGAAAATAACAATATAAATACAAACTAATTTAATAACGCTCCTCTTGCTTATATGCATAAAGGGGTGTGTTAGTATATGTCCCCACACACATGAATAAAAGTCATGTGAATTATACATAAAGTTGTAATTTAATCACAGACATTCAGGTAAAAAAAACAACAACCACAAACCATTATGAGAATGAAAGTGTTCTCTGTTAACACATCCTGAATAATCCAAATTATTATCCAGTTTTATAAGAACTGAACTTGTGTATTTTGCAGATTCAGAGTATTCCTTTTGTGCTTATATCAATGAAGAAAGTGTTGATAATCATATCAGAAAGCATTGCATTTAAAGGTATATAATAATAACTCTATAAACACTCAGAGAAAATTAGAAATTGTTTTGCCTTCTTACTTGTTCCATCTGTTGGTAATTTCTAATCAGTCTGGGTGATGTTTTTGTAAAAGAAAAAAGGGCTTTCAGAAGTTCAGTAAATATGTTTGTGCATGTGTGATGTTCTTTTTCTCCAAAAAGATGAAAAAACCTTTTCTTTCTTCACATTGTTCTATTCAGCAAGGCAACAAATGTTGAAAAATGCCCACATCCATTTTCTGTCTTTTTTCAAGTCAAGTTCAAGTGGTGCTGTGATCTTTTCCTTTATCTCTGGATGGAAGAAGGAATTTTATTTGGCATTTCATGGCCTGCTGCTTTTTCTAAAGATTTCCAACTCAATTCCCCTCACTGGTAGACAGCAGGGGGTTCTCTAGCTCATGCTTAAGATTGTTAGTATATCTTTCTGTTAATGTCAAATTGATATTGCTCCATGATTGGAGTGACCTGGAAAGCAAGCTCTGCTGGATAAGCCCTTATTAAGGTGACATATTGTTCCTTTATTCTGAAGTAAATATCTACTTCCAACTGTAAAAAGCCATCAAATATACAATAAAAACTTCATTTGTTTGTTTTATAGTATGAATAGGTAAAAAGTAAGCATAAAAATAAGCGAATATTTTCATTAATGTATTTTTCTTTACCCCATATGCATCCTAAACACAAGTGTTGAAACATTGACAGGAAGAAAAGTTTTTCTAGGACAGGTTGTTAAAATGATAATCTTATATTATGCTAATATAAGAATACGTTGAGGATTTCTCATGCACATTAGCAGTTTCATACACTTCATGAGTAGACTCAGTGAGGGGAGATCTCTACTGCTTCCATGAAAAAGGCTTTGTGGAACCAGAGCCTGAGCAGTGCCAACAATACTCCTCATGTGGTGTCAGAAACTTCTTATTTTGTTAAGAGCTTCCACCTGGGGACCCCAAAGAATTTGACATGCAGGAATGAATGTAGCTTTGTAACTCCTGTGAGGGCTGTGCAAGAATGCCAGTAAGCATTTTTCTCTTCCTTTAAAAAATCTTTTAAACTATTTAAATTATGTAGCTGTTTAATTGAGAAGAGTTTAATTGACCATGGTGGCAGACATACATGTCAAATGCTAAGTATATAGCAAAGATTTGAGATATATGAACTTGCAACAGTAGAAGCTAGTCTGCACTAAGCTTCTAGTTCTTTGGACTGTTTTTAAGCCAGGCTCTGACAGGGTTAGAGAGCAGGTACCTGAATTTCTCTGTTTTCTTGAATTTAAAGGTCATAATAAATGTGTCATAGCATCATTGCATGTGGTTTGAATGTAGTCACAAAACCGACTGTCACCTGGAAATTCTCTACTAAACGATTCATCTAGATTAAAATTATTTGAGATCACTTTATGGAAGAATGAATTTTACAACACTTTGAAATCCTGTTTGCAGCAAGCCTATATGTAGATTTCAGAGTGGAATACCCTATTTTCTGCAACTGAACCATGGCAAAATTGCCTTGTTTCTTCACGTGCTGTCTCCAGAACTGTCTCTTAAGTAGATTCTGTAAAAGTCCTGTCTCTTTGTCATCATAACCAACAAAATGATGAACACAAGGGCAGAACAGTGAGAAAACAAGTATGGTTTGTTTGCCATGGGCTAAAACCTCATGTTCAAAGTAGGTGTCTAAAATGAGATTTTTTTTTTTTCTTTTATTTTTTTTTTTCTTCCCTATTCCTGGTGACTGTTTCTTACCTCAAGCCTGTTTTGTTAGCTAACTGGATTACCTGAATACTCATATATTAAGGTATAATTTCTCCCAAGGGTATTTTATATAGAGCAACCTTATTGCTACACAGATAAAACTTTACTTTCATGGCCGGATCTGGCTAGTTAAGTCCTGCCTGTGGAAATCTCCTAGCTGTACTAGAGTAAGACAAAGCAGCAGTACCAGGAACCAAGCTACAACTTTTGGTATGTTATTCTACTTCTTGGAAAAGTTTTGCTAAATTTGATGCTATTGTCTTCTAGGTTTAACTTCTGCAGTGGAAAATAGTAAAAGAAAATATTGAACTGATCAAACATAAGTAATCATTTCAGATGTCAGATTAAGCATGTAAATTGAACAATCCATATTTATTTAAAAATCCCATAATTTAAAAAAAAATCCATGTTTTATTGGTAACAATTAAGTGAAATGCAGTAAAATGATAAACAGTCCAGGCCACAATTGTGTTATTGGTGCTATTAGATCAGGCCCATAGGTTTTAATAGCGTCAAAGGTGATTTGAAATGTAAATATGACACAGAAAAATTAATTAAATGGTATCACTTGTAAAGTTTTTACGCTTAAAAGGAGTTTGTCGATAAAATTGGACAAAGTTCTTGCTTTTTGATGAGATGTACTTAACCATTGCTCTATTGTCTTAATGTATCGTAATAATGAAAGATGTTAGGTTGAAACTGAAGGTACTCCTTTGGTTCCATTTCATTACATTAAAATGGCTTTATATTGATTTTGTACAATAAAGCAGGTATTACACCAAAGCATTACCCTAGCATTAAACTGCTATTTTTTTTTAAGATGCTGACAAAATTAAGTAACATCTAAAGCTAGTTGTCAGCATGACATCTCAAGAGACCTCTCTTCTCACTTGTCAGAGTTTCTGGCCCTGGGAGGTTAATGCAACTTCTTGAATGCTTTTTCCTAAGTGTAACTTGCCGTGTATAGAGCGTATTGCTCTGGCTTTCAAGAATTCTCAACTTTTTTTACTTGAAGCTCCATTTAATCTGTTTGGGTTATTTTCCCCATTTTCTGTATTTTCAGATACTGCATACCAGGGAATATAATACATGAAAATATATTTTTACATCCAGTACCCCTTTAACTTTGATGATTGGCTTCAGATGTTTTCTGGATTGTATGTTGAAAATTAGTAGTCTAGAATGTAGGATGAACATTTGTCCTAAAAATGGCCTGCTAGTCATGCTAGTAGTAAGAAATTCAAAGACAAGTTATGCCTTTTGCCAAAAAAAAACCCAAACCTTCAGAGGAGTATAGGAAGTGGCTAATATATATGGGTTTTTTTTCTTCCCTACCTTGCTTAACAAATTGCTAAAAAGGTTATAAAACATCAGAAACATCACCTACGCTTCTCAGAAAATGTCAACATTAGGGCCTAATTAACAGCACCAAATATTGTGAAGAATACAAGAGGATAAATCCATTCTGCAATATTACTCCAGTTAAAATTACAGGTGCGTAGTGCAATGAAGTATTAGGTTGCAAACAGAATGCCTGAGGGGGTCAAAATTGGTGAGTATTATGCAAAACCCAGCTACAAATGATTTTCCAAGAAAAGTGCACATATAACAGATTCTAGCATGCAATTTTCTATTTTTGTTCATTATGACTGCTGCTTCCTTTCCTGAAGGATAGGGAGAGTACATGAAGGGTGGCTATACTTTTCAATCTGTATAACCCCAAGAATGGAAGAGCCAAAGATAAATGCATCCTTCCGTGGTAGAATTAGCTTAATGTATGTACATGGAGTTAGCAAACTCTTAGGCAAAAAGTATTTTGGTAAGTTTTTCCCCTTTTCATTTGCACTGCTGTTCAAAGAAAGACTTCTGTAGCAGTTGTCAGGGAAAAGAAAAAGACTTTTCAAGGGGAATGTATCAGGATATACTGTACCACCTATCCAGTGGTGCATAGTATGATTCTGGCTACCTTAATAAAAAAAATTACCGTAATAAAAATTTCCAGTTAACTTGGAAATGTATGATCATAATGTGAATGCAGTTTTCTAATGCCCATGTCTGAGTGGCTCGAGGACAATTACCAGGAGGAGGTAGGAAGTAGAACAAGTGCACCTGAAACCCCATATATACGAAACAGAAATTGCTGCTGAGATTGTTTTGAAATGAGAAAGGCCCACATGAATAAAAGGATACTGAATGAAATCTGTTACTGGAGGTAAATGATGTGAAAACCTGTGAATAAATATATCATCCTCTCTACACTTGAGATCTGAAAGGTAATTTGTGATTTTAAACTACAGACTAGAGGTTTATGATGTAAACATGAATGCTATCTATAGTATAAATAGAAGCCTTATTAATATGTAATGAAGCTTTTCCTTTGTTTTTCCCTTCCTCTTTTCATACTGTTACTATGACATCTTCTATTCAGGAGACTATGTTACTTCTCCAATTTAATTCTCCATTACCAAGAAGAGAAAAGATTTCTGGAGAACCTCTTGTTGATGGGAGGTTTTGGAATTTATGGTTTTGTGATTTTTTCTATTGGGTATTTTGTGTTTGTTTTGTTATTCTGGGTTTTGTTTTTTTGGTTTTTTTTATACATGGGAAAATGTGGTATTTGGTCTCCCATTGGTCCTTAGCTAAGAATTTACTGATAAATTGCTGCAATATTTGTCTTTTACATTATTCATGTTTGTATTTTTCTGACATGCTTTTTATCTCAAAAACTTGTGTATAACTTACTAAATATCCTTAAACAAGAATTCTCTTACATTAATTAAAAACTTTTTAACAAGAAGTTTAGTAATTCTTAAGGATTAATATAACACTAAATACACTGGTTTTGAAGACTTGAAACCTTTTTTCCATAGTATTTCTTAAAGTGTGCCTCAGCTTAACCTTTTCATTAATTTCAGTGGAGCTCTCTCTGGATCCACACATCAACACAAGTCTACAAAGGGGAGAAAATGTGCCCAAACAAATCAATATCCCAGACAGATATACTAAAATCTTTCAGGCCCATTCCTTCAGTGCACAAATTCAAATTGTAGGGTGATGGACTTAGGGAAAACCTTAGTTTGGAGGCTGTTTTCAGGGGAAAGGTGATCACAAAAGATGGAGAGAAAACAAATGGGCTGTTGTATTCAGGAGAGCTGACAGTTTTTAAAAGATCCAAGATTAAGGAAACACTAGTCAATCAATCATAAAACTAAAGAAAATAAGAAACTACTTTGACTGTTAGTCATACAAACTATAGAACAAATGGAAACAAACCATGGGACTAAGGATGGGTATGGAGGAATAACTGAAGCACATAATTTGGAAAATATAAAGCTCTAAAACTTATAGTGAGAAACATGAAAGGTAGCAAGAAGCACCTGAATAAACAGGACAAAAGTAAGAGAAGGAAAAATGAGCCTATAGGTCTATCTTTAACCAGCTGAGGAGCAGCATATAGCATTTAGAAGTGGTCCAGAACTAATTTCAACTTAATTGGACCCACTGGAGAGTGAGTCAAAACAAGACTCACTCTAAGCTAGAGGTTTTTAGACAAGTTAAGTGTATTTGATCAGAAGTGCCTGCTGTTGACTGATCTCTAACGTGCCAAAGGAACTTGAAGCTATAAGGGATAATGTAGGACCGAAAAACCCAAAGTAAGGTAAGCATTGTATCTAGCTTTGAGGGATGGGGTGGAGTGGGAGGAGGAGGTAGTTTAGCAGCGTCTTTCTAGATATCATAGATAAATTCTTTAAAAAATAATTCATTTTATAAATATACAAATATAGTAAGAAACAGCCCATATGAATTTATCAGGAAGTTATTGTGTGAAATCAGTCTCATTGCTTTCTTTCATAGTGTACCTCACCCAGTGGTAAGAAAGCTTTGTGTAGGCAGTATCTTCAATTTAGTAGGGTTTTGATATTGAGAGAACTGGATTACATTAATCTGCACTGTAGATGAGTTTGGAAAGCAATCAATAATTTTTATATTCATGTAGGATAGGACAAGAGGTAATTAGTTTAATTTTCAGTGAAGACAATGTCAGGAAAAAATCTTTAACTGCGTGAGGTACTGGGAAAAGCTGAAAACTTATGAATCATCTCACTGGAGGTTTCTAACTGTGAGTTAGACAAACTCTTGTCAGCATGATCTAGACAGACTTGCTTCTGATTCAGAGCAGGCAGCTTCAGCAGGGTCTGTAATCTAACCAAAACCCCTTTTCCAGTCCAACACTTGCATGATTACTCTGAGTTACGTAGTCTATTGCTCTTGCCCATTGAGAGATAATACAATCATGAAATTACTAACTGCAACCTTCTTTACCTTGGATGTATTGTCATTTGGAATGCAACACTTAATTAAGCTATCAGAAATGAAAAATAAATAGTTAAGTGACAGCCCATTTCAGTAAGTCTGGTAATAATTAAAAGATTGGAAGCTGAGGATTTTCCCTTTTAGTAAACTTTGTTAATTCAAAATGTAAGAAATGTATTGCTATTTAGAAAAGATAGCAGCCTGAATCTGAAAAAGTAGTAGATGTCTGCCTTTATTTCTACTAAGAGCTATGCAGTTCCTGAATATTAGGTCTAATTTCACAAGCTTGAATTTCGGTCAGTATTTGGTGTATTTCCTGGAGAAGATTTCTTCAGTTGGCGTGCATGCTCAGCCTAGTTCAATATGGTTGATATAGGTTCTGCGTCATTATTTTGGAGTCCCTTGGGTACTTCCCACTTAAAAATATAAAGACATAGCAATCTAAAAGTATGCTTTGATTGCTTACTTTACAGTAAATTCAGCCCAATTAACTGCAGACTGAGAGAACCCCGTAGAATTTAGACTAAGGAGACTGAGATTCAGAATTGCCTGTTTTTTGAGTGAGAAGTACTTTTTGGCATCAGTAACATCTTGCAGTGCCATGGGAATTCGGTTTTGTTTGAGAATTTCCCACAGATGTCACGTGTGTTCTAGGAGGCTTAAAGGATTCCAGCAAATTTAGTAACTGGGGATGCTTCAGAAGCTGAGATGATTTCTGAGGCTGTGCAATTCCATGCATGTGACTCACTAGACAGAGTTTTCAGAGAAAAAATGTGTTTTGTTGTAAAGAAGTAACACTGTAGTTACATAGCACTGGCTTGTACAGGGGAATAGCAGTCAATAGTCAATTTGGTGTATAATAAAATTTTCTCTCTTACTTCTGCGTGTGACCTAGTGGTGGACTGATCCATCGGAAAGTTAACCATGCTCCAAAAAGTAGCACAATCCACCACTGTACTCGGCCTCCTGGGCTGCAAGGCTCATCCTCATCCCTCCCTCCCTCTCTCCCACTAAAACATTGTGATCACAAAACAAGATATTGGTTGTTTTGGTTTTGTTTTTTTTTTGTCTTGTGTCCCTAAGTTTTCATAGCTATGTCCTATGTACAAGAAGCTTGCTTTATTCCATGTGGAATTTTCTATTCTGGACTGAGGGAATCACAGCTGATTGTTAGAGCAAGAACTGTACTTCATCTGGTCTCCCTTGAAAGGATATTTGTAATGTACCCATAGTAATTAGCAAAAAAAGAAGATACATGGTAATGTTGTTCTTTATTGTGGAGGTAGGGCTCTCTTCCTGAAAGTTTTTGGATACACCCTCTTCTCTGTGTGTTTTTCATGTTTAACGTGTAACAAAGTTTTATATTAATCAGTGGAATACAAGAAGTAGCAGTGTTTTTCTTGAATTCTGACGCTGTGAATTAAAATCTGCTCTCCTTCATTTGGATTTTAAACAAAATTTAAGAAATACTGTGCATATGTGATTATATAGGAGGCTAAATTTACTCTGAGATAGTAAAGTGATTTTGCTTAATTGGTGTAGTATTGTTTCAGGGAAAAAAATCCATCATTGTAATTGGTAGCTGTCATCATAACATACAAGATAGGTTTAACATATATAATTCAAAGGCAATATTTATACACACCTTTTTAAAAAGGAGTGATTTGTTACATGACAGGGAAGCTGTTGAATTCAGTGACAGTCAGTATATAAAACCTAGTCCTCTGGAGATCTGCAATGAGATAGTTTGTCACTAATATCAAGCCCCAAATTTCTTATCCTGATCCTTCCTTAAAAAATACAGCTAGAGCTTTATTTTGAATTGTAACACAGAAAAAAAAAAACAAAACAATATAGGAAGGAAACTGGGAAGGATTCAAAATAAAAATTAAATCTAGTTAGCACCACAAAGCATAGAAAATCCTTCCATTAATATTTTGTCCACTTACTTTCTGTTTTGATTTCCTTTTTTCAGTGGATCCTACTGGTTATTTTACTAGTTTCTTGTCCGATGTTACACATATGTTTAAATTTGATATTCAACACACTGGTCTTCAGTGCTGTCTTTTTTTACATGGAAGCCTATACCTTCAATTTTATCTTTGAGGGAACAAAATGAACCAAAACCACCTAAGTCTGAATTATTTGTCAGAAAACAATGCATGCAATGGTCTCTGTTTAATCTCCAACAAAGCTCAAAGAAGTAAAGTGTGACATCTATCCCTACTTGAAGTCTTACAGAACAGCAGCAGAGTTTTGTAGCTATAATATAGTTAGCACCTTACCTCCTTCAGCAGCTCCAAGCATAAAAATGTTCATTTTATCACAAAACTCCCACTAAATTCAGAATGAATACTTTTGAAAACTGTACTCCCTTTCTCATTAAACATAATGTAGAAACAATTGCCTGTTTTCAGATATAATGATGTTATCACAGAAAATGAGATACCATGTGTCATGGTTCAGCCCCAGCCAACAGCTAAGCACCAGGCAGCTGCTCACTCACTCTCCCCAGTTAGGATGGGGGAGAGAATCAGAAGGGTAAAAGTGATAAAAAATCTCATAGGTTGAGATAAAGATGGCAAACAGAGCAACACAAGGCATTCATTCACTACTTTCCATTTGCAGCAGGTGTTCAGCCATCTCCAGGAAAGCAGGGCTCCATCATGCATAATGGTTACTTGGGAAATACAAAATCCCGTAACTCTGAATGCCCCTCCTTCCTTCTTCTTCCCTCAGCTTTATATGCTGAGTATGATATCACCTTATATGGAATATCCCTATGGTCAGTTGGGGTCAGCTGTCCAATCTGTGTCCCCTCCCAACTCTTTGTGCACCCCCAACCTACTCGCTGGTGGGGCGTTGTGAGAAATAGAAAAGGCCCTGTGTAAGCACTGCTCAGCAACAACTAAAATATCCCTGTGTTATCAACACTGTTTTCACCACAAATCCAAAAAGTAACCCCATACTAGCTACTATAAAGACAATTAACTCTATCCCAGCCAAAACCAGCGCACCATGTAAAAGAAGTCACAAGTAATTGAGCTGCTAACATTTTGAAAAAACTGCATTTATTTTTGTCATGTACATTTGAGTTTTCCTGGAATTAGTTTCATGGTGAAGTCTGAGTAGTTTCACCTTGAGAGGTGATAATTTTTATGAAGTGAGAAACAATAATAGCAACTCTTAGTTAGCTTAACAAGTTGTTTAAGAATAAAGTTATATTTTAATTTACACTGCTGTGTTTAGGGATAGTTCATGGTTTCTTCAAGACATTCAGTGGCTTTTCTCTATGTTGTGCTGTGTGCATTTTAGGTTGAGTTGCTTTCTACTGTATGGAGCAATCTGTTTTCAGGAAGGGAATGTCATGATGACCAGATGACAGTTCAGAAACGGCATAATAATCCATTTATTCCATGCTATTGAAGGGGGGAAAAGTTAAGAAACCATAGAATAAAAATTTTGATAAGCCATGTTAAGAGTAGAGAAATATTTCACACATGGATGAAATTTAAATGCTGCATACCCTCTCATTTTTCCACTTCAAAAACCAGAAATAATGATTAATTGTCAATAAATGAAATTTTATCACAAGTAAGAAGTAATCTAAGTTCTAGGAAGTCCTATTTGCATACAATGTTACAGTAATAACTGAAGTTTATATTCTTTGAGGAACTCATCCTGTAAACTATAATGCGGCTTTTTATTACATTCTAAAATACACCTTCATAAGGAGCTCCAGTTTAAGCTTGTAGTGTGCATCACTTCTTCATTCCCCTCTTACTTACTTTCCAGCAAAAACTAGTAATAGTTTTAATGCCAATAGATTCTTGAAAGCAGTTTAATATGATATGGATGTGCAGTAGGGCACAACCTCTGAGCTTGCTGTGAAGGTAGACTATACTTTAGAAATATTACAGAGATTAGGAAGCAATCTGACAGATGGGTATGACTTGAAGACTCAAAATTCCTCCACAACACAAAAAATAAAAAAGATCAAACACTCAAGTTTTTAAGTTGGCCAAAATGTTTCCAAACAAAATATTACTGTGTCAAGGAGCCACTTGAATTTTGGATGTATGCAGTAAAATATAAGTAGCAAAATTTCATGTTTAGTCAAAAGTTTTGGAGCCACATAAACCTACTGCACTGTTACCATAAGTGGATTGGGAAATATTTTAGGTAATCCATTATACTGCTAGGATTTCTCTCAATTTTTTAGACTGTTTTAGGTGTACACAGGTATGTAAGATGCAAGAAGTAAAATTATGTAGCTGTTGGCATGGAATATAACTACTACCATAGTGAAGAGGAGTCTGTAACCTCCTTTGGTTCAATAAGCTTAATAGCTACTGGTGATAAAGATGCCTATCTAACCTTACTTCCTTCAAAACACAATATTGTTCAGTAGTTTTCATAGACCAGGTCTAAGAATTGATGACTGAATGAGTTTAAATGTATGTGGTGGCTTCCCTGCAACTGAATTATAGAGCACAAGGTTACCTTGATTTGGTATGCTTAAGGAAAATTTATAAACTCCTGTATTTTTGGGGTCCAAAATGACTACTGACCTGATTGTTCTGTGATATGGACATAGATTAGGAGATATGTTACTGAAAATAAATAAGCTGAATTTGTGCTGAATTAGTCAGAGGCTGTCATCCAGATAATCAAAATAATCAAAATCTCTTTGAAATATGCTAAATTTGAATGAAGTCTTCTAAATCAGGCAGTTCTTTCTACACTATAAATGAGTCTTCATCAAGAGATGCACTTGGTGTCATTTTTGTTTTTCTGTAGAATACGAATTCACCTGTCATATATGTCATATGTCATAGAGTTTTTTTCTTGGCACACAAGATTAACGAGTGTCATGGTGGCATTGCTTTCTTGATTGGCTTGTAAAGTTTATGAGGACTGCATGTTCAGTGTATTAAGTGATAAACATAAGGTTCTAGTTAAGCCATATAGTATATCAATAGCTAAATGTTATGAAGATTGTTTTTTTGGTAGAGCACTATATTGTGACTGGTGTTATCATGAAAGAAAATTATACAGAGATTGTGGCTGTCTATGTGTAGTTCAGCAAGCTGAATTCCCAAACCTCCCTCTCCATTGGTGTATAGCAAATTGATTTACGTGTTTAATTGAAAATGTGTAAATTCCACAATTAAAGGTCCAAAACCAATTATAATAGCACTGTGTCCTTTATCCAGAACTCATCTTCTAATTTATACATCACAAACATGGTGCCAAGTATCTTCTAAAACATCTGCAAAGAAATGTGTTTGTGTTTGAACATTCTTCATCTTCTCTGAAAGAGGTCTGCCTCCATCCTATCCTATCTCCCTCATGCTAGATGCTATACATCTTATATAGGGGTGTGGTGTACGTAAGCAGCTTCTATGTAATATAAGTAGCCAGCATGCTATAAACATACCTGAATAGGACTTACAGGTTTGAGCTTTTTTTTAAAAAAAACTTTTCTAAAGAAATTAAACATTCTGATTCTCCATGTACTGTATGCTTTCTATGTTGTTGTTGGGTATTTTGTTCTTTCTGTATGAAACTATTTTTAACCAGTGCCCTGTGTTACAGGGCTAGATGGACTTTGTTCCAATGTGGCTCTTCTCTGTGGAGAGAATCCCATTATATTCAATGGGATTGCAGTTGGATTTATAGTGCTGCAATTCTGCTCTGTGCTGCACGGTTAGTAATGACACAGCATGAAGCAGGTAGAGTAAAGGCAGTATTTAAAGATTTTTGGAGCCCACATCTAAATCTGCTGTACCTCTCTGCGTTCCCTTTGACTTCTGTCAAAAAGCATATTTTTTTCCCTATTTTTATGTTCTCCCAAATCACATACGTGTTATCAGAAACAGCAGTATTTCACGAGATTCATGGTGATAAATCTTTGGTAACAGCCAGCAGCTGGCGTCATGCTACATATTACTCCTTGATGGTAGAAAGATATTTATCATCTTTTATAGGTACAGAATGCAATATGAAGACTTAAAAATTCAGTTTTTGAACTGAGCAACAGTAGCTTGTGTTTTTTGCTCTTGGAAGGAAAGGTCATTGCTGCTATTTATTTATTTAGGAGTAATTAGCCGAGAGCTGCATGGGTGTATAATTTAAAAGCGCTTGTGTCAAGGTAATAATGTCTCAGCTCTTTCCTGAGCTTTCTGAACCTGGTGTTGTTGCTGGTCAGAGAAGTCCCAGGACTCTCAGGGCTGGACACCTGAGAGATTTCTGCCTCTTATTGGGAATTGCCAATGTTCATTATTCTTGCAAAACAGAGCTGGCGTGTGGAGGCCTAGCTGTGGGCATGGAGGGTAATGTAACCAGGCTGCAAAGGAGCTGTGTTCACTTGTGCCGAGCATTTATTTTGCAGAGACCATGAGCCAAGAAAGGCAATGCAAGAAGGGAGGCACAGGGTGATGTGCGGACAGGTTCCTGCTGCCTCTGCACTGTCCTGTGGGGTACCTGTGGGGTTCCTAGGCAAGTATGGCCAAGCTGGACCTCAAGGTCACAGGTGTGTGGGTCCCTATTGCAAAACCTGTTTCTGAAACGACAGGCACACAAGGCACTGCAACCTATAACCAGCCACAGATGTCTGCAAACAGCTCATTTTCCTTTTCACTCCTCTTTGAGAAGAGTCATTACACTGCTACCAGGCCTGACGGTGCTACTTTAAGACAGATGAAGCATGTTGGATAGTTAGTTATAGTTCTCTACACTAACTCTAGGAAATTCTACTAGTATTATCAAATTTTGTCTGTATATTTTAATTACACAGAATCACAGAATCTTAGCTGTGGTTTTAGCTCAAAACATGACTGTAGAGTGTTACTGATGTGGCACTGACACTGGCTGTGATTTTATTTTTATTTCTTTTTAACTAGAGCTGCTTGTTAAAACTCAGACCATAAAGGAGACTAGGCACATGTGAAAATTGCGTTGTTAAGCTTCGTTCAGTTCTTAATCACTGATTCATTTAATTATATCTAAAGCAGATTTTTGGCTAAAAACATAAAACAGGGAGCTGAAAACATAAAACTGAGCTGGAACTTTGGTTATCATTTCTTTCTTTTCTATTTTCTTTCTCCACATACAGAAATAGAAACAAATGCTGTTCTGTAAAACATATAAACCTAAAATAGAATATATTTCATTAGTATGAAATATTTTCTCTTTAACTGGCACACACAATAGGAATACGAGTAGGTGTATATAATATATATAACAATATATGAAGACATGACTTAAGCAAGAAAAAAAGAAGTCATTAGTTCACAGAACAAGCATCAGCACAGTTAGTATTATGAAACTAATGTTACTCAATATTTGCCTTTTGTACATATGAAAAATCAATTTTTTTCTTTTTGTACATAGAGAAATCAATGTACCATAGTGAGTCCTTTGAAGAAGGAAAAGGCCTTTTGACTCTCAGTGTGGGATTTTCAGATGCAGCTAACTTTGACGGGACTCAGGAATACTTTATTTCTGATAAAAGGATAGATTTATTTTATAGAATCTGAAATGTTTTTCAGATTTGCTAATGAGGGTGCTGTGTTGGTGAAGGAAGCTGGTAGTGATCACATTCATTTCAAATGGCTGAAGCAATGCAATTCAGTGAACAAAATTTACAAATCAATGATATAAAAATGATTTGTTGTGCTTGAGTTGAACAGCTGATGTGTCTGTTGCCTATAAAACAGTGATATACTACATAATGCAATGATGTGTAAGTGGATTTATAGTAAGTACAGATAGTTGTTTTTATTATTTTCTTGCCTATATTTCTTTTCAGCACCTATCAAGGATGCATCTGTGCTTTATGTAACAAAGTGCTTTCAAGATTATGTTTTTATCAATGGATTAATATTTCAGACAAAACAGATTTAACTCAAGCTAAAGCAACAGATTAATGTGACATTTCAATAACAGTTACTATTGGACACTAGAGACATAACTAATTTTACACGTTTTAGAAGTGAACATAGGTGTAAAATTGATGCCCTGAATTATTTTGTGTATTTGAGGACAGTGAACTCAATTGTTTTGCATTATGTTCATACATTGCCTTGGCTTCTGATTTAAATCTCCTCTTTTCACACATGGTAATGTTAGGTGCCCTTTTTCTTTTCCTTTTTTCTCTAGAGTTTTCACTGCAGTGAATAACCAATAGCCTTTTCAGAAGGAAGACTGGCTATTTTGATAAAATTTTATCTTTTGATTTTGCAGACTCTGTGATGGTTCAGATTTGGCTTTTCTAGGCTGCCAGATATGATCTTTTTCATTTCTATCTATATAAGAGGAAGTTTCAGTGTTTGTTTTTTTCTTGAAAAGTGTTTGTCTATCTCATGACTGACATTTAAATCATATTCCATTTGTAATGGTTTGTTTATTTATTTTACAAACTACTAAATTTCAAGATTTGCAGAAGCAAGAAGCAACACTTCTTTTAAAAATGACAAAAACCTTGTTCAAAGCAATTATTTTCTTTCAGTTTGGCTTGTTATTCAGACCTCTGTAAATCTATGGATTTGTGCATTTTCAAAGAATCTGGGTTTATCATCAACTATGGCTTTTGGTGAGCTGGATATCCTTCAGAATTCAAAACTCAACTAATGCTTTCCTTCTCCAGTGTGCTTTGCAAACATGAAGTGGTCAGTGCTAGCAGTTCTAGTCTTAATACCTTCATCACTTAGCAAATACTCTAAATATTATTCTTGTAGTTTGAGACTCCAGACCTGGTGAGACTCCAGATTACAGAGCTGTCACACTGGAGCTGCTGGAGAAGGGGGAGGTCTCCACACAGCCCCTGGTGCTGTGCTGTAGGGTGCACTCTGCTCTTCTGAATTGCCAGCCTGTACGAGCTTCTCCTAGAAATGCAGTTTCACCAAAATATTGCATTACTCCTTGTAAACAGACTGCAAAATGAATTTATCTGAGTGATGGCTTTGGGCTTAAGGACAAAGATGGTTGGTTCTCATTCATGTGGTCAACATTGATCCAAATTTAAATAATTTGTAATACTGCTGACATCATGGCACTTGACCTCCACATTTCTCAGCCTGTGTGGTTTTACAGCTTTTGCCTCTGAATTTCTATTTGATCTTAATCCACTCCTTGGCAGACTAGAACAGATAGACTTTCTTTTATGGTTGTTACGCCTTCTCTATTCCATTTAAAATATAATTCTAGCCTAGCCTTACTTCCCAGGTTTAATGTACCACTAAAAATGCTTGCCTCTTTTTAATTAAGAATTAGAAATAGATGAAACAAAGAATGATTGCACGAGTATGTTCGTCTAGTATTGGGGTTTAGTCACACATACTTCACTACAGTGAAATTTCCTATATATCCTGTGTAGGGCTCTTCAATACAATAAGAAGAGTAATATGTTTGTAATAGTTCTGATTTCGCATAGAACATATTCAATGAGTACACAAGCCAAAACTTTATTTGCTTATTAGTGTGAAAATCTCTGTAATGTACTTAAGTTTATTATTTATGAGCAATTTATAGGAATTCTGTGCACAAATGTTGAAATTAAAAAAAAATTACATCCATTTAATATCTTTCATGTAAAATTTCACATTATAGCTTATAAGCTTATAAGCATCTTGTAAAAAGGTAGTATTAAACATCCATGAATCTTTTTATCAAGAACAGTATTATAAAGAACTCCTGAGTTTGGTAGGATATCTGATATGCTGAGACTTCATAGCACAGTTGCATTCTGGGGATGTCTGTAGAAGCATACACTAAATTTCCAAATTGCTTTTTTGTGTATAAGTATTTAAAATCTAATTTAAACAGTCTTTTTTGTAGCTCCGGGGGAGACATGCTGCTCCAGGTACCTGGATTCAATACCAGGATAATTTTAGTCACCAAATCTGTAGTCTAGTGGTCATCTGTATTCTCCTCAGATGGGTGCAAACCTGGTCCTTAAGATGTCTTATGACTTCCCCGTAAACCAAAATGTTTAAAGCTGTAACAATTTCAAACAATGGAAATGAGGAGAGACCAAATAATTTTCTGTCAAGGCTTTGATGCAATTATGTATTTTTGCTATGTGTTTAGTTAAAATCATCCATGCCATACAGAATTGTACATGTTGCACATGTACACAGCTTGCTTCAGTAAATGTAGTCAAACTGCTAGAGATCAGAAAATCTTTTTTTTGCAGTTTGCCACAAGGGAACATTATACCGTGTTTATTATTTGGCATTTTTACCCTTCCGACGTAAGAAATAACAGATCTGTTGAGTCTTAGTGTATCAGATTCCTTCTCTGCTAGTTGACAGTGCTATACTGCTGTGAAACGTCAGCACGACTAACACGGGCAGCAGCGGTCTAGCCATGGTGGCAAGGCGGCTGGAGTAGGCTAGGTGTGCTGTGGGACCTCCTTTCAAAAAATATTTTTTGTAGCCCTTTTTTTGATTTTCATCCTTCCTCAGCTGGATCCTCAGCGATTCAGTGCTAGATAGTATAAAACCAGCCATTGTAGAAAAATAGGGCATGCTGGCATTTAGGACTTGAGGGTCATCAGCAGGCAAGTTTACCATACGCAGCTGTGCGGGCTGCAGGCCTCTTCCTCTCCTTTGTGGCTGAGACTGTGAGGAGCCCCCAGACCTGTTTTAATCTTGGCATTTCTCAGTTGCCCTCTCCTTACTGAGGTGCTTCCCTCTACATCCAGATCCGGTGATCAGTGCACATGGTTCAAGCCCGTATGTCTGATTATATTGTTTTCATACCACCAGACAGGTTAGTGAAAACCGTCACCAGAAGATATTCCAAGATATGAAAGAATAAAGTGACTTTTCTCACACATTTTTCTTCCTTTTTAATACTTCCCTAGGGTTTCTATTTTGGTTTTGAAAATTTTTTATATTTTTTTTAAAAACTCCACTTTTACAGACCATTGGTAACTTATGGGGATTAAAGAAATCATATTTGGATCTTTTATGAACAACGAAACCTGACAATTTCTTAGTTTAGCAGTCACTACAGAGTGTTTTGCTTAGCAATTCATGCAAATGATGTAAATGCAAAGGAGATAACATTTTATTCCTGCTGGCAAAAAACAGAGGTAATTTTATAGTTTACCTGTTCTTTAGTCCTGAGCCTGAAGGAGTCCAACACGTTTTGCCCTAACAACATTTATCACAAAGGAAACCTGGTTACATGTCTGTTTGCTTAAATGACAGTTTAAAAGCTCTTTTACATTTGTAATAATCTCAAGTACAGTTTAAAAGGTTTTTTTTTTATAGATTTGGGAAGTGGTGGGCTGGAAGCTGTTATTAAAACCCAGTAATGAAGACTAGAGGCAAAAATGTGAAGCAAAGTATGTAAGTGAGCAAATTTAAAACAGAAGTTAAAAAAGGTCCTTGTTTCAGCTATTCCCTACATACTGAAGAAGCTTTAAATAGATTTTTCTGTTGAAATTTAGGCCAAAGTAGACTATCTGAAGTTGAGATTGTCACCACTAACCTACGCTTTTCCTGCTTAGCGCAGGTGATGTTTACAGTCTTAAAGTTGTTTTAACGTGTCCATCTTCTGTACAGATTTTTAAATGTGCAGAAGAAATCAGCACAAAAGACAAAACTATAATAGTATCTCATTATCCATAAATGTAACTGTGCTTTCACATAAACCTCTCTTTTAAGTAACACAATTTTGCCTTTGCTTTGTGATTGTATTAAAGCTTAGTATCTTTCATTCCTGTAATGTGTTGTGTCAAGCTTCGGAAACATTAGGTTGCCTGACATGTTGTTGCTACTTTCTTTTTGACATATTATCCCATGAGGCAAATGAGCAATCTGCACTGGCGTGTTCCCTAGTGGCTTTATATCGGCATAATTAGTTCTCAGCTTAAATCCTTTCACATGCTGTTCTGTATATAAGTAGTTAGATGGAGCAGGTGTGCCAAAGGGCTGAGTGAAGTCTTGCAGGCAAAATGATGAGTGAAAAGGTTAAGGTACAAGAAGCAGCTTTGTTTTTAATTGCAGACATCAGGATCAGCATCACTATCAGGAACAGGACGTGTCCTGAAGAAGTGGGCAGGGAAGCAGACCCAGCAAGTCTCTGAAACCTGCAGTAGTAACCAACCTCTCTACCAAACTGGAGAAGTCCTGTGAGCTCTTCCTTAATGGTATATGTGTGACAGGATCCCAAGGGTGGGAAGGGAGATTCCCTAGGATGTATTGTGGCATCCTAATCCAGATTAGAGACCCCTTTTAACATCTCCTATGCAACAAAGCCCACACTGTTTTCTCCGCTATTTCATACATTTAGTATAGGACAAAATCTAGTCTATCCATCTGTTTGGCAATACAAAAATATGTTAGTGGTTCAACATACCTATTACTTGAAATATTCCACACCAGCTTCTGCTTTTTATCTTTATTTCCCAGCCTGTCTGCATGATGTTTTTTGGTCTCATGCACCCGCAGCATTATTGCAGCACTGCCTGTCGGTGGTGTTGGAGGCCAGGCAATGAATTTCCTTGCCTCCTGGTTCTGCTCACCCTAAGCAGACCTGCATCTGTTTGGTGGCAGTTTACACACAGATGCTGGGTATGGCCATGTTTTCTTCAGCTGCACATCTGAATTCTCAGCTGTGGAGTTTCACCCAAATGATTCTTTGGCAGTTCCCTGATGCCCATCTTTTTGTAATTAAGCCATCACACTCTGTTATGTGTTGTCTCTAACCCAGCAGTACAGAAATATTTCTTTTCGGAAGCCAGTTTGGACTGATAAAATAGTTACAATTTTAAGGTCAATTTTCGGAAGAATTACTTTAACACACATAAATTTATCCAAATTTGGGTGTGGTTATCTAGTCTTTTTGTTACATAACTTTTCTTATATACAGATCCCTGGTGTGAAAGCCCTCTGAAATGAGGAGAAGAAGAAGATAGCAAAGGTACTAAAGCTATATAGAGAATGATGATTAATAGAGTCTCCTCCTCTCTTTCCTCCCTCCATCCATCTGGAACAAAACTGTGGCAGACTAGAGAGATACACATTATTTATTTTCTATCATTATGATCTGGGTAGATTTATTCAGAATCCCTGAGAGGCTGCAGAACAACCAAGTTTTGATTTTCCTTTTTGATTCTGTTAGAGAAGTATTTTCTGCTCATATGCCAAAATACAGATTTAGGTTTGCCTGTGCCCTAGGGCAAGCAACAATCACTTTAGGGTCAATAGTAGCTTTTCTGTGTATTAAAATGTCAACACTTCTAAGTATTGTATCTTACTACCTTCAAGGAGTGGGATCTCAGGGTTTCCAGATTCTTGCTGGACCACAGCATTGAATTTAGACCTTAAAAGCATTCAATATCATGATGTTTTTAAAAGCAAAGTAGTGTTGGGGTTCCTGCTTAGAGATCTTTTAATGCTGTTAAATTAAACATCTTTTGTAAGATGAGAAACACCCTTCTAAGACTTCGGTTTTACAATCCCTAGTACATTCTTGACCGATTTTTCCTCACATCAAGATTTATGCATGCCAGCTCACACAATTGCGAGGTATAAATATTTTGATTAATACTTGTGTATCATGACAAACATGATCATGTTCTGAATTTGATATGGGTATGTGACTAAATTATAGCAATCCTTGAATTTCATTTTTTTACCCCACAGCTTTCTGTCCATTTTTAGAGGAGTAGAGTTGACTTATGCTCAAGGCAGTGAGAAGGTTAATGAAACACAAAAGGAGCATATTTTCCATCATTAAACTATTCGTGAACCGTGAACCAATGAGCCAAATATTTGTACTACAGCTTAGCATAGTGCTATTTGTTCTGTACATGTCTATAACAGGAATCTTGTAACCCCAGTGAGTTCCCTGTACACAAAATAACTGGGTAAAATCTGTGATCCAGGATTCTATGGTTCTATGACTGTGCAGTCTCTTGAGTGACAATTACACAAATGTGTTTAAAAACTACCATTACAAATCTAGGATTTACCTTCATATATTACTGGCACTATGATATCTTAGTACACTCATTAGACTGTATTGTAGTATTGTCTAGTAATAATGCTATATTAAAATACATCTTCAAATAGCTGAACAGTCAGTTAGTCAATAGACTTTGAAATCAGTAGGAATCAAACATGCTAATGTACCTTTTAAAAGTATTTTATTTTGTGATAAGCATGTTTTCTGCTACTTCAGATTATATATTGCGTCGTGTTACATAATAACTGGATACCTCATATTTATTCTTCTAGGATTTCAAAAGATAAAGGCTACGTTATTTATTTTTAATCCAGTGTGGATATAAAGTCCAAGCACTGTGACCTGCAAGTACTCATCAATGCACTTAAATATTGCACTATTAACATTTCTGGTAGCGCACAACTTTTAACTTCGTTATGCTGCTGGGTTTCTTTCAGAATTTAATCTTTTTCTAAGGCAGCCCTTTCTCACAACAACATTTTGCAGTAGCAGAAACTAATTTTAGCAGTATGCAGGCACCCTACTGTCCTAAAATTACCTTTAGGCATACAGCATTGTGCCATGCTATAACAGAGCTGCTCTGTTAGGTGATAAGGATCAAAATCCCTAAAATTTCATTTTTCAATCTTCTCTTTTATGTGTTTTGTTTAAGTATCCAGCCACTATCTCCAACTTATTTCCTAATCACTGTTTTTCAAACTGACTTTCAGTCGCTTCACCAGTTCCTCAGCAGAAGCTTCTATTTTGGAAAAATTAGCTGAGGTATTTTGTTTTAGAGTATGTGATGAATTCTTTTATATTCCTTCATTCAAAGCAACTACCAGAGCAGCTAAGTGTGCTACGCTGGAAATGAGATGATTTGAGGGATGAATGATGAAGACAGTAAATGAAAGGCACCAGATGATGCAGGCATTTACACACCAATTGCTCACAGTGTAGTAGTAATCGTGAGCCCATTAGATATTCAGTGGCAGGTGTGGGAAAGTGCAGCTACCTGTTGTTGGCAGTTGCAGAATTTCATATGTGGCAGTATCATTCCAGAAATAGTGCACCGTGCCCTTCCTATCCCTGCAGTGCAGTTAGCTGTGGGACCAGCAAAAGCTGGATTGATGATGGAAATACAGCTTGCTGTCCTGCCTGCAACTGGACAATGGTAATTATTTCGGCATCAGAAAACCCAGCGTAAGCATAGTTACCATCCACTGACAAGTTACAAGGCTGAATAGGAGGTTTCAATACCATTACTATCCTGATGGAAACTGTTGTGCACCCAGACTGATCTTTGTCTCGTGAAACTGAAAAAGAGATGACAAAGAATTAGTTATCGTTTCAGTTGGTTTGGAGACAACGAGGCAGCAGAAATGTCACAAAACTTAATGTGATACTTGGACACCAAATATTGCTGCTGTTGCAAGCCACTTCACAACCAGAAGTGCTTACGTGTGCACCCCTTCACAGAGGTGACCTGTTGGAGCACAGTAGCAAAGAAAGGCAGATACATACTGACTGTGGTACGTCTTTTTTCACTAGAGCATGAGCACATTGTATGGCATAAAGGTTTGGGCCAGCACCTACTCCTCTGCCATCTGTGCAAGAGGAAAGTCTTCGCTTGGCTTCCTCACCATGTTAAGACAAAACATATTTTCTCTTTGAAAAAAAGTGAGAGAACAAAACAGTCTTTCACTCCATGAAAATTTAAATAAATGTGCACTGGAATACAAAAGATACAATGAATCTCAGTCCCAACAGAGAGGAACTGTTGCTGCTGTTTTGTTCTTACAACATTCAGTAATTTCTCCCTGATTATTGAATTCAGGTACAGCATGCAAGCAGTCTCCTTTGTACGTGTACTTGAACTTTTGCTCTTGAATACAAAAAAAAAAATAATGTATTTTTGAGTAGAACCACTACTTTTGATGAGTCCTTATTAGTATGTTTGCAGTGTGGCATAGTCCAAGTATCCAGCTGCTGAATTCTTTCCAGATATGCTTTGATATTTTCACTTACATTAACTTGAATCAGTACTGTTCCGTATACATTTTTATTTGTTTCCTTTGTTTATGAGCGTTTTTACTTTTGACTACATTGGAGGCCTCTGGTAAAGTGTTTTCCATGCTTGTTGGTTGACTTTATTTCTTTTAAATAACCCATCAACTTACAACACCACCATTTCTGGGACAGGTTTGCTAGGGGTGCAATGTTTTTGGCATACTCCTCTTCATAGACTGTGATTTATTAGCAATTTGTCATCCCATGTACCTTCTTTTACCATGTACATGTCCCACAAACAAACTGGCTACCTTGAAATACTGTCTTTGTTCTCTGGCATTTATAGGGGGGAAAGAAGTGTTTGGAGATTATAATGGCACATTAGGAATGAAATGCTGAGGGAATAAAGAAAGATGGGGTTTCTTCTTTTCTTTGTTAATTCTTGTATGGACAGTTGGAAGTCACAGGTTTTGTTTCTCCATGGGTTTTTTTTTTTTGAGTCTGAAAGAGCTCCTGGGTCTTTGTGGGCTCTGCATCTTCTGTGTTGTCTTTCCCTGAGAACTCTTCCATACCGTGCAGTATTTGGGAGCCTTTCTCTGGGCATTTCAAGAGTCTTCTGCATTCCTGGAGTGTCTTTTGTTTATGTCCTTTGTCTTCTTGTTTCAGAGCTGTACTTTCCTCATGTGAAGAGCATTTTCCATTATTTTTTGTATCTTTTTTCAGATGTCCAAAGAAATATCTGTATTCTCTCTGATTTCTGCCAGCTGGTCTTCTGTGCTTTTTTTTTTTTACCCTCAGGCTGAAAAAAAATCCAGGATCCCTTTCCTTATCTAGGGCACTAGCATCTATTTGTGCTGATAACCAAGGCAAAGAATGGACATTTCCAAAACACAGTGACATCTTAAAGCTTATGAATGTGTAGTCATGTAATCCTTGAGCAGCAGAAGTAGAAAATCTGACCAGCCAGAGCCAGTGTTGCAGACAATGACACTGTCACATTGATATTAGGGCTGTTTGTGCTGACAGACACCTGCACAGACTGCCACAGTGGAGAAGCGTCAATCAAAGGCTCACATAACTCCAAGGATTGCTGTTACTTTACTTGCAGAAGGTCAGGGTTCGGCTGTCGGGACTGAAAGTACACTAGAATATGTGTATGCCCTGGACTCCGCTTGTAGAAGATGCTTTATAGTGTAAACCACATCCGATATATTTTCAGGAAGAAATGCCTCTCAAGATAATTCCTCAAATAGTTCTCAGCCTAGATTTCTCTCTTTAGATGTCCTTGGTTGCTTCATAATCTTTCTTTTGGGGGACCGTTTGATACCAGCCCCCAGGCTGCTTGTGTTCCTATCCCACTGATGGCAGCTCTTGTTCAAAGGACAATTGTAGCAGCTATTTAATTCTGTGTGGGGAGCAGAAGCCTTTGAAATGGATGCAGTTCTGGTGAACTGTCAGAAAGGAGCATTAAAGAATCAGTTTTTCTGTATTTAGAATATTGTTAGCATTTTACATAATTTAAACAGTTGAGAAGTCATGTTTTACTTATTTGAATGCTTTTTACTGTGACGGATCTTGCAGCAGAGCTGTGAAGGCAGTGGAAATATTTCAAAGTAACCCAGCTTACTTGGGCAATACTGAATTCTGCGACAAGGAAGTGATCTGAGGGGATTAGGCTGTGCTAATATATCCCTAAAAGTATTAGAAAACAGCAAAAAGCAAAAATATTAATTTAAGAAAGGTCTCCTTTTTGTTGTGTCCTGTGTCTCCCTCCCTTCTTCCTTTGCTGTTTCTCCTAGACAGGTCTGCCCTCACACCACTGCTGGGAAAAGGAAGGTTGTCATGGTTCAGAGGGCATTCAGTGGTTTCAAAAACTGCAGGTGAAATTAGGAAGTAGGAAGGAATCCCAGGAATTTCAGCGGTGGATGATTTTGCTAGAATTAACAGTAAACATAGCTGATCCTGAAAGGACTGGACAGTTTTATAAATGTAGCTGCACATCCTGTGGATCTTGTTTGGGAGTATTCAGTCTGACATCCTAGGGCTCTCAGCTATTACTTGTGACTCAGTATGCTGAAGATATTTATATTTGGACTAATAGGCAAACTCTTGCCATTTCACTGTTTAAAATAATTTTCTAATAATTAAAAAAAAAAAAACCTTGCCAAAAAAATCCCCTACCATTTTGTTGATTTGTTACAAATCCTGCAGGTAAAATTAGGAAATCTTTTCCTTGGTTTCCAGTTTTCTGCTTCTTAGAAAAATTGGGCTCCCAAAGCAAAACAGTGACTGCTTTTGTTTTCTTTGGGGGACAGCTTTTGAACGAGCTCGTGATCATGGAGTTTTGAAAGCACAGTTAAGATTACTTGAGCCTGGAGTAATGGATGGACAGTGGGTTTAAAGAGAAAACCTGAAGTGTTTTTTACAAGCTTGTGAACTGCGGAAGGACAAGCAGCTGTATTTACCAGCATGTTAGTATAAAAGCAGTAGAGGGCCAATGCCAGTTGCCTAGTCTCTTCATCTGCTTTATTTCACTGAATTTCACTGATATTTTTTTTTAGAGTTGGAAGGGACCGTAGAGATCATCTAGTCCAACTCCCCTGCTGAAGCAGGATTGCCTAGAGCATATTAGAGCATGTTACTCAGGACTGCATCCAGGTGGGTCTTGAAAATCTCCAAAGAAGGGGACTCCACAACCTCCCTGG